>OU452319.1:23540732-23989934 GCA_911728475.2 Pterostichus madidus
AGATAACTCAGAAAAAAGAAATAAATTACTAAAATACGTTTTTATTTTTTGTAAACATTAAACGAAGCATAAATTGCATCGTAAAATGCTTGATTGTTGGTTTAGAAAATATGTTTGATTGATTAGTAACCTAGGCAATTTGGAAAAAAGAAATAAATTACTAGAATACGTTTTTATTTTTTGTAAAATTAAACGAAGCATAAATTGCATCTTAAAATGCTTGATTGTTTGTTTAGAAAATATTTTTGACAGATTAGTTACCTAGACAACTTGGAAAAAAGAAATAAATGACTAAAATACGTTTTTATTTTTTGTAAAATTAAACGAAGCATAAATTGCATCTTAAAATGCTTGATTGTTGGTTTAAAAAATATGTTTGAATGATTAGTAACCTAGACAACCCAGAAAAACTAAAATGACTAAGATTAGTAACCTAGACAACTCAGAAAAAAAAACAAATAAATGACTAAAATATGTTTTTATTTTTTTGTAAAAGTTAAACGAAGCATAAATTGCATCTTAAAATGCTTGATTGGACATACTGTGTATTGATACAAATAACTATAAATATATAAATGTTCTATTAGATCCACGCTCCACCCGGCTGTAACGTGCCATTCCACTGGCCTCGCCTGGACCGCGAGCAACTCCTCTGCATCCGGGTTACCAACCTCCAACATCCAGCAACCACCACCGCCTGGTCAGGTGGTCTCCGGATCGATACACCACTCAGCCGTCACATCTTAATCCGTGACATGACTACCGGCGCTCGTCACTGTTTCCTCCACGCGGAGGTAATCCCCCATGGGGCCACCTACTGCCTGGTTGTCTCCGAGGCTGGTGATTTACCGCCTCCTTTGAGGGTGGACAACTGTAGCGAGGTAGCCGTGACGTTTGGACAATGGGGCGCGCCAATGGTACCAATGGTCGCACATGCTCATCGCGCGGTGCCCTATGCGTGGGATGAACCGTCGGGGGGGTGTAGGATGGTGGTGAATGCACCAGGGGGCGTGAGTGCGGTGTATGATGTTGATAGACTTGGGGTTGATACGCAGTTGACCTATGAGAATTTTATTTATGTTGCGTTCATCGGGACTTTTAATACGTAAGTGTTATTTTATGTAAAATTAGAATTTATCTTTATTTGACAGCTTTCTTCTTTAGGTACTTCTTTCATTAGATTCTTTCTTCATTTGTCTGCTTCCTACATTCAACTCTTTATTCTTTTAATAGCTTTCTACATTAGATACTTTCTTTTTTGTCAGCTTACTTCATTAGATACTTTCTTCATTTAACAGCTTTCTTTAACTTTCTTTATTAGATTATTTCTTCATTTGCTAAATTTCTTCATTTATCAACTTTCTTCATTTAACCTGCTTTTTCATTAGAGTGCATTATTTTGTCAGGTTTCTTCATTACAGTCTTTCTTCATTTAACAGCTTTCTTCATTAAATACTTTTTGTCAGCTTTCTTCATTAGAAACTTTCTTCATTTAACAGCTTTCTTTAACTTTCTTTCTTAGATTATTTTTTCATTTATCAAATTTCTTCATTTATCAACTTTCTTCATTTAACCTGCTTTTTCATTAGACTGCATTATTTTGTCAGGTTTCTTCATTACAGTCTTTCTTCATTAGATACTTTTTGTTAACTTTCTTCATTAGATACTTTCTTCATTTAACAGCTTTCTTTAACTTTCTTTATTAGATTATTTCTTCATTTGCTAAATTTCTTCATTTATCAACTTTCTTCATTTAACCTGCTTTTTCATTAGAGTGCGTTATTTTGTCAGGTTTCTTCATTACAGTCTTTCTTCATTTAACAGCTTTCTTCATTAGATAATTTCTTTTTTGTCAGCTTTCTTCATTAGACACTTTCTTTTTGTCAGTTTTCTTCATTTAACAGCTGTATTTATTAGATTATTTTGTTATTTGCTAGATTTCTTCATTTATCAACTTTCTTCATTTAACCTACTTTTTCATTACAATATTTATTCATTTATCAACTTTGTTCATTAGAGAGTACATTATTTTGTCAGGTGTCTTCATTACAGTCATTCGTCATTTGACAGCTTTCTTCATTAGATACTTTCTTCCTTGTCAGCTTTTTTCATTTAACAGCTTTCTTTGTTAGATTATTTCTTCATTTGCCAGGTTTCTTCATTAGATTCTGTAATTATTTAACAGCTTTCTTCATTGCAAAGTTCCTTATTTTTCCAGGTTTATTATCACATGCTTTATTTGTTTAACAGATTTCTTCAGTAGATTATTTCTTCATTCAACATCTCTCTTCCTTATTTTGCCAGATTTCTTTATCACATTCTTTAGTAAATAGTTCCTTATTGTGCCAGGTTTATTCAGTAGATTATTTCTTCATTTAACAGCTTTCTTCATTAATTTTTTTTTCCTTAAAACTATAAAAAATACACCCCATTAGCTAAACCTTTTTAAAGAATTTCGCTGTAAAATATTGTCATTAGATTCTTTCTTTATTTGACATCTTTCTTCATTAAATAGTATCTTCTTTGTCAGCTTTATTCATTAAATTATTTCATCATTTCCCATGTTTCTTCCATTAATAGCTTTCTTTATTAGATTATTATTTTCCTTTGCCAGTTTTCGTCACCTTTTTTCATTATATATTTTCTTCTTTATCAGCTTTCTTCATTAGATTTTGTATCACTACAAAACCATGTTAATCATTTATAATCACCGATAATACGCCTCACTTATCAAAAACGTATATAGAATATTTTTATTTAAAGCGAGGACGATTTGGACCACTACGATGAATCGGACTACTCATCAACGACGTTCCCAACTTTAAAACGGATGAAAAAGTCTTCAGAGCACAACAAAGTGTCGAGAAAGGACGCCATTAATCCCGTCCAGCTACAAAGACTTGTTCTTGATGTTCCTGAAGGAAGCACTAGAGTTATTTTATCTAAAAAACAACCAGGTAATGAATTCAAAAACAATTTTCTAAAATAAAAAATAAAGTAAGTGATATTAGTTATACCCGTACCAGCCGTCAAATCACAGCTTCCAAAGATGTTAGAGAAGGGGGAGCTCCAGGGATAGTTTTAAATAAATTAATTTTATTTCGTTTTGTCCAGTAATACCAACGTAATAAAATATTTACTGTTGTACCAGAATATTGATCGATAATTCAAGTTTGGCTATTTATTTTGGAAACTAAATGAAATAGAGAAAAGTTTTATAAGGGAAAGTAGTTCAGAATTAAATAAGAAACAAGTTTTATTTGAACCATTTTTTGATATTATGTAAAATAAGGGTAGTTGGGGAGGGTTCGTGCCACGAAGTGGTGTATGCTGCAATGTTATAATATTTGAGTGCCAATATCTTACAAACTAAACTAGATAGGACTGTAAGGATTTCACTATTGGATTCAGCGCAGTTTGAGCTATAATTAACCACATTTTTAATTTAGTTTTGTCCAGTAGTACCAACGTAATAAAACATTTACTATTGTGCCAGACTGTTTATCGACAGTTCAGGTTTGGGCGTTTATTTTGGAAACTAAATTAAATAGAGAAAAGTTTTATAAGGAAAAGTAGTTCAGAATTAAATAAGAAACAAGTTTTATTTGAAACATTTTTTGATGTTCTGTAAAATAAGGATAGTTGGGGAGGGTTCGTGCCACGAAGTGGTGTATGCTGCAATGTTATAATATTTGAGTGCCAATATCTTACAAATTAAACTAGATAGGACTATAGGGATTTCACTATTGGATTCAGCGCATTTTAAACTATTATTAACCATATTTTTCATTTAGTTTTGTCCAGTAATACCAACGTAATAAAATATTTACTGTTGTGCCAGACTATTAATCGATAATCCATGTTTGGTTGTTTATTTTCTAAACTAAATAAATTAAATAAGTAAATATATCAATCACGCCTTCTACCCATTACTGGGTGTGGCACTCTTCCCTAACAGATCTCGATAAGTGATATATTTATGCGATTACAAACCGTCGAATCGCATCCCCCAAAAATGCGAATGGTGGAAGAGCCACAGGAGTAATTTTAACACGGTAAAAATTGTTTGTCTGCTCTGGAAATCGAACCCAAGTTCTCAAACCGACAATCCGTCTCAATAACACTTCCCCTAAACAAAAACTAATCCATTCCATTACTTGAAAACCTTGTTTTTCCAGGAAAACGAAGTCAGCTCTGGCGCATGACAAGCACAATGCAACTTCAACACGAAGGTAGCTCCGCCCAAGGTGGCGGGGCCCTCGTGCTTGACATAGAAGCGCCTGCGCCCCAACCCAGCTCTCCCAGACCTTCTAAACTTGCTCTACGCAGGTCAGACCCCAGAAGAAGAACTACTCAGACGTGGCGTTTTACCCAAGATGGAAGACTGTGTTGCTCCCATCGGAATACTTGCGTACAAGCTATGGATGGACTTCTTGGTGAGAAACTGTTAAAAATGTCTTTTTTTATACTTTGTGATCAAAATAGCCTCCTGAATTTATGAAACTATGACGATCAGTGAAAGAGATTAAATTTTTTCAAGTGTTGTGACAAATTCGTTTCAGTGGTATTTGTGAAAAGTCCCTGAAAACTGAAACAAGAAATGGTTTATTTGGTCAAAACATATTTGATTTCTCAACATAATCTGCTTGTAGCTCGATACACTTCGTCCAACGTTTTTCTAATTTTTCCATTCCTTCCAAATAATACGATTTTGGCAGTTCTTCAAAATAGGCGTTTGTCTCAGCGATGACCACATCGTTGGAGCCAAATCTCTTTCCGCCGAGCCATTTCTTCAAGTTTGGATATAGATAAAAATCGCAGGGGGCCAAAAAGTCCTTCTTGCGCTTGCACATCGCCAAACACTCCTTTGAACTTGTCACACGGTCGCGCTTGTTGTTAACAGAGAGCAAATGCGCACCCATCTGTTTATGCAAAATATTCCGTACCCGTTCGGTTGAGATAGTCATAGCCTCAGCCAGCTCGTGCACTTTAACTCACCGATCGACGATTTCTGGCGTTGTAACCTCAATTGGACGACCGGAACGTTCGGCGTCCACTTGTGAATCGTTCCAATCGATGGTTAGGAGTCCCCACAATGTTTAACAAGCGATGCCAAAAGACAATCATTCAAAATAGGCGTTTGTCTCAGCGATGATTTCATCGTTGGAGCCAAATCTCTCTCCGCCGAGCCATTTCTTCAAGTTTGGAAATAGATACAAATTGCAGGGGGCCAAATCTGGAGAATATGGTGGCTGACGAACCAATTCGTAGCGAAATTCATGCAATTTTGTCATTGCGCCGGTGCGTTGTCCTGATGGAAGAGCACTTTATTCTTTGCCAAATGGGGCCGCTTTCGCTTCAATTTCGGCGTCGAATCGATCCAACAGCTCTGCATAATATACACCGGTGATCGTTTTGCCCTTTTCAAAGTAATCGATATGGACGATACCGTGTGCATCCTAAAAAACTGTCGCCATGACCTTGTTGGCCGATAAACCCACTTTGGCCTTTTTCGGCTTTGATTCGCCAGGACAAGTCCACTGTTTCGACTGTTCTTTGATCTCTGGTGTGTTGTGATGGATCCATGTTTCGTCCACGGTTACGAAACGGCGCAAAAAGTCCTTCTTATTGCGCTTGAACATCGCCAAACATTCCTTTGAACTTGTCGCAAGGTCGCGCTTGTTGTCAACAGAGAGCAAATGCGGCACTCATCTGGCAGATAGCAAAATGTTCCGTACCCGTTCAGTTGAGATGCTCATAGCCTCAGCCAGCTCGTGCACTTTAACTCGCCGATCCACTATTTCTGAGGTTGTAACCTCAATTGGACGACCGGAACGTTCGGCGTCCACTTGTGAATCGTTCCAATCGATGGTGAGGAGTCCCCATAATGTTTAACAAGCGATGCTTTGGTTTGCGTAAAGAAATAATGTTTAATCAAGACGCGAAATTCACTTTTTTCCATGTTTACAAAAATCTTTAAGGTTGCTTGTTTTCGATGGGTGTCAAAACAGAACTGAATGACATATCAGTCTGAACATTTTAATGCGTTCTAGTTAAAGATGTGCCGCCATCCGTTTTTATTTTTAGGGACTTTTCACCCTGCCCTAGTAATTTAAATTTAGTAAACTACTATCGATACACATGTGAGGTAAAAATAAAAGTGTGAAGCACAATATATATAATTTTTAATCAATTTCATGACGTCAAAAGTTGTTGATCTTACAAAATGATTTTGTGTAGGTCTGCGTCCGAATTCCGCAGCAGTATTGGGCCCCATATCAGACTCACCACCTCACCGGTCCCCTCAAGGGGTGCCTCTAGAACAATCCGTCGGTAAACAACGCATGCGTCCGGGTTCTGGCCTTCTTTCAGTGGAAATCTCCACCGACGGTCCAACCCGGGTGATCCGAGTATCAGATATGAAACAAAGGGACCCATCAGCTGCTGTAGCAACCGCAGATGATGAAGACTGGCAAGGCGTAGCCCTAGCACACCGCCCCACACACACAGACCATCAAACACTTCCTTCAACCACTGAATTCCAAATCACAGTGATGCTTCGAGCTGGACTCGGAGTTTCAATCGTCGGCGGCGCAAAAGAACTCCTCTACTTTCAGCTTAACAATATCATAGCTGAAGCAGTTTGCGGGACCAAATCCCTCGAGTTTTGTTTCAGTGTTCAAGACGCTCAATGTGATAACCAGCTGCCGAATTCAACTATTCCGGTTTTGCTACACGCTGCAAGAGCTAGAAACGCTGAGGAGATGAAGAAAGCACAAACGCTTCCAGTTTTAGAACTCAGAGCGGAAATGAGTCCTTCTGCAGGATCAGTTCTTATTTTTAAACATCTTATTGTGTGTTTGAGACCTCTTTCTATACATCTAGAAGAGATTTTGATGCTCAGGATGTATGAGTTTTGGTTAACGGCTGCTGGAGAAATTGTCGCTAATGATGATGATGATGATGGTAAGTTATTAAGTTTTCAGACGTTGTAAATTGCTACGGAAAGTTTTTGAGTTGGTTATCCTGTTGCTGCGTTACTGTTTTCTCAATTTGATTTTGTTGGTTCACTTATTTAAGCCGAAAAATAGGTGTTTTTTAGGATTTTTTTTCAGGAATATGTCTATATTAGCTCCAGGTTTTCAGGATTTTATTTATTATAAATTATGGGGTGGCTAGCTCAGTGGTATGAAGTCGGCGTGTGGATCCTGAGAACCCTGGTACCCTAGATACCCTAGATACCCTAGATACCCTAGATTCGATTCCCACAGGCGATAAACAATTTTCATAATTTTAAAAGCTACCCCTGTGGCTCCTCCACCACTAACATCTTTGAGGGACGTGATTTGACGACTGGTACACGCATAAATATATCACTTACCAAGATCTGCTTCGGCAGAGTGCCACACCCAGTAATGGGTAGAAGGCGTGATGATATATTTATTTAATTTATCATTTGTTTTATGGGGGTGGCTAGCTCAGTGGATCCTGAGAATCTTGGTTCGATTCCCACAGCCGACAAACAATTTTCATAATTTCAAAAACTATCTCTGTGGCTCCTCCGCCATTAACATCTTTGGGGGCCGTGATTTGACGACTGGTACACGCATAATATCATCACGCCTTTTACCCATTACTGGGTGTGGCACTTTGCCGAAGCAAATCTCGGTAAGTGATTAATTTATGTAGTTAACAGTCGTCAAATCACGGCCCCCAAAGATGTTAGTGGTGGAGGAGCCACAGGGGTAGCTTTTGTAATTATGAAAATTGTTTGTCGTCTGTGGGAATCGAATCTAGGGTATCTAGGGTACCAGGGTTCTCAGGATCCACACGCCGACTTCATACCACTGAGCTAGCTACCCCCATAAAACAAATGATAAAATAAATATGAATGAATATATTTTGCGCGTGAAGTGCAGTTACCAGTTGTCAAATCACAGCTCCCAAAGATGTTAGTGGTGGAGGAGGCACAGGGGAAGTTTTTGAAATTATGAAAATTGTTTGTCACCTGTGGGAATCGAACCAGAGTTCTCAGGATCCACAGGCCGACTTCATACCACTGAGCTAGCCACCCCATAAATATATCATCACGCCTTCTACCCATCACTGGGTGTGGCACTCTACCAAAGCAGATCTGATATATTTATGCGCGTTAACAGTCGTCAAATCACGGCCCCCAAAGATGTTAGTGGTGGAGGAGCCACAGAGATAGCTTTTGAAATTATCGCACGAACTTAAATAATAGTTATTTACAATATACGTGTGATAATTCATCATTATGTCACTTGTGTCTTAATGATGCTCTTATCCCACTTATATCGTAAATGATTATTATCCAACTTTTTTATAGTAACGCCATCTATCATCAATCAGTGGAACTTGACCTGATTTTCAACTTTCCGTAGTAGTTGACGACATTATTACAATTCCTTTCATACCTGCTGATCAAAACTAACCAAACCTATTTCTCAGGAGTACCAACCGACCTCGTAGACGAAGACACCACCGACGACACCACAATCATCACCGGTGCAGCAACTCTCCCCCAATCACCCTTATCAACAACGCGGCGTTACCATTTCAGCATCATCCGTCTGGTCCCGGGCGCCATCCGTCTCAGCGTCCACACATCCGGCGCTTCAACACTTACACCTCGTCTCCGTAGTCTCAAACGTCGTCTAGGGCTGACTCTAGTCGGGTTTGAAGACGCCCCCGTCGAGCTGGAGCCCTACGTCAGACATCATCCTTTCGAAACGGGTGATAAGTTGATGAGATCCATCTTGGATCATTTTCGAGATGAGCTGTTGTGGCAAGCGGCGAATATTCTCGGATCGGTGGACTTTTTAGGAAGTCCGTTGGGGTTGTTGGGGGATGTTAGTGAAGGGGTGTCAGGGTTGATTAGGGAGAGAAGTGTTGGAGCGCTAGTTTTGAATGTTGCGCATGGAATTAGTAATTCGGCTGCTAAGGTAATTTTAAGTTATCGTTACAGTTGTTAATATAGTCTTTGGTTTTATATTTGGCAGCCATTTTGAAACAAAATGGTGACAATTTCATCAATTTTAACGTATTTCTTTAATTTTAACAAGATTAATTTTTTTTAGATTAGACAAATTTAGTCTATTTAATATAATATTAATTTTTTAATATTTATAGGTTTTCTTTTTTATATTTAGCAGCCATTTTGAAACAAAATGGTGACAATTTCATCAATTTTAATATGTTTCTTCAATTTTGACAAGTTTAGTTTTATTTTTAGATTAGACAAATTTATTCTATTTAATATAATATTAATTCCTGAATACTTATAGGTTTTTTTTCTTATATTTGGCAGCCATTTTGAAACAAAATGGTGAAAATTTAATCAATTATGACGTATTTCTTCAATTTTAACAAGATTAGTTTTTTTTTTAGATTAGGCAAATTTAGTCTATTTAATATAATATTAATTTCTTAATATTTATAGGTTTTTTTTTCTTGTATTTGGCAGCCATTTTGAAACAAAATGGTGGCAATTTCATCAATTTTAGTAGGTTTCTCCAATTTTGACAAGATTAGTTTTTTTTAGATTAAACAAATTTAGTCGATTTAATATAATATTAATTTCTTAATATTTATAGGTTTTCTTTTTTATTTTGAAACAAAATGGTGGCAATTTAATCAATTTTGACGTATTTCTTCAATTTTAACAAGATTAGTTTATTTTCTGGTTAAACAAATTTATTCTATTTAATATAATATAAATTTTTTAATATTTATAAATTTCTTTCTTATATTTGGCAGCCATTTTGAAACAAAATGGTGGCAATTTAATCTATTTTAGTAGGTTTCTTTAATTTTGACAAGTTTTATTTTCAGATTAGACAAATTTATTCTATTTAATATAATATTAATTTCTTAATATTAATAGGTTTTTTTTTTCTTATATTTGGCAGCCATTTTCTTGAATTTTTACAAGATTAGTTTTTTTAATTTTGATTTTCTTAGTAACTAAAATAAATATATCATCACGCCTTCTACCCATTACTGGGTATGGCACTCTGTCGAAGCAGATCTCGATAAGTGATATATTTTGCGCGTTAAGTGCGGTTACCAGCCGTCAAATCACAGCCCTAAGGATGCGGAGGGGGAGTCACAGGAGTAGTTTTTTTTTTAAATTATGAAAATTGTCGCCTGTAGGAATCGAACCAGGATTCTCAGGATCCATAGGCCGATTTCATACTACTGAGCTACCTAAAGTAGTAAATAAGATTATATATATTATGGGGTGGCTAGCTCAGTGGTATGAAGTCGGTCTGTGGATCCTGGTTCGATTCCCACAGGCGACAAACAATTTTCATAATTTCAAAAGCTACCCCTGTGCCTCCTCCACCACTAACATCTTTAGGGGGTGTAATTTGACGACTGTTAACGTGCATAAATATATCACTTACCGAGATCTGCTTCGGCAGAGTGCCACACCCAGTAATGGGTAGAAGGCGTGATGATATATTTATTTATTTATATAAGAAAGACAAAGACTAAAACAGACTATATTAAGAATTATAAACATAACTTAACAAATCTTAAACTCCATTTAAATAAACACACCATTTTCCAACATTCCAGGTGGCAGAAACTCTCGGCGACGGTCTAGGCCGCGTAGCAATGGACGACGCACATGAAGAAATGCGTCAACGCATTCGGCGACGCCATACTGGTACAGGTGGGGCCCACATAGTCGCTGGAATCAAAGGACTTGGTTTTGGTATCTTAGGGGGCGCCACAGGGATTTTTAAACAAGTTTATGAGGGTGCAGCCTCGGATGGACTCCAGGGCATGTTCTCAGGTAAATGAAAATCAATATATCATCACGCCTTCTACCCATTATTGGGTGTGTCACTCTGCCGAAGCAGATCTCGGTAAGTGAGATATTTATGCCCGTTACCAGTCGTCAAATCACGGCCCCTGAAGATGTTAGTGGTGGGAGAGCCACAGGGGTAGTATTAATGTAGTGAAAATGTTTGTCGGCTGTGGGAATCGACCCAGGTTTCTTAGGATCCACAGGCAGACACGATAACACTGTGCCACCTACTCCATTTTGAAACAAAATGGCGACAATTTCTCCAATTTAACATTTCTTGAATTTTTATAAGTTTAGTTTCTTCAGTTTTGACATATTTCTTAATATTGACAAGTTTTCTTATATTTGGCAGCCATTTTGAAATAAAATAGCAACATTTTCTACAATTTTAACAGATTTCTTGAATTTTGATAAGTCTAGTTTCTTCAATTTCGACAAAGAAAACCTGTCAATATTAAGTGACAGGTTTTCTTATATTTGCAAGGCATTTTGAAACAAAATGGCGACAATTTCTTCAATTTTAACAGATTTCTTGAATTTTTATGATGTTAGTTTCTTCAATTTTGATATATTTCTTAACATTGACAGGTTTTCGTGTATTTGGCAGCCATTTTGAAACAAAATGGCTACAATTTCAACAGATTTATTGAATTTTGATAAGTTTAGTTTCTTCAGTTTCGACAAAGAAAACCTGTGCATGTTAAGTGACAGGTTTTCTTATATTTGGCAGCCATTTTGAATCAAAATGGCGACATTTTCTCCAATTTTAACAGATTTCTTGAATTTTTATAAGTTTAATTTCTTCAATTTTGATATATTTCTTAATATTGACAGGTTTTCTTATATTTGGCAACCATTTTGAAACAAACTAGCGACAATTTCTAGAATTTTTAACATATTTCTTGAATTTTTAGATTTTTTTTACAATTATACAAATATTTGACGACTGGTAGCCGCATTTCATACGCAAAAATACATAATTTACCGAGAGTGCCACACCCAATAATGGGTAAAGGACGAGATGATATATTTATGTATTTATTTTAGATTTTTTCAATTTTGACAAATTTATTTAATTGAATACAATCACCAAATATTTTAGGTTATTTCTGGGTAAAACCGCTCTTCAATTCCAGTTCTAATCAAATTAAAACAATTTTTTTCCAGGTCTAGGCAAAGGTTTAGTGGGCGCCGTCGCAAAACCAGTCGTCGGAGTCCTCGACCTCGCTACAGAAACAGCCCGAGCAGTTCGCGATTCAAGCCGAGGCTCCAGCCGCTTAGTCCCCGACCGCCGTCGCCAACCCCGCGCTACATTAGGTCCTGGAGGTCTCCTACCCCCTTACAATCCCCGGGACAGTCTCGGTCAAGCCTACCTCCGTAACTTCTCCTCTCTACGCTCCCGAAGCGATTTGATCCAGGACTCAAACCAAGATTCCAACGCGTTGACTCTCTCCGAACAATACGTCGCTTATGAATGCGTTAGGAGCGGCGCAGATGATCTTCGTGTGATTGTTAGCTCGGAAAGAATCCGAGTAGTTACTGGATCAAACTCTGATTTGAGTTTAACAGTTGTGACGGAAACTGGGTTGGGCGAATTGGTTAGTTGTACGCCGTTGACACAAGATGGCAGACATTACATTGAGATGACGGTGAGGGGGACCTCGTTGAGGCGCCCCCTGATTAGGTGTGACTCGGAGGAATTAGCTAGAGCTGTTACCAGACAGATTAATTATGCTAAAAGGCTACATGAGGAGGCTACGCACACTCTACGCACCCAAGATGATTAGGCTGAACTTAAAAATACCAAAAATGTTATTTATTTATTATTTATGGTTACAATATTTCATTTTGTTTGAGGAGCACAAAACTTTTGTCCATATTCTGTAAATGAATCATTATTATCTGTTAATTATCGATAAGTTAATATAAAACACCACTTTGAGTGGCCAGAATAATTTATAATTTTTATTTTATTTTTATCTATTTTAATCTTGTATGAAACTGCTTCAGAGTGATCAAAAGGAATTGTTACAGTTGGCAATACTATTCTGGAGATTTTTTTATTTCACAGTTGGCACGTCAGTTAAAGGCGGGAATGCTATTTGACATTTCTAATAAATACAAATAGGTTATGTCAGGGTTCTGACAGCTAATAGGATTTTGACTTTTTCAGTAATAGAAAAACTTTAGATTATTGCTATGTTAAGTAATAACATAAATGTACTCAACAGCTGTTCTTACGTTACAGTGTCACGTGAGTATCCGCATCCTATTTTGTTTACTAATATATATGTAGCTGATATTTTAAAAATAATATGACAGTTCGGTAAAAAGTGAGGTTAAAAATCATGTTTTTTTTATTCTGGCAGTTTTGTACGAGAGCAACATGCATAAAAGTAAAATAGATGTAACAGAATAAATTATTTAGGTCATAAAATGTCGGACTAGTGGTAATCTGCAGAATAATCATAAAAAATCAGAGTTGTCTATTAACTTATCGATCACAGATAATGATCGAGTTAAAAAATGAGGAAGATTGTTAACGAACTTTTCTGAGAAACTTTTTAGAAAGAAAGTCAATAAAGATTCTTGAAAACCAGTTGCGATTGAGGCGCCACTGTATTAAGAAACTTGATTTTTCTCTAAAATTTTTGTTAGAATAGTTTGTTAAAAATCCGCAAGTCGTCAAAAAAAGAGTTGTTAATTGTTGCAGCGTTGTTGTTAATGTTGTTAGCAAACAGACGAAGCAGAAAAATTCTCCTGGGATTGTTGTGATACACTCAATATTTTTTGATACTTATTATAGTAACCGGGAGGAAATTTCCTTTAATTTTCCGCTTTAATTTGGTTTTTGGTCTATGCTTCGTCCAAATAAACTATTTATATGTATAATAAATTATTAATACTATGTATATTTAAATGTATAAATTACTGTACATATAATTAAAAAATATATTTGTTTTGAATTTATAGTAAAATGCAGAAGTTAGGTTATGGAGGAGCAGCAGACCAAATATCAGTGAGTGTGACAGTGTTGCCAACTCGATTAACTTCATCATCAGTAGAAAAGTTTGAAAATTTCGGTAGATTTCACAATTTTTTACTATAGCTCGACAAATCAAAGTAAAACTGCCTGGAATGTGTTTTCACTCCACCCGTTCAAGTTGATAACCAATGGCGTGGCTCTACTTTGGCGCGTAAGTCAAATATAATTGTTATTCTTTTGACATGCTATTTTTATAAATGGAGAGATTTGCACGTCGACGTATTTCGTAAATTCAAATTAACCGCCATTTTTTATACTACTTTTAGTACTGAATTTACTGCCGCTAAAATAATTTCTGGAGACACTTCTTACAGGTTTGTACATTACTTTATCTATAGTGAACAATAGACGTATTCCATTTGCTATTTGGATCAGATCTAATTTACATTTATTGAGCCAAATTACTTATTTATTTTACTAGATACTTCGCTCACTTTATTTCCAGTACTATATTTACTCATTCGGATTTAGATTAAAGTAATATACCCCAATACGTGTCTCATTTTTCTTAGTTCAATTTATTTAGTTCTGTTTAATTAATCTGAACTGATTTTAGTGAACTAAATGTCAAATGTAAACGTTCTAAGTATGTATAAACGTAGCAATTTTTTTGTCGTATGAAAGTGTTGCCAACTCTAGTCTATGAAATACCGGTTAAAACTAAAATTGCCGGTAGAAATCGTTAAAATGCATAAAATAAACTCACTTAAACTAGGAAAGCATTCTTATAATTCAGTTAAAAATAAATTTAACCCCTAATCCTTATAATATCGCTTTAAGAACCAGTAGATTTAATTTCAAAATCAGTAAGAGTTGGCAATTCTGTTACATGGAAAGCATAATTTTTGACGTAAACACACAAATATAATTTCATATTAGTTCAATTAGTTTAATATTGATCTTATGAACTTCGCAAATATGTATCCAGGGATAGTAAATTTGTTTGTACAACAAATTAACCTCAAAAGTAAGTATTAAACCATCAATTTAATTATAATAATAAACTACTATAACCTCATTACTCGCGTTTTAATTACTTCATTATACTTTATTTAACATAACTAGAAGTGAAATTAAATATTACAATGATAGCTAGTAGAAAATCATTTATAGTCATCCCATATTATATTATATCGTGTTAGAAATCGTAAATGACAAATTTTTCTGTGACGCAGATAACAAAAATGCTGATTTTTATCAAACACAGAGGCACAACTTCAAGATTTCGGACTTTGACTCTTAATTTAGAGTGTTTTGAACCAGGAAATATGGGTAAGTCATGAATAAACTCATTTTTCTTAGCTGTGGGGGTCAAGAACCATTCGCGGGTACATAAATGACCTTAAAGGTCATATTTTACTTTGACCCTTTGAACAACACACGCAATCAACACTTTAAAAACTGTATTTAGTGTTCGGCTAATGAACTGCGATTTTAAATGCTATTTAAATAATTTTATTGCGTGCTAAAAGCAATTTTCTATATCGCGTTTATAAAATGCTACAATATTCAATTGTTTTTAGGGATTTTTTTTGTGTGAAGTTCTTGATTTGTCTAGTTGTAAAAATGTCG
Source organism: Pterostichus madidus (assembly GCA_911728475.2). Taxonomy (NCBI): domain Eukaryota; kingdom Metazoa; phylum Arthropoda; class Insecta; order Coleoptera; family Carabidae; genus Pterostichus; species Pterostichus madidus. Next base: position 23,556,191 of record OU452319.1, read on the forward strand.
TCAATCATGATAGCTGTCATTGATCAGCTCATGTACGATTATTATAATTATTATATTTTTTATAAATAAAATAAATATATCACTTCTTTTACCAATTACTGAGTGTGGCACTCTGCCGTAGCTGATCGCAGTAATTGATATATTTATACACTTAAAATGCTTTTACCAGCCGTCAGAACACGGCCCTCAAAGATGTTAGTAGAGGGGGAGCCACAGGGGTAGTTTTAAATAAATAAATAAATAAAATTAAATATATCATCACGCCTTCTACCCATTACTGGGTGTGGCACTCTGCCGAAGCAGATCTCAGTAAGTGATATATTTATGTGGTTAACAGCCGTCAAATCACGGCCTCCAAAGATGTAAGTGGTGGAGGAGCCACAGGGGTAGTTTTCGAAATTATGAAAATTGTTTGTCGCCTGTGGGAATCGAATCTAGGGTACCAGGGCTCTCAGGATCCACCGACTTCATACCACTGAACTATTGCTACATATATGGGGTTATGTTTATTTATTAAAATTTCTCCTGTGGCTCTTTCTCCTTTAACATCTTTGGGGGCTGTGATTTGACGACTGGTAACCGCATTTCATGCGCAAAAATATATCACTTACCGAGATCTGCTACGGCAGAGTGCCACACCCAGTAATGAGTAGAAGGCGTGATGATATATTTATTTTATTTATTATAATAAAATAAATAATAACTTTTTAAAATTATATTTCATTGGCCACAGATTTTATCAAACTAATTAACCAATCAAACAGACAGACAGCATTGTTGATTGCTACACACAATTTTTAGTATGTCTTGTCTATAACACTGTCAAAGAAGTCACGCAAAATTAAGGAGTGTCAATTTAGCACGCTACATAAAAATCTCAGTTGATGATAAAAGAAAGGTCATTTGTCAAAGCTTTATATTTGTGAGTGACCTTTCTTTAAATCGATCGCAGGTGCGGTCACCACAAAAAAGAACAAATTATTGCGCCGAGTTTGAAATGCTGATTCATGATATTATATTTTTTTGAAGGGTCATCGTAATAATTTTTTCTAATCGATTAAACTATTTGATTCGCTAATACGTACATAATGATAGCGCATTATCTAGAACAATTTGGCCCATTTGATTCTTATCATTAATGATTGTTTTGACAGGTACTGCTGTCAGAATTTTTCTATTTTGTCTTTAACTTTACCTAACAATAGGTTCGATCAATACATACCTTACCTATTACCAGAGCTGGGCAGTAGCTAGCTACTTTTGTAGCTTAGCTACTTGCTTAGCTACATTTACCTTAGCTGTAGCTTAGCTAACTGTGAAAAAATAAAGCTGTAGCTTGTAGCTAGCTACTTTTCTTTCTATTAGCTTAAAAATAACAACTGAAGCTACTTTTAAAGCTACTTTTTGTCAAGCTACTTTTTATAGCTTCAAGCTACTTTTAAAGCAGAAGGTCATCAAAGTACGCATGCGTACAAGCTAAACCCACACAAAATAATTATTTGTTGCCGGTTCTAACTGGCTCTAATACGCAAAAATACACAGTAGGTGCCAGATGGTATTTGCTATTTCTGATATTTATGTACATAATAGTAAATTAACAGTCATTATAACAAAAGACTGATCATATGACAATGGCAAATTTAATTGTTTCACAATAATTTAAAAAAGTAGCTTTAAAATTTAACCGCTACTTTAACGAAAGCTTTTAGCTGTAGCTTAGCTATATTTTACAAAATATAGCTTATAGCTGTAGCTTAGCTACTTTTTTAAAGAATAGCTGAAGCTGTAGCTTCGCTACTTTTTTTAAGTAGCTTGCCCAGCTCTGCCTATTTCTAAGGGTGGCACTCTGCCGAAGCAGATCTCGCTAAGTGATATATTTATGCGCGTACCAGCTGTCAAATCATGGCCCTCAAAGATTTTAGTGGTGGGAAGAACCACGGAACCACAGGAGTAGTTTCAATGTGGTGAAAATTATATGTCGGTTGTGGGAATCGAACCAGGGTAACTCTGGTCTACAGGCTGATTCGATATTAAATGAGATAGAGAAAAGTTTTATAAGGAAAAGTAGTTTAGAATTAAATAAGAAATAAGTTTTATTTGAGACATTTTTTGATTAAATGTAAAATAAGGGTAGTTGTGGAGGGTTCGTGCCACGAAGTGGTGTATGCTACAATGTTAAAACATTTGAATGCCAATATCTTATAAACTAGAGTAGATAGGACTGTAGGGATTTCACTATTGGATTCAGCGCAGTTTGAGCTATAATTAACCATATTTTCATTTAGTTTTGTCCAGTAGTACCAACGTAATAAAATATTTACTATTGTACCAGACTGTTGATCGACAGTTCAGATTTGGGTGTTTATTTTGGAAACCAAATGAAATAGAGAACAGTTTTATAAGGAAAAGTAGTTTAGAATTAAATAAGGAACAACTTTTATTTGAACCATTTTTTGATTAAATGTAAAATAAGCCTAGTTGGGGAGGGTTCGTGCCACGAAGTGGTGTATGCTACAATGTTATAATATTTGAGTACTAATATCTTACAAACTAGAGTAGATAGGAATGTGGGGACTTCACTATTGGATTCAGCGCTGTTTAAACTATTTAGATTTGTCAAGTAATACCAACATAATAAAATAGTTACTGTTGTGCTAGAATAACACATATTTTGTTTATATTAAATATAAATATTTATGTTAAACATACATTATTCTAAATTTACTGCCTTTTTTTATTAAATAATTATTTATGTTTGCATCGAGTAAACAAAAAATTGGGACACAAAAATTGGGTAAACAAAATCCAATCAATTTAGATTTGTATAACAATTGAACAAATGCGAATATTTGGTGTGAAAATAGTATATAAAAGTTTTTTTTTACAATACCTGTACTGTAAAAAAAATATATCATCACGCCTTCTACCCATTACTGGGTGTAGCACTCTGTCGAAGCAGATTTCAGTAAGTGATATATTTATGCACGTACCAGTCGTCAAATCACGGCCCCTAAAGATGTTAGTGGTGGGGGAGCCACAGGGGTAGTTTTAAATAAATAAATATATCATCACACTTTCTACCCATTACTGGGTGTGGCACTCTGCCATAGCAGATCTCAGTAAGTGATAAATTTATGCGCGTGAAATGTGGTTACCAACCGTCAAATCACGGCCCTCAAAGATATAAGTGGACGGGAAGCCACAGGGGTAGTTTAAAATAAATATATCATCACGCCTTCTACCCATTACTGGGTGTGGCATTCTGCCATAGCAGATGTCAGTAAGTGATAAATGTATGCGCGTGAAATGTGGTTACCAACCGTCAAATCACGTCCCCCAAAGATGTAAGTGGACGGGAAGCCACAGGAGTAGTTTTAAATAAAAATAAAATAAATATATCATCACGCCTTCTACCCATTATTGGGTGTGGCATTCTGCCGAAGCAGATCTCGGTAAGTGATATATTTATGCACGTACCAGCCGTCAAATCACGGCCCCCAAAGATGTTAGTGGTGGAGGAGGCACAGGGGTAGTTTTTGAAATGATGAAAATTGTTTGTCGCCTGTGGGAATCGAATCTAGGGTATCTAGGGTACCAGGGTTCTCAGAATCCACACGCCGACTTCAAACCACTGAGCTAGCCACCCCATAAGTAGTTTTAATGTAGTGAAAATGATTGTCGCTTGTGGGAATCGAACAGGGTTCTCAGGATCCACACGCCGACTTCATACCACTGAGCTAGCCACCCCATAAGTAGTTTTAATGAACTGAAATTGTTTGTCGCCTGTGGGAATCGAATCTAGGGTATCTAGGGTACCAGGGTTCTCAGAATCTCCAGCCCGACTCAATACCACTCAACTACCTACTCCAGTTTTTTTGTTTTTAATAAATAATAAATGAAATAATTCTTATAATGCAATTTTTCAACTTTCACTATTATTATTAATGTATTTTGTTTGAAATGAGTCATAACTATATCGACACGCAATTGTTTATTATATTTGTGACCTTATTTGAATTAGGGGTGTGTATTTATTAATTTATGATACTGTCTACAACAGAGAATATATCGTTAGTTTGAACGAGATTCAAATGCAGTAACACTAACCATATGAAATACTTTTTGTAAAAATTATAATTTCACCCTTAAAATAAGTAAATCATTTCTAAGAAAAAGTATTATTGATTTCACACCTTCCCACCTTGGAGATTATGACCCCCTTGGTTGCTAGGCAACGCTTTGTTGTTACTAAATAACCCCCTAATGCTGAAATTAATTTTCTCAGCATCGACTGAAATACTTTCAGTCGGTTTTCAGACGTTAGTAACAACAGTCCTTGGTCTTCTGTTGTATCACTGCGTTTCTGTAGTATTGTTGCGTGGTTAAAAGAGTGTGGTTTATCTCTGTGGTCCTGGGTTCAAATAGCTGTTAAGATGGAAACTTTTGGAATGAGCTTTATTAAGTATATTTTATTTGTTTTTAATTTGATTTTTGCGGTAAGTAAACTCTGATCGTTATAATATAATATTTTCACCACATTAAAATATTAAAATTATCCCTGTCACTTCTCCACCACTAACATCTTTGTGGGCCATGATTTGACGGCTGGTAACCATAACCGAATAATGGGGAAAAGGCGTGATGATATATTTATTTATTTATTGGACAATAATTTTTATATTAAATCATTTTATTTACTTCAGAAAAACTAATTAATTAATTATGGGGGTGGCTAGCTTAGTGGTATGAAGTCGGCGTGTGGATCCTGAGAACCCTGGTACCCTAGATACTCTAGATTCGATTCCCACAGGCGACAAACAATTTTCATCATTTCAAAAACTACCCCTGTACCTCCTCCACCACTAACATCTTTGGGGGCCGTGATTTGACGGCTGTTAACGTGCATAAATATATCACTTACCAAGATCTGCTTCGGCAGAGAGCCACACCCAGTAATGGGTAAAAGGCGTGATGATTAATTTTATTTTAATTTTCTATTTTCGCTTATATCTTGAAAATCGACCTGTGCATTTGAGAACCCTGGTTCGATTCCCACAGGCGACAAACTATTTTCATAATTTCAAAAACTACCCCTGTGGTTCCTGAACCACTAACATCTTTGGGGGCCGTGATTTGACGGCTGTTAACGTGCATAAATATATCACTTACTGAGATCTGCTTCGGCAGAGAGCCACACCCAGTAATGGGTAAAAGGCGTGATGATATATTTTATTTATTTTATTTTAATTTTCTATTTTCGCTCATATCTTGAAAATCGACCTGTGTATTTGAGAACCCTGGTACCCTGGTACCCTAGGTTCGATTCCCACAGGCGACAAACTATTTTCATAATTTAAAAAACTACCCCTATGGCTCTTCCACCACTAATATCTTTAGAGGTCGTGATTTGACGACTGGTAACCGCACTTAACAGGCATAAATATATCACTTACTGAGATTTGCGTCGGCAGAGAGCCACACCCAGTAATGGGTAAAAGGCGTGATGGTCTACTCTTCAGTTGATTCTGTTTCTTTACAGATAAGTGGTGTGGGCATCATCATCGCTGGTTCATTGATTTTGGCAGATGTGGGTGAATTCAGTCATTTTCTGGAGGGGCGAATTTTGGCCCCACCAATTGTTTTAATCGTAGCTGGAGCTATCGTATTTTTGGTGGCTTTCTTAGGGTGTTTTGGCGCCATAAGGGAGTCGCATATGATGTTAATAGCAGTAAGTATTATCTATTACGATACATACTTATACATATTTACAAAATGTCTGTGTGTGTGTGTGTGGATGGATGGATGTATGTGTGTCCGAGTGTGCAATATCTCATCAACGAGATAAGATTTGTTAACGAAACTTGGTAATTATAAGTTTCATGAAAATACGAAGAGCTGAGTTGATTTTGAATGAAATTGAAAAACCGGAAGAGGAAGTTTACTGGACACACAAAACAATAAATTCCATTTATTTCAAAAATGGAATCAGTTACGAAAAAAAGTTTCAAATAAAAGATGTTAGCATGGAACATAAAATGTTATTTGCAATTTTCCTGTATATGCGTCTAATTTTGAGAAAAACTAATTTTTATATTTAATAATATATTTCAATAATCATAGTAGCAATAGAAACAAAAAAACATAGATTTTAATTTTCGCTTTATCTAGTTATCTATGTGTTTTTTCGGAAAAACAACAAATACATCATTAAAATGGTCGTCTAATTTGGCAACATTGCCTCAATTTAATCGACTTCGTATCTCACGGTTCTTGAGATACCAAGGGTTAGGCTCGAACACAGGACAGCCTGTATATGCCTCATCAGTAAAGTTAGACATAAAGTAGTCAACATTACTAAAACGTAAACAAATTTGATATTTGATATGTTTCAAACAGATAAATGCTGAATTAGTGCAAAACTAAATTACATGTTTAATCCCTGTGGCTCCTCCACCACTAACATGTTTGGGGGCCGTGATTTGACGACTGGTACCCGCATTTCACGCGCAAAATATATCACTTACCGAGATCTGCTTCAGCAGAGTGCCACACCCAGTAATGGGTAGAAGGCGTGATGATATATTTATTTATTTTATTTATATAATATTATATATTCTAAATATTAAATATGCTGTATATAACAAAGTCGTGTGGTGACCACACCAGATTATTTTAAATCAAGTATTGTCATTTTGTGTATCTATCCATAGGAATGATTTTTTATGTCCCTAGGGACAAAAATAAATGTTAAAGCTCGGTTTTCATAGCTGAAACACATGAATTTCTGCCCAGTTATGCATAAACGTTTTATTGAGAAATTATGGCGTTTGTTTTTGCCGCGACGTGAAGTTGGCAATGCATTAAGTGTGGAATGAAGTTAGCTGTAGTTTTGCTTTGCAATTTTTAAATAAATAATGAAGTGAGTCATTGAAATAAAATTATTTCCGTGGAATACTGACTCATTATAGAGAAATCAATTTATATTTACGTAAAACTTGATTGTTCGGAAAGAAAACAAATTTTACGAAGTACCAACGTTGAAAATCGATTACCACATGCGCTCTATTTTTATTTTTATTATTCTATCATAAATCATTTTATAATTATGTATTTTACACACAAGAAAAATCGATAACACACTTAATTTTATATTTCAGTTCGCCGTCTGCCTTCTCATAATTTTCGTGGTTGAGTTGGCTGTCGGCATTGCGGCTGCTGTGTTCAAATCCGATTTTCATTTGGCCTTAAAAGACCAATTTAAGACCTCAATGAACCAGTATGATAAAACAGCTGAAGATCATGATGCTTGGGCCGAATTGCAGAAAAATTTAGAATGTTGTGGTGTAAGTTTCGAAAATACTTTGTGTTACTTTCATTTCTAGGGACATTTCCATCTTAAATATATTTATTTTTAACAGTAGCTTCTTCAAGAAATCTACGCGCAAAATAAAATTCAATTTAGGTTTTTTTTTCGCGAATATAATAATATAAGAATGACAAAATAAACAAATAGAATGTTGTGAAGTATGTGTTAGTTTTATTTCTAGGGAAATTTGCATCCAAAATATATTTATTTCTAAAAGTTACTTTTTGAAGAAATCTAAGCGTAAAATATAATGAAAATTAGGATCTTTTATAAATATGGGGGTGGCTAGCTTAGTGGTATGAAGTCGGTGTGTGGATCCTGAGAACCCTGGTACCCTAGGTACCCTAGATTCGATTCCCACAGGCGACAAACAATTTTCATAATTTCAAAAACTATCCCTGTGCTTCCTCCACAACTAACATCTTTGAGGGCCGTGATTTGACGGCTGTTAACCACATAAATATATCACTTACCGAGATCTGGTTTGGCAGAGTGCCACACCCAGTAATGGGTAGAAGACGTGATGATATATTTATTTAATTTATTTAAAATTACCCCTGTAACTTCTCTTCCAGTACTATCTTTAGGAGCCGTGATTTGACGGCTGGTAACCGCAATTTATGTGCATAAATATATCACTTACTGAGATCTGCTTCGGCAGAGTGCCATACCCAGTATTGGGTACAAGGCGTGATGATATATTTATTTAATTTATTTAAAATTACCCCTATAACTTCTCTTCCACTACTATCTTTAGGAGGCGTGATTTGACGGCTGGTAACCGCAATTTACGTGCATAAATATATCACTTATCGAGATTTGCTTCGGCAGAGTGCCACACCCAGTAATGGGTACAAGGCGTGATGATATATTGATCTATATTATATTTTATTTGTATATATTTTCTTTTTTTTAAGGTTGACGGGCCTGCTGATTGGCATGGCCCAGATTCCACATCCAAGGTGATGCCAGCCAGCTGTTGTCACCCTACTAGAGAGGGTGCTACGCCCCCTACCGAAGCCCAATGTCGCATTGCTAAACCTACCGATGTATTTGTTTACCAAGATGGTTGCTACCCCAAATTACACGAAAAAATCGAACAAGGAGCCAAAGTTCTAATTGGGGTTGGAATTGGAATTGCTTTTGTTGAGGTTTGTACCTGAAAATACAATGTCAAATAAAGCATGTTAAGGAGGGTTCTTGACACGAAGTGGTGTATGCTGCAATGTTAAAACCGGGCGAAAGTTTTAGGGGAATATTTTGGAAACTAAGTGAAATAGGGGAAAAATTAATAAGGAAAAGTTGTTGAGAATTAAATAAGGAACTAATTTTGTTTGAACTATTTTTCGCTAAAATGTCAAATAGGTCTAGTTGGGGAGGGTTCTTGCCACGAAGTGGTGTATGCTGCAATGTTAAAATGGAGAAAAAGTTTTGAGCAAATATTTCGAAAACTAAATGAAATAGAGAAAAGTTTTATGAGGACAAGTTATTAAGAATTAAATAAGGAACAACTTTTATTTGAAACATTTTTTGATAAAATGTCAAATAAAGCTAGTTGTGGAGGGTTCTTGCCACGAAGTGGTGTATGCAGCAATGTTAAACTATCTGTAATTGTATAAATATGTTTTGTTTGCTTTTTAGGTTGTTGGGATTATCCTGGCTTGCTGGTTGGCTTCCGCAGTGAAGAAAGAAGATTCCGGTAAGTGATTTGAAGAATAATTCCAAGAAAAATCTCTTCCAAATATCTTAGGAAGTATTTAATGATGAAATGTTACAAATAAAAGTTATTGTCAATGTATTGTGTATAGTTTCCAGAAAAATATTAGATTTGCTCTAGTTTGAAAGGATCTTCTTGAGTAATTTTAAGATTTTCACAAGAAAATTTCTTATTTGAATACAACGAATTTATTTCACAGCGAAATATTACATTTATATATGTTTTACGTCCTTTATTGAGTGTTTTCTTCCAAATAATAAGTGTAAGCAATATCTCGTTCCATTTGTCGTAAACTACTAACAATGCAGCCCAATTTTCAAACGTCTAACCTTCATAACAAAGTCGTTATGAAACATTTTGTTCTAAATTGTTGGTAGTTCCTGTAACTGTCAAACTGAGAACATGAAAATTTCAGTATAACCTCGAAATTACTTTACGTAACTCAGGCGGAGTACAATTGATTTTATTTTCCATTATAGATACACAAAATCTATAAAATAATCGTAGAAATCGTTTTTAAAATGATCGCAAACTATTAAACAATTGCATAAATGACAAGAATTGTCACCAACCACAGTATTTCAAATACAAATTTCCCTAAATTGATACGGTTCCAAATGGCATAAATAATTAATTTAATAAGACTTTATAGCACTTATACTTTAGAAAATTCGCCTGCGGTTTGCGAAAAAAACTATCGCCGAAATTTTAATTAATACAGAGTGATCAAAAGGAATGGTTACAGTTGGCAATAAAAAAAACTACTTGAAATTGGTAAACCTGATACATAAATTCATTTCCTGTTGTTGACATTTAAAATTTAAATTTGAGTACATTTATTATTACATTCTAAAGTATTTCTATTACTTAAAAAGTCAAAATTCTATTAGCTGTCAGACTCCTGACACATAACCTATTTGTATTTATTAGAAATGTGAAATAGTATTTCCGCCTTTATCAGACGTTGTGCCAACTGTGGAATAAAAAGATCTCTGAAATTGTATTGCCAACTATAACAATTCCTTTTGATCACCCTGTAAAATTAAAAGACTGTGATTTGGATGAACTTTTTAACTGTTTAAAATAAGATCCTTTTTGATAACTGGGCTCCAAGATATTCTACTCTTCTGGTGTTATGTTCATGTCTATTTTGTTAAAAATAAAGAAACCTTGTGGCTAAATTAACATTTATTTAAATAATACATTCACATTTGATACAAAACATGTTCACTTGGCTTTGCCTTGTGCTGCCACAGCAGCCATTGCGGCAGCAACAGTTTCCTCATCTCCGAGGAACTGCAGGGAGCCACCAGGTACTGGGCGCAGCTCCTCGTCCAACTCGTAAACGAAAGGAATCCCCGTTGGTAGGTTGAGCCCCATAATAGCGGAGTCAGACATATCTACAAACAATCATTGATTTAATTGCAATTAAAATAACAATTTTAATCTCTCACCATCAAGATGTTTGACAATTCCGCGAAGACTATTGCCATGAGCTGCAATAAGGATCTGTTTACCACTTTTAATGAGTGGCACGATCACATCATTCCAATATGGAAGGGTGCGTTCGATGGTAAGTTTCAGTGATTCAAACATTGGGAATTCGCCTTCAGCTGGTCCGTTAGAATACCTGCAATAATGAAAGTTAATCTCATGTTGGGGTAAAATGAGGTTGGTACCTCTGGTCTTTAACGATGTTGTCATAATAGGGATGGTCTGGCTCCATTGCTGGCGGGGGAACATCAAAACTCCGCCGCCAGATGGCTACTTGTTGCTCGCCATATTTGGCTGCTGTTTCTGCTTTGTTCAAGCCTGGAATACATTTTTTTTATTTGTTATTGCCAACTCTGTACAAAAGGAACTTATACAGGGTGATCAAAAGGAATTGTTATAGTTGGCAATACAATTCCAGAGATCTTTTTATTCCACAGTTGGCACAACGTCAGGTAAAGGTGGAAAAACTATTTGACATTTCTAATAAATACAAATAGGTTATGTCAGGAGTCTGACAGCTAATAGAATTTGACTTATTAAGTAATAGAAATACTTTAGAATGTAATAATAAATGTACTCAAATTTAAATTTTAAATGTCAACAACAGGAAATGAATTTATGTATCAGGCTTACCAATTTCAAGTAGTTTTTTTTATTGCCAACTGTAACAATCCCTTTTGATCACTCTGTATAATACATAAATGTCGACTATAGGTTAATATACCTATTTTTTTTTTATGGTACAGTGGTATCGAGTCGCCTTGTGAATTTGAGAACAGTTTTCATCACGTTAAAACTACCCCTGTGGCTCTTCCTCTATTTGGGAGCCGTGATTTGACGGCTGGTAACCGTACTTCACACGCAAAATATATCACCGAGATCTGCTATGGCAGAGTACTACATCCAGTAATAGATAGAAGGCATGATGATATATTTATAAATAAATATATCATTACGCCTTGTACCCATTACTGGGTGTGGCACACTGCCGAAGCAGATCTCGATAAGTGATATATTTTTGCGCGTGAAGTGCGGTTACCAGTCGTCAAATCACGGCTCCCAAAGATGTTAGTGGTGGAGGAACCACAGGGGTAGCTTTTTAAATTATGAAAATTGTTTGTATATATATATCGTCACACCTTCTACCCATTACTGGGTGTGGCACTCTGCTGAAGCAGATCTCGGTAAGTGATATATTTTGCGCGTGAAGTGCGGTTACCAGTCGTCAAATCACGGCTCCCAAAGCTGTTAGTGGTGGAGGAGCCACAGGGGTAGCTTTTTAAATTATGAAAATTGTTTGTCGCCTGTGGGAATCGAATCTAGGGTACCAGGGTTCTTAGGATCCGCAGGCCGACTTCATACCACTGAGCTAGCCACCCCATAAATTTATATATATGTTATAATTTGGGGTCAAGTAGTCTTTTTATATCGTGGCTAATACGTATCAGAATTAAATAAATTAAAACAATTTATATTATCATGATAAATCAAAATTTTGATGACAGATTATACAAAACATAGATAAATTTAATTTTTTAATTAATATTTACAATTATATAGTATTTTGACATTCGGCGTTGACACAGTTGGCATCACTGACCTATCTCGAACGTCAGTTGTCAAAATTATATCAGCCGTCAAAGTGTAACAACTGTGCTTTTATAAGTGTATTTAAGTTGTTTAAAAGTGTAATAAGTGTTAATTACATTATAAGCTATCAATAGTGTTTAATTTGTTGAGAAAAGAAAGTTTTGTGGTTTAAATGTGTTACCTGTGAGTCCACCATAATGTCTTTCGTTTAACCTCCAAGTCTTCTCGACCGGTAAGTCCGTTTGCCCAATTTCGTTTAAAATCGCTGCAAGTGTTTTTTGCGCCCGAGTTAATACTGACGTGTGAGCAACATCGAATTTATAACCTGCGTTTTTCAAAGCTTTCCCAGCTGCAGTAGCTTCCTGTTGTCCTAGAATTAAGTGTAATGTTAAAGAGGTCACGTTAAGGTCAAAAGCTCTTTTTACCTTTTTCACTTAAATTCGCGTCGTACCATCCGCAGAAGAGGTTCTTCTGGTTCCACTCGCTTTCACCGTGACGAACCATCACTATTTTATAAGTTTTGCCCATTGTGAGAAAGTTTTTTAACCGCGACAGGATCTATTACTCAACTAAGCGCGTTGAATGTTTAAACGTATTGAACTGTCAGATGACAGCTGCAAACAGTGTTGCCACTTATAGCAAGCTTAGTACAGGTTCAGCAAAATGCCGCTAGATGGATGTAAAATAAATAAATATAAATATATCATTACGCCTTTTACCTATTACTGGGTGTAGCACTCTGCATAACAGATCTGAACTATTGTTACTAGCCGTCAAGTCACGGCCCCTAAAGATGTTACTGATGGGGAGCCACAGGGCTACTCGATACCTCAAATAAAATAAATATATAATCACGCCTTCTACCCATTACTGGGTGTGGCACTCTGCCGAAACAGATCTCGATAAGTGATATATTTTGCGCGTGAAGTGCGGTTACCAGTCGTCAAATCACGGCCCCCAAAGATGTTAGTGGCGGAGGAGCCACAGGGGGAGTTTTTGAAATTATGAAAATTGTTTGTCGCCTGTGGGAATCGAATCTAGGGTAGCAGGGTTCTCAGGATCCACAGGACGATTTCATACCACTGAGCTAGCCACTCCATAAATAAATAAATAAATGTTTAAATATAGGTTTATTGTTTATAATTTTTCATGTACAATCAAATTGTGTGTTTTCAAATAACTTTTCTGTGAAAATTTCTTTTTACAAATCGGACATTCGTAACTTTTAACCCCTTCATGAACCTTCAAATGTCTTTTCAAATCACCGCGTTGTACAAATTTCTTATCACAAATTGAACATTCATAATCTTTAATACCTTTATGAATTTTCATATGAATTTTCAAATGATAACTGCGCGAAACTTTCTTTTTACAAATTAAACATTCAAATTTTTTAACACCCTCATGCATTTTCATATGTCTTTTCACATCGTAACTTCGAATAAATAATTTTTTACAAATTGAACATTGATGATTTTTAACGCCCTCATGCATTTTCAAATGTCTTTGCAAGTTACAATTTTGTGAAAATTGTTTTTTACAAATTGAGCATTCATGTTCTTTGATACCGTCATGCATTTTCATATGTTTAGTTAAACTACCATTCACTGTAAATGTTTTTCCACAAATTGGACATTCAAAATCCCTAATACCTAAATGAAATTTCATATGTTGTTTCAACTGACTTTTTCTAGAACATTTTCTAGTACAAATTGGACAATCTAAACCTGTTGTATTATTAACATGATTTATCAAATGTTTATCTAACGCTATTTTATCTAATAACCTCACTTTACACATTGGACACTCAAACATTTGATTGTTTTTTATTTCAGTCTTATCTAAACTGTCATTTGTTTCATCAACCGAGATAAATTCATTCTTCAATGTGTCACTAACTTCACTACTATCACTTGAACTACAATCTTGTTCATCAACGGAAACAAATTCACTTTTTATGTTGTCCAATTTATTATTAGTATCACTTGATGCATCATCTTGTTCATCATACGACACAGGCTCGATCTTTACAAAATGCTGGTAAAAATCTTGATGAACTTCGTTTTCTGGTGCAAGGTATTCTTCTTTTATATCGATGTTATCTTCTACTCCAGTTTTTTGGTGATGTGGTTCTTTATTCTCTTCAATATTTACTTGAATGTCCATTCTTTTGTTTTATATTTTAAATTAATAATCAATTTACTGTGAACCAAACAAAATGCAGTAGTCAATATTGAACAGTAATTACAAAATAAAAAACAATCAGGTGACGTCCTGAACATAGCAACATATAGTAGTATATTCTTACAGTTTTGTAAAATGTTCGTCAGTAAAAGATAAACTTCTGTTCGTATTGTGTGCTAATATTTATGAACTAAAAAGGATTTTGCTTCTTAAAAATACTAAGTTTTTAAGTCTATAGTTCACAGAACACTATAGTCCATTCCAGAATGGTTCATAGAGTCCAATAATTTTTGTCCTTTAAAGTTTAACTTTAACTTTAAAGGACAAAAATTATTGTAGTCACAAACCAAAAAAAAATACCTGTACTCCATTTTTAATTGAAATATAGTATAGATCTAATGTCTGAGGGTTTTGATTTAGTTTAATCTGAATTATAAAACTATTTTTGAATTATTATTAAGTAAAGATAATTTGCTATGTGTATATTGTTTTATATTATACAGAGTAATCAAAAGGAATTATTACAGTTGGCAATAAAAAAAACTACTTGAAATTGGTAAGCCTGATACATAAATTAATTTCCTGTTGTTGACAGTGACATTTAAAATTTAAATTTGAGTACATTTATTATTACATTTATTTCTAAAGTATTTCTATTACATAAAAAGTCAAAATTCTATTAGCTGTCAGACTCCTGACATAACCTATTTGTATTTATTAGAAATGTCAAATAAAATTTCCGCCTTTATCTGACGTTGTGCCAACTGTAGAATAAAAAGATCTCTGGAATTGTATTGCCAACTATAACAATTCCTTTTGATCACTCTGTAATAATAACATTTATTTTGTCCCAGCTTTGACATATTTGGCAACACTGATGCTGGTTGATGTAATAATAAATTAGTTAAATTAATTTATTAATTTAAATTATATGCATATTTGCTTTAAAATAAGTTGAAATAGTGTTAAAATATTAAATTCAAATTTAAACATCAAAAATAAAAAAATATGGGTGGCTAGCTAATTGGTATGAAGTCGGCGTGTGAATCCTGAAAACCCTGGTACCCTAGATTCGATTCCCACAGGCGACAAACAATTTTCATAATTTAAAAAACTACTCCTGTGTCTCCTCCACTACTAACATCTTTGGGGGCCGTGATTTGACGACTGGTAACCGCACTTCACGCGCAAAATACTTCACTTACCGTGATCTGCTATGGCAGAGTGCCGTACCCAATAATGGGTAGAAAGCGTGATGTTATATTTATTTACTTTAAATATAAAAATATAAATTTTGTCACTAGTGGCAAACTTGGTTTTCATAGGCGGTTAAAATAATTTGTGAGACTACTTTGGGGGCAAGTTTATAAAATATTAGTTTTCGGGGTTAAAAGTAACAAAATATTATTATAAATTTGAATTATAAGTTATAGCGAACAATATAGAGTAGTTTTTATTGTATAAAAACTGAAAATTATTTTGTATTTAACACCCCCTAAAAATTTGTATTCATTTGGGTGATTAGCTCAGTGGTATGAAGTCGGCCTATGGATCCTGAGAACCCTGGTTCGATTCCCACAGACAACAAACAATTTTCATAATTTAAAAAACTACCCCTGTGGCTCCTCCACCACTAACATTTTTGGAGGCCGTGATTTGACGAATGGTAACTGCACTTCACGCGCAAAATATATCACTTACCGAGATCTGCTTCGGCAGAGTGCTACATCCAGTAATGGGTAGAAGGCGTGATTATATAGTATTTATATTTTATTTATTTATGCTACGCCACTGAGATTTATAAGATAAAGTAGAGTGCTGAAATGTCGGTAATAAGCGACTCATAAACTGTCAAGTAGTTTTTGTTACATGTGCGATGTTTTAAGTGTTTTTATTATTGTTTGCGGGTGAAATTGTGTTTTAGCGTACTTCATGGATCCACTAAGTACCTAAAAACTGGAGCAATATATTTTTAATGTTTCTGTAAGTAATTACATATTTTACAGCTCTTACTGTTATTGCACATTTCTCTTATTGATTTCTATTTATTTTTTGGTATAAAACCATGAATATTTCGCCCTTCACATGTCGAAATATTAATCTTACAGCACAGTTAGCAGTAAATAATGTTTAATTTATTTATATTTTATAAATATTTATTTGTTTAATGACATATAAAATTCCGTGCGAAGCTGTCAAATTGAAATGTTTTATTTGGTTAAAATCAAATAAACTATTTTTGCTATTGGTTCAAATGTCGCAAATATAGACCCTGTAGCATATTTGGCATTAGGAAATGTTAGATTTATTCATATTATGGTAATATTTATTAGTTTAATAACATATGCAAAATGGCACGCCATCCAGTCACATCGGAATATTTAAATTTGTTGTTGTCTCAAAAACTATTTGTGTTATCGACTCAAATGTTGAATATTTGGGCTCTGCGGTATGTTTATTATTAAAATATATTACATTTATTTGTATTATCTATAATTTTAAAATATTCAAAGAAATAATGAAACCCGCAAAAGTGTCGTCAATACGCATGCCCGATAATATTGATCGGTTTTTATGTAGAACAGAAAGAGCCGTCATTGGGCATGTCAAAGTATTGCTTCTGAAAAATATGTATTTCCGTATGAGTGCTGATTTTGTCCTGTAAATTTTTTAGCCTTACGTTTGTTCGCTTTGCGGTAAGGCCTTCTCGCTGAATGGAATTTTGATTGTTCATATGAGAACTTACACTGGGGAGACGCCCTACTAGTGCCCCGTTTGAGGAAAGGGCTTCTATGATTCCAGCAGCATGAAAAAACACAAACGAAGACATGGAAACCATAATTATTTATTGTATTATTTTGTATTAATAATACTTGATAATATAGTCAGAAAATGACAAAGTAAAAATGTAAAAACAGTCTTGAAATATTTTCACTTCAATTCATGTTTTTTTTGTAGTCTTGAAACAACATCACCTTCAGCAGAGTCCTCGGAGTCTCTACCAGCTTCAGAGCGCGTTCCTACCAACTTCAACGTGAGTAAATTGTTTTTATATTATTTATAATTCTATTTTGTTTGTGAAAAAAGTTCCTGCAGTCTTTAAATAATCTTGAAACCCATAAAAACATCCTAACATACTTTAAAGACTATATCCTTACTCAAACTAAATCCTTGCAGTCCTTAAATAATTCAAGAGCCCTTGAAAACATTCTGACATAGTTTTAAGATCATATCCTTATCCAAACATCTTCCTGCAGTTGCTAAATTATTTTGAGCTCTTAAAAACACTCTTGACATACTTTTAAGACAGACTTTTCCAAAAATATTAATAATTCAACATTAATTGGAGCATTTTACACTATTTTAATTTTTTTGACTGTTTTTCAATTACATACATATTTGTTTTAATAAGTTAAATTAATTAGTTTTTTCAATTCAAATATAAATGTCAAAACAAAAAATTGATTTTGACACTATTGGCAATTCTGTCTATAGGCGGGTAAAAAAATTCGTGAGACTACTTTGGGGGCAAATCTATAAAATATTAGTTTTTAGGGTTAAATATTACTCCTAATTACAAACAATTAGTATAGATTTAAATAACACTTAATGATAAACAATATAGAGTAGTTTTCATTGATTAAAAATCAAAATATTTTTGTATTTTGAACCCCTAAAAATTTGTATTCATGTTACGCCACTGAAATTTGAAAGATACGAGTGCGCATGTCAAGTTTTATTGATCGACTGTTGACTGTTGTAGTAAATATGTCTGACCATATAAACAATGCTGGATTTGTTGTGCAAGTTTTTGACGTGTTTTGATACATTTTTATTGATAATGGAAATATTTAGGTGCCATTTTTGTGGGTCTATAACTCTTAGTGAACATTTGTGGATTCATAGTGGCGAGACTCGTTTATTGTGCAGCTTTTGTGGGATAAGTTTTACACAAAATGGCGGATTTAAAGTGACATGAAAATGAAACTTGTAAGCATTTATAAACATATCAAATTAAATTTGGTTTGTCCATATTCATAATTCCTCTCCTACGAGTTCTTACCCGTTTATTCCACGGCCACGCGGTTAGTTAGCTATTAAAAAATGTCACAAATCATTTTTATGACTGTCATCTTTCCAAAAAGTTTCACCAATCAATTCCAAAGACAATATTCTTTTCTAAAAGTCTTCCCCAATCAATACCAAATTAATCATCGTCCTAAAACACCTCCCAAATCATTTTGAATGCTGTCATCTTCCCTAAAAGTTATGCGAATCAATTCCAAGTCAATGGATTTTGCCTAAAAGTTCTTCCCGATGAATTTCAAGATAACCATCTTCCCAATTGATTTTAAGACCCACCATCTTACTTAAAAGTTTTCCCCAATCATTTATAAGACAATCATCTTCATAAAAAGCCACCCGAATCAATTTTAAAACAATAGTCTTGTCTAAAAGTTCTCCCGAATTAATATCATGATAAGAATATTCCTAAATGCCTCCCAAATCATTTTAAATCTAGTCATCTCCACTAAAAGTTCTGCCCAATCAATTTCAAGACTTACATCTTCCTAAATATTGTAATATTTTATAAATATTGATTGGTTTGACGACGTAAATAAAACTGGACGTCATGCAGTCTCACGAGGAGGGGAATATTTTAATTTGTTGTTGTCTCAAAAACTATTTATGCCATCGACTCAAATGTTGAATATTTGGGCTCTACGGTATATTTAGTACTTAAAATATGTTACATTTATTTATATTATTATCTATATTTTAGAAATAATCGAAGGAAGAACAAAAACAGAGAAGCGGCACTAATGTGAACGTCCAAAAGTACTGATCGCCTGTCTTGTAAGCAGTGCTGGACGCCGCAGATTCCAGCCGTCAAATGCCGGCGACCAGAGCTTCGATAGCCGTTATGGTGAGTCCGATTTCTGCTGAGCATTTCTTTACACCAAATCAAATAAATATTTCTTTATCTGAGGGTTGAATCGAAACAAGTTTCAAATAAAATATCTTTATGTTATTATTTTCTACAACTTTCTATTGGAACTTTTTTCTGTACAACCCCTAATTTCGGAGATACAAACAACCACCCTTAAAGTGAAATATATTTTATCTCCGCACTCAATATTAGAAGCTGCTGCATGCACAATTACAACAAAGTCGAATATATCGTCATTAATTGATAGTTTCAGAAGTAAACATTTTTTTTGTGGTCAAAATAAAAGTTTCTCAGATCGCGGTGAAATGTTGCAGCTTGTAGGGCGGAACACTGAGTGCGGTGTTTACAGACAACCTCAAAATTCCTATTAGTACAAAAGATATTTCAGTGTGAGGGTGATTGTTCGTATATGGTGAAATGGAGGGTGAAAGATCGAGTGGCAGATCTATGAATTAATGGATGAATATGATTGAAGGATTGTTGCGTGAACGAGAGTTACTGAGTGTGAGGAATGAATGTGCTTGTATGAAAGGAATTATGAATGTGGTTGAAGTTGAGGAATTAGAATTAATTGCGGAATGAATTTGATGATTTAAAACAAGGGCAGCATTCTTGATTGTAGTTTTTGTTGTTTAGTAATTTCATTGGAGTGTTTAGCCGCAATTGTGTGCAATTTACTTTCAAATACAAACGCAGTGCGGCACTCTCTTCCTTTCTTATATTCTTTATTCGTTTTCTAAGCTAACATAGAGTGTTTAACTGCAATTGTGTGGAATTTACTTTCAAATACAAGCGCAGGGCGACACTCTTCCTTTCTTATGTTCTTTATTCGTTTTCTAAGTTAATATAGAGTGTTTAACTGCAATTGTGTAGAATTTTCTTTTAAATACAAGTACAGGGCGACACTCCCTTCCTTTCTTATGTTTTAATTCGTTTGCAGTCCTTACATTAAATGTTTACCTGGAATTGTGTGAAATTCACTTTCAAAAACAAGCGCAGGGCGACACTCCCTTTCTTTCTTATCTGTTTTATTTGTTTTCTGACGTAACATAGAATGTTTGACAGCAATTGTGTGAAATTTACTTTTAAATACAAGCACAAGGCGACACTCCCTTTCTTTCTTATATTCTTTATTCGTTTTCTGACCTAACGTAGAGTGTTTAACTGCAATTGTGTGGAATTTTCTTCTAAATGCAAGCACAAGGCGACACTCTCTTCCTTTCTTATCTTTTAATTCGTTTGCAGTTCTTATATTAAATTTTTACCTGGAATTGTGTGAAATTCACTTTCAAAAACAAGCGCAGGGCGACACTCCCTTCCTTTTTTATTTGTTTTCTGACGTAACAGAGTGTTTTAACTGCAATTGTGTAAGTCACTTTCAAAAACAAGCGCAGGGAGACACTCCCTTCCTTTCTTATCTTTTAATTCGTTTTTAGTTCTTACAAAGAGTATTTAATTGCAATTGTGTGAAATTCACTTTCAAAAACAAGCATAGAGCAACACTCCCTTCCTTTCTTATCATTTAATTCGTTTTTAGTCTTTACAAAGAGTATTTAATTGCAATTGTGTGAAATTTACTTTCAAATACAAGCGCAGGATAACACTCTCTTTCTTCGTTTTTTATTCGTTTTCTGACCTAACATAGAGTGTTTAACTGCAATTGTGTGGAATTTTCTTTCAAATACAAGCGCAATCTGTCGCTTTCATCTTTTCTAATCTTTGTAGATTCGTTGTTAGAAGAATGAATACACGTGAATAATTTGAGATGTTTTGCGCACATGCTATGTACATCGAAGAAAGAAGGCGAATGAAAAGTGAATAGCGGTGATTGGATGAATGTGATTGAAGGTTTGTTGTGTGATGAATGATGGAGGGATGAGATTGTTTGACGAGGACTGATTATTTGATGAATGTAATAAGTAAATGTTATATAAATTATATTAGGGTTTGTGCTACCCCATTTGATGTGACTATGTACATATCATTTATATTATTATTTATATTTTAGAAATAATCGAAGAAAGAACCAAAACAGAGAAGTGGCCTCAATGCGAACGTCCGAAAGTACTGATCGCATGTCTTGTAAGCAGTGCTGTGGACGCCGCAGATTCCAGCCGTCAAATGCCGGCGACCAGAGCTTCGATAGCCGTTATGGTGAGTCCGATTTCTGCTGACCATTTTTTTACACCAAATCAAATAAATATTTCTTTATCTAAGGGTTGAATCGAAACAAGTCTCAAATAAAATATTATTATATTATTATGCTCTACATTTTTTAGTTGAAACTTTTTTCTGTACAACCCCTAACTTCGCAGATACGAACAACCACCCTTAAAGTGAAATATCTCTTGTACTAATAAATATTTGGTGGTCGTCCGTAAATTCTGCACTCAGTATGAAGTCCTAGACGCTGATGTCAACAAAATCAAATATATTATCATTAATTAACAGTTTCAGAAGTAAAAGTTAACCCCTTGGTGTTTTTTTTTCAGTCAAAATTAAACTTTCTTAGATCACGTTGAAATGTTGTAGCTTCCACGACTTAATATTGAGTGTGGACTTTGCAGACAACCCCAAAATTGCTATTAGTACAAAAGGTATTTCAGTTGAAGGGTGGTTGTTGGTATCTGCGAAGGCAGGGGTTGCACAGGAACAAGTTTCAATTAAAAACAGTCGAGGATAATATAGTAAAGATATTTTATTTGAATGTTTTTATGTAAATAACGTTTAGATTTGTTGTGAGCGCGCGAGTGAGTTGCATCCCCGATATATGATTGCATCTGACATGACATGTTGTTTGAGGCGCGATTTGTTGATTTGATGACGTAATGATGTGAGTATGAATAGAAGAATGTGTTGGTTGCGTGCGTGGAAGTGATTGAGCGATGAAAGCGATGAAGAGAGCGGCTGGTGAGTGATTGTGCAATGAGTCAGATGTGAGGAGTGGATGGTGTTGAGTAGTTGAGGGCTTGATGTGGTAGCATAAATGGAGCGAATGGTTGTAGTGAAAATATAGATGAGAGGTGGTGATTGATGCGCGTGTGAAGATGTTGATGTTTGGAGGCGAGAGATTATTTGACTGATTACTGTATTTGTGATGTGTTTGTATGAAAGGAATTATGAATGTGGATGAAGCTAAAGTGTGGTGTGTGTCAAGATAGGAACGTTTGGCGAAGATTAATTGTGGAATGAATCTGATGATTTCAGAAAAGTGCAGGATTTGTGATTTTAGTTTTGTTGTTTAGTAATTTCATTAGAGTGTTTACTTGCAATTGTGTGAAATTCACTTTTAGAAACAAGCGCAGGGCGACGCTCCCTTCCTTTCTTATCTTTTTGTTTCATTTTCAGTGAATGCATTGTGTGGACTTTTCTTTCATATACAAGTGCAGGCTATCGTTAGTTATTGTTAGTTTCGTTATTAGATTCGTTGTTAGCGAGTAAAAGTGAGTAATTTGAGATGTTTTATGCATATGTTATGTACGTTGAAGAAAGAAGATGAATGATAAGTGAATAGGAATGATGTGATAGAAGGTTTGTTCTGTGTTAAATGATTTCGAGTGTAATAAATGAATGAGTTTATAAATGGAGTGATCTATGAATGTGGTTAAAGTGACGGCGGTGTGTTCGGATGCTAATGTTTGACGAGGGCTGATTGTTTGATGAGTGTGATGAGTGAATGTTTTATGAGTGATTTTAGGGTTCGTGCTACCCCATTTGTTGGGATATAGCGTGAAGATATGTATGTATGTATGTACAAGTTTAATTAAAAAGTGTCCGTTGAGATGGCTTGATCATGTGCAATGTATGTCGAATGAAAGATTAGTGAAATTGACGAATAAATAGATAGATGTGATTGTATGAAAAGAATTATGAATGTGGATGATTGTTGGAGATTAATTCTAGGATGAATTTAATGAATGTTTCAAGGATTTCATGGGACATATTGTGATGTACGTATGTATGTCCGTGTACAGCATCACCGGAGCCAATGACGTCTTCTGTTGCAAGTTGATATTTGCAGTTTTAATTTTTTCCAAGTATTTATTTTTAATAGTATTTTGAATAAGTTGAAATAGAAAATATAGATATGTGTAAAAATAAGTAAATGAGTGTTTTTTAGGCGTGTTAAATATTTAATATAAATACTCTAGTTATAAACACAACATTTTCTTCATTTTAATTTTATATGAAATTTGTTAATTCGAGTATTGCAATTATCTTATATCGTACATATCCCCCTATAGGAAAATGAGAATAGAAATTATGAATAATTTATTTTGCAGTTGGTTTCAATATATACGTCATGATAGGCGGCCTTGCACACCTTCCTCCGTACATATCTGTGTGTCTGACGTAAAAGCCTAATTTAATTATCTATAATTGGCCTGAATGATGAAATATTCTTTTATATTGAGTGTTTTTGATATGATAAATATTTATTTCACATTTTTAAAGTAAATACTAATTATTGAGACGTTATAATTTAAACTGTTTGTTAGAAATTTGTTTAAAAAAACAAACAATACATATATTGCAATTATTTTACAAATATGTGTTTGTAACAAACAATAGCAATAATAAAATTATTATTTATAATAATATTAAAAGTAAAATGATAAATATTGTATTTGCACAGTGTATATTTTTATTCTTTATCGTTCAAGGTAACATTTATAAATTGTAGTTAGAGCGTGCCGTTCACTAATGAATCCGGACGAAACCTGCAAACCCGGCACTTGGCTACGGCTCGCTGTACATTCTACGCATAAGTCTGTCTCTCTCTAGCACATTGTAATCAGTGGCATGGTTGCGCACGGCTCGCTCACTTGCCTAGAATTCGTTCCAGTGTACAGACGTAGAATCGCGCTGCGTACTTTTGCTGCCTTTCAGAAGGCCTTCATATCTAAACAATTGTCCTCCGAACACGCTAGTGCCTTCACGTGGGGGCCCAACATACTCTCTACATACATTAGGCAAGTTTTAATTAATTAGCGTATCGCTGGCGGGTGGGGCGAGTCCCTCGGACCAAGGTCG
The DNA here is from genome assembly GCA_911728475.2 of Pterostichus madidus. NCBI lineage: Eukaryota > Metazoa > Arthropoda > Insecta > Coleoptera > Carabidae > Pterostichus > Pterostichus madidus. Next base: position 23,580,527 of record OU452319.1, read on the forward strand.
TAGTTTGGTGATGTAGGCGGGTCGCCCAGCTAGAGAGTATCTCTGCCGATGACTGCGTGGCCGGGGTCGCCAAATCCCCTCGTTAGAGGTGGCCTTTGGATTTCCGGGCGAGTACATAGAGGCTTCTCTTGTCACGAGCACTGTGGAATACTCTCCCTACGACTCGGGTAGGTTTTGTAGGCGTAAACCGAGAGGTCGGGGCTACGGAATATAGTCCACGTCTTTGCATTAAGTACAAGCACACTTCCGGCTGCTTGTCGTAGATTCATTGCGCCATTGCGACACTTAAAATTAGCTATTCGTACACAAAAACTTAGGTAGGGATAAGGCAAGAACAGAAGTCAAGAAAGAACAAAGAAATCAACATTGACGACAACGTTCAAGATGAAGAAATGTATAAATGGGATGTTATGGGATGAATGGAATGTGTGGTATGAATGGTGTATGCTGCATGCTCTATATTGATTTGCCATAACTTGTACATTGTTCTATTTTACTGCATTTTGTTCTGAGTTTCTGTTTCAGGTTCAACATTCATCAAAATGTCTTTATGTATGTTTTTTTCTAATGTTTACAGTAATTCTTTGTTACTAATACATTGTTTTTATGTTTATAGGGACATGACTGGCTCTGCAAGCATCTCCTGCGGCCTCAGCATCATCGTGCAGCACCTGGTGTTCAAACCAGCGCCACCGGAGCTGCCGCCAACCTAGACAACGACACCGGTGCTTGTATCATCATCTTGAAGCAGCTGGTGTTCTAAACAGCGCCACCGGAGCTGCCATCATCGTGGACATCGTCAACAAAGCTTGTATCATCATCTTAGATTAGCTGGAGATGTAACCAGCGTCTAAGCTTCATCGTGGACAACATCACCGGTACTTATATGATCTTGGATTAGCTGGAGATGTAACCAGCGTCCAAGCTTGTATTATCATCCTGGAGCAGCTGGAGATGTAACCAGCGACATCGGAGTGCAGCAACATCAAGTCCGCTGTTCACAACATTATTGTAAGAAAAATTACTTTTTAATTATTTGAGTAAAAGTCTGTTAAAACCAATAATAAATATGTTTTGTTATAATTTAAAATAACTATTTTTACAACATATTTATTATTTGTTTAATATTGACTTTACAAACTGATAATTAAACCGATTAAGGGTGATTAACTATATTCTTTATTATCAAAACATTTTGTAATTATTTCAGAGTAAAATATTTGAAATAATCACTTTTATTTCAAGTATTTTTCTCTACTTTAATATATAATCGGTTCAAAGTAGGAAAGTATAGTTAATCACTTTTATCTGTTATTGAATTCTCTAAATAAAGATTATTAAATAATTTTATCCAAAATAATTGTTGCCAAGATTAAAATTAAAGTTCTAAATGTGTTCTTTACAATATTTAAATTTACTTTATTTTGAAACTTGGCACAGAATTAATATTTAATCATTTGAATAAAATTATTTATTTGTATTTAAAAGATAATTTAAATATAAAGAGCAAATAGTTTCAATAGCTGATTCGAATCGTATTTTATGAATGCTATGTGTGTAATTGTTTCTAATTGATGTTGTTGTGTGTTTCCAGACGCAGTTGTAGCAGCGATGAAGCCGCCTTTCTGCTAAGCGTCTTTGGAGAGGTTTTCCGCTTAGCGCACGTACGTGGCACGTACGTGTTGGAGAATTCCTGGAAAGTGGTTCAACTTCTTGCCTCTCAAATCATCCGGGAAGTTTGAATCTGGCTTTGTGATTAAAATCAACATTGTATTCACAAAATAAATAAACTGAATACAATCAAATATACTTGTCTTTTATTTTAATTTAGTTACATATAAATATAAATATTTAATAGGGAGATATTGTAACAAAATATACAACTCGCAATCGAGCTGGTGCCTTGGTTTCGTCTTGTAGCCGCCAACCAAGTCTGAAGCAGTCATCACCAGCCGCAACCATCAAAATAGTGAATAATTTGATTTTATATTGAAAAATATATATCATAATGCCTTTTACCCTTTACTGGGTGTGGCACTCTGCCGTAGTAGATCTCGGTAAATGATATATAGTTATCTTTCCAAAAAAAAATTCATTCTATATTTATAACTCATCCAGCATCCCTTAAAAAAATTCCTTTTATATTTATAACTCATCCAACATCCCTTAAAAAATTCCTGAATTGTTTTCAGATAATTCTCTTCCCAAATAAAAATTCCTTTTATATTTATAACTCATCCAGCATCCTTTAAAAAAATCCTAGTGTATTTATAACTTATCCTGCATCCGTTAAAAAATTCTTTGTTTATTTATAACTCACCCATCATCCCTTAAAAAAATCCTGAATCGTTTTTAGGTAGTTCTATTTCCCAAAATTACTAGTACATTTATAACTCATCCAGCATCCCTTAAAAAATTCCTAGTATATTTATAACTTACCCAGCATCCCTTAAAAAATTCCTGAACCGGTTTTAGATAGTTCTCTTCCCAAAAAAAAATCATTGTATATTTATAACTTATCCAGCATCCCTTAAAAATTTCCTTAATCGTTTTCAGATAGTTCTCTTTCCAAAAATAAATCCTTGCATCTTTATAACACATCCAGCATCCTTTAAAAAATTCCTTTTATATTTATAACTTATCCAGCATCCCTTAAAAAATTCCTAGTATATTTATAACTCATCCAGCATCCCTTAAAAAAACCCTGGTATATTTATATGATTGTAAGTTTTGGTTGAATACTTTGTATGTTTATAAGTTCTTTTCAGATTTAGAATTGTCTCTGCAGCTAACCTGGTGCACGGGACTCGTCTTGGAGCCGCTGGCATCTCCTCAGAGTCGTTATCATCTTGGAATCGTCGCCAGTCTCACCGAACAATCAGAACATCCCCAATATTAAAATAAGAACCCCAAATAATATTACATTAGTTATTGAGAAAATCGATAAATAAAAGTATCTCACACACACACATATATTTCGAAAAGTTCACACCCCGCTCGGGCAAAATTTTACTTGTGCGTGGTTTGACTTTAGAAAAGTTCACACCCAGCTCGGGCAAAATTTTACTTGTGCGTGGTTTTACTCTAGAAAAGTTAGTGGCGCCCTCAGTGCGCATGCGGTTGAACTAATATCGCATTTATAAATAATTGATTTCTGCCAAAACTAGACGTTATTTACAAAAGTTTTTCAAATAAAAGTTGCTTATAATTTCATTCTCTACAGCTTCTGTTTGAAACTTTTTTCTCTACGACCCTTAACTTCGGAGATACAAATAACCACCCTTAAAGTTGAATATCTTCCCTACCAATGCAAATTTGGGGTCGTTTCTCAGCGCCGCACTAGGTATTAGGGCCGTGAACCTGTATGCAAAATCTCAGCGCGATCAAAAATACTTTAAAATAGTGATCGAAAAAATCTTAAGTCTATAGTCCATGGTTTGAATTTTTAAAATAAATTAATAAGGATATATTCCAGATCGCTCAAATTTTGCAGGCGTTTTCTAAGGCCTAATACTGAATGCGCTGTGCGCGGACGACCCCACAATTTACATTAGTTATAAAGAAAATCGATAAATAAAAGTATCTCACACACACACATATATTTCGAAAAGTTCACACCCCGCTCGGGCAAAATTTTACTTGTGCGTGGTTTGACTTTAGAAAAGTTCACACCCCGCTCGGGCAAAATTTTACTTGTGCGTGGTTTGACTTTAGAAAAGTTCACACCCCGCTCGGGCAAAATTTTACTTGTGCGTGGTTTTACTCTAGAAAAGTTAGTGGCGCCCTCAGTGCGCATGCGGTTGAACTAATATCGCATTTATAAATAATTGATTTCTGCCAAAACTAGACGTTATTTACAAAAGTTTTTCAAATAAAAGTTGCTTATAATTTCATTCTCTACAGCTTCTGTTTGAAACTTTTTTCTCTACGACCCTTAACTTCGGAGATACAAATAACCACCCTTAAAGTTGAATATCTTCCCTACCAATGCAAATTTGGGGTCGTTTCTCAGCGCCGCACTAGGTATTAGGGCCGTGAACCTGTATGCAAAATCTCAGCGCGATCAAAAATACTTTAAAATAGTGATCGAAAAAATCTTAAGTCTATAGTCCATGGTTTGAATTTTTAAAATAAATTAATAAGGATATATTCCAGATCGCTCAAATTTTGCAGGCGTTTTCTAAGGCCTAATACTGAATGCGCTGTGCGCGGACGACCCCACAATTTACATTAGTTATTAAGAAAATCGATAAATAAAAGTATCTCACACACACACATATATTTCGAAAAGTTCACACCCCGCTCGGGCAAAATTTTACTTGTGCGTGGTTTGACTTTTGAAAAGATTACACCCCCCTCGGGCAAAATTTTACTTGTGCGTGGTTTTACTCTAGAAAAGTTAGTGGCGCCCTCAGTGCGCAAGCGGTTGAACTAATATCGCATTTATAAATAATTGATTTCTGCCAAAACTAGACGTTATTTACAAAAGTTTTTCAAATAAAAGTTGCTTATAATTTCATTCTCTACAGCTTCTGTTTGAAACTTTTTTCTCTACGACCCTTAACTCCGGAGATACAAATAACCACCCTTAAAGTTGAATATCTCCTCTACCAATGCAAATTTGGGGTCGTTTCTCAGCGCCGCACTAGGTATTAGGGCCGTAAACCTGTATGCAAAATCTCAGCGCGATCAAAAATACTTTAAAATAGTGATCGAAAAAATCTTAAGTCTATAGTCCATGGTTTGAATTTTTAAAATAAATTAATAAGGATATATTCCAGATCGCTCAAATTTTGCAGGCGTTTTCTAAGGCCTAATACTGAATGCGCTGTGCGCGGACGACCCCAAAATTTACATTAGTTATTGAGAAAATCGATAAATAAAAGTATCTCACACACACACATACACACCTTCTCACACAGATATAAATCTTACAAAAGTGGCGCCCTCAGTACATGCGGTGAGTGTCTATGTATTGGTGAGTAAAAAGTTGAGGTGACTCCTGAATATTCTGCTCCCCGGATACAAAATTCGTTATTTTGGTCTTGTAAAAGTCACAGTCTAAGCGCCGCCACATATACACACCAATACATAGAAATTTCTATGTATTAGACTGTGACTTTTACAAGACCAAAATAACGAATTTTGTATCCGGGGAGCAGAATGTTGAGGAGTACACCAAGCCTAATACTTTTGGCGGCATTTATATTGTAGTATACCAGACATATTTTACATTCTTAACAGCCCGTCTAACCATTGATAACTTTTTAACGTCTAAACTATCACTTCATTCATGTATTGATGGTTGATGATGATAAATAAAAGAATATAAGTTATTTTAAATTCATTTATTGTCATTTTAAATCTGTATACAAGACATTAACATTTATATTACAAGTATTATTCTGTGTACAACACATACTTATATTTATATTACAATAAATATTATTACAAATACAATTTAATACAATATATGATGGGTGACAATATTATTTGGGGTTCTTATTTTATTATTGGGGGTCTTCTGATTGATTGGTGAGACTGGGAATGATTCCAAGATGATAACGACTCTAAGGTGATGCCAGCGGCTCCAAGACGAGTCCCGTGCACCAGGTTAGCTGCAGAGACAATTCTAAATCTGAAAAGAACTTATAAACATACAAAGTATTCAACCAAAATTTACAATCATATGTTAAGTTAAAAATATACTCGGATTTTTTTAAGGGATGCTAGATGAGTTATAAAATATACTAGGAATTTTTTAAGGGATGCTGGATGAGTTATAAATATACAAGGAATATTTTTTTGGGAAGAGATTTATCTAAAAACGATTCAGGATTTTTTTAAGGGATGCTGGGTGAGTTATAAATATACTAGGATTTTTTTTTGAGAAGGGAACTATCTAAGGACGATTCAAGAATTTTAAAAGGGATGTAGGATAAGTTATAAATGTACTAGGATTTTTTAAGGGATGCAGGATAAGTTATAAATGTACTAGGATTTTTTTAAGGGATGCAGGATAAGTTATAAATGTACTAGTAATTTTTTAAGGGATGCAGGAAGTTATAAATGTACTAGGAATTTTTTAAAGGATGTTGGATAAGTTATAAATGTACTAGGATTTTATTAAGGGATGCTGTATAAGTTATAAATGTACTAGTAATTTTTTAAGGGATGCAGGATAAGTTATAAATGTACTAGGAATTTTTTAAGGGATGTTGTATAAGTCATAAATGTACTAGGAATTTTTTAAGAGATGCAGGATAAGTTATAAATGTACTAGGAATGTTTTAAGGGAAGCTGAATGAGTTAAAATATAAAAGGATTTTTTTTAAGGGATGCTGTATGAGTTATAGATATACAAGGATTAGTATATATCATTTACCGAGATCTGCCACGGCAGAGTGCCACACCCAGTAAAGGGTAAAAGGCGTTATGATAAATATTTTTCAATATAAAATCAAATTACTCACCATTTTGATGTAGTTTTGGTTGGTGATGACGGCTTCAGAGACTTGGTTGACGGCTACAAGATGAAACCGAGGCCCCCAAGTCGATTGCGAGTTGTATATTTTGTTACAATATCTCCCTATTAAATATTTATATGTAACTAAATTAAAATAAAAGACAAGTATATTTGATTGTATTCAGTTTATTTATTTTGTGAATACAATGTTGATTTTAATCACAAAGCCAGATTCAAACTTCCCGGATGATTTGAGAGGCAAGAAGTTGAACCACTTTCCAGGAATTCTCCAACACGTACGTGCCACGTACGTGCGCTAAGCGGAAAACCTCTCCAAAGACGCTTAGCAGAAAGGCGGCTTCATCGCTGCTACAACTGCGTCTGGAAACACACAACAACATCAATTAGAAACAATTACACACATAGCATTCATAAAATACGATTCGAATCAGCTATTGAAACTATTTGCTCTTTATATTTAAATTATCTTTTAAATACAAATAAATAATTTTATTCAAATGATTCAATATTAATTCTGTGCCAAGTTTCAAAATAAAGTAAATTTAAATATTGTAAAGAACACATTTAGAACTTTAATTTTAATCTTGGCAACAATTATTTTGGATAAAATTATTTAATAATCTTCATTTAGAAAATTCAATAACAGACATAAAGGTGATTAACTTTATTTTCCTGCTTTGAACCGATCATATATTATAGTAGCGCAAAATACTTGAAATAAAAGTGATTATTTCAAATGTTTTACTCTGAAATAATTACAAAATGTTTTGATAATAAAAAATATAGTTAATCACCCTTAATCGGTTTAATTATCAGTTTGTAAAGTCAATATTAAACAAATAATAAATATGTTGTAAAAATAGTTATTTTAAAATTAAACAAAACATATTTATTATTGGTTTTAACAGACTTTTACTCAAATAATTAAAAAATAATTTTTCTTACAATAATATTGTGAACAGCGGACTTGATGTTCGATCTCGGCATTGCTGATGTTGCTGCACTCTGGTGACGCTGGTTACATCTCCAGCTACTCCAGGATGATGATACAAGCTTGGACGCTGGTTACATCTCCAGCTAATCCAAGATGATGACGCTGGTTACATCTCCAGCTGCTCCAGGATGATGATACAAGCTTGGACGCTGGTTACATCTCCAGCTAATCCAAGATGATATAAGCATCGGTGATGTTGGCCACGATGGCGGCAGCTCCGGTGGCGCTGGTTTGAACACCAGCTGCTTCAAGATGATGCTGACGCCGCAGGAGATGCTCGTCATGTCCCTATAAACATAAAAACAATGTATTAGTAACAAAGAATTACTGTAAACATTAGAAAAAAACATACATAAAGACATTTTGATGAATGTTGAACCTGAAACAGAAACTCAGAACAAAATGCAGTAAAATAGAACAATGTACAAGTTATGGTAAATCAATATAGAGCATGCAGCATACACCATTCATACCACACATTCCATTCATCCCACAACATCCCATTTATACATTTCTGGATCTTGAACGTTGTCGTCAATGTTGATTTCTTTGTTCTTTCTTGACTTCTGTTCTTGCCTTATCCCTACCTAAGTTTTTGTGTACGAATAGCTAATTTCAAGTGTGGCGCAGCGTTGAATGAATCTACGACAAGCAGCCGGAAGTGTGCTTGTACTGAATGCAAAGACGTGGACTATATTCCGTAGCCCCGACCTCTCGGTTTACGCCTACAAAACCTACCCGAGTCGTAGGGAGAGTATTCCACAGTGCTCGTGACAAGAGAAGCCTCTATGTACTTGCCCGGAAATCCAAAGGCCACCTCTAACGAGGGGATTTGGCGACCCCGGCCACGCAGTCATCGGCAGAGATACTCTCTAGCTGGGCGACCCGCCTACATCACCAAACTACGACCTTGGTCCGAGGGACTCGCCCCACCCGCCAGCGATACGCTAATTAATTAAAACTTGCCTAATGTATGTAGAGAGTATGTTGGGCCCCCACGTGAAGGCACTAGCGTGTTCGGAGGACAATTGTTTAGATATGAAGGCCTTCTGAAAGGCAGCAAAAGTGCGGAGCGCGATTCTACGTCTGTACACTTCAACGAGTTCGAAGGCAAGTGAGCGAGCCGTGCGCAACCATGCCACTGATTACAATGTGCTAGAGAGAGACAGACTTATGCGTAGAATGTACAGCGAGCCGTAGCCAAGTGCCGGGTTTGCAGGTTTCGTCCGGATTCATTAGTGAACGGCACGCTCTAACTACAATTTATAAATGTTACCTTGAACGATAAAGAATAAAAATATACACTGTGCAAATACAATATTTATCATTTTACTTTTAATATTATTATAAATAATAATTTTATTATTGTTATTGTTTGTTACATACACATATTTGTAAAATAATTGCAATATATGTGTGTATTGTTTGTTTTTTTAAACAAATTTCTAACAAACAGTTTAAATTATAACGTCTCAATAATTAGTATTTACTTTAAAAATGTGAAATAAATATTTATCATATCAAAAACACTCAATATAAAAGAATATTTCATCATTTAGACCAAATTATAGATAAGTAAACTTTAAATGGCTTTTAGTGAAGACACAGATGAGCACGTATGACAAAACTAAAAGTAATATATTTAAACCAACTGCAAATATCATTCAGCATTTTATCGAATTTATAAAATAATTACATGTGTTACACGTCTATTTAACAAATTACATTTAAAACTAAAAGCTACCAATTATTTATTTAAACCAAGTTGAAAATTTAATTGAAAATATATCAAGTAAATAAACTATAATATAATAATATGTAAAATATGATGTCGTGAACTGTGAGAAATACACCAACAATACAACATCTCACATAAATGTACGATTATTTTGAATAAAAGGGCCTTCATAAACAAAATATACGATTTAAAATGACCAGAAAATAATGGGGGTGGCTAGCTCAGTGGTGTGAAGTCGGCGTGTGGATCCTGAGAACCCTAGATACCCTAGATTCGATTTCCACAGACGACATACAATTTTTATAATTTCAAAAGCTACCCCTGTGACTCCTTCACCACTAACATCTTTGGGGACCGTGATTTGACGACTGTTAACGTGCATAAATATATCACTTACCGAGATCTGCTTCGGCAGAGTGCCACACCCAGTAATGGGTAGAATGCGGCATGATATATTTATTTGTTTATTTGATTTACAAGTGTTTTTGGGAAGCTGATTGTCTTCTAACAACATTTTTCTCAACCTCACACTCATCATACACCAAAGTATTCTCTTCTACACCCAACATTCACTACACCATACATCAATGTAGCCACCATTATATTAAACACAATATCTAAACAAATAAAGTAAGCAGTCAAGTAATCTCTCGCTTCCAAACATCAACATATTCACACGTGCATCAATCAATCACCTCTCAACTATATTTTCACTACAACCATTCGCTCCATTTATGCCACCACATCAAGCCCTCAACTACTCAACACGCATCCACTCCTCACATCTGATTCATTGCACAATCACTCACCAGCCGCATAAAAAATAAATAAAACAGATAAGAAAGGAAGGGAGTGTCGCCTTGCGCTTGTAATTGAAAGTGAATTTCACACAATTGCAGTTAAACATTCTATGTTACGTCAGAAAATAAATAAAACAGATAAGAAAGGAAGGGAGTGTCGCCTTGCGCTTGTAATTGAAGTGGGAATCGAATCTAGGTTTCTCAGGATCCACACGCCGACTTCATACCACTGAGCTAGCCACCCCCATAAATAAAGTAAGCAGTCAAATAATCTCCCACCTCCAAACATCAACATCTTCACACGCGCATCAATCAATCACCTCTCATCTATATTTTCACTACAACCATTCCCTCGTTTTATTTTATTATTATTATTATGCGCTACCACATCAAGCCCTCAACTACTCACACCATCCACTCCTAACATCTGACTTATTGCACAATCACTCACCAGCCGCACTCTTCATCGCTTTCATCGCTCAATCACTTCACACACGCAACCAACACATTCTTCTATTCCATGCAATCATATATCGGGGATGCAACTCACTCGCGCGCTCACACAAATCTAAACGTTATTTACATAAAAACATTCTAAGAAAATATCTTTACAATATTATCCTCGACAGTTTTTAATTGAAACTTGTTCCTGTGCAACCCCTGCCTTCGCAGATACCAACAACCACCCTTCAACGGAAATACATTTTGTACTAATAGCAATTTTGTGGTTGTCTACAAATTCCACACTCAATATTAAGTCGTGGAAGCTACAACATTTCAACGTGATCTAAGAAAGTTTAATTTTGACTGGAAAAAAACACCAACGGGTTAACCTTTACTCCTGAAACTGTTAATTAACAATAATATATTTGATTTTGTTGAAATTCAGCGTCTAGGACTTCATACTGAGTGCAGAATTTACGGACGACCACTAAATATTTATTAGTACAAGAGATTTTTCACTTTAAGGGTGGTTGTTCGTATCTCCGAAGGCAGGGGTTCTACAGAAAAAAGTTTCAACTAAAAAATGTAGAGGATAATAATACAAAGATATTTTATTTGAAACTTGTTTCGATTCAACCCTTAGATAAAGAAATATTTATTTGATTTGGTGTAAAAAAATGCTCAGCAGAAATCGGACTCACCATAACGGCTATCGAAGCTCTGGTCGTCGGCATTTGACGGCTGGAATCTGCGGCGTCCACAGCACTGCTTACAAGACAGGCGATCAGTACTTTTGGACGTTCGCATTGAGGCCACTTCTCTGTTTTTGTTCTTTCTTCGATTATTTCTAAAATATAGATAATAATATAAATAAATGTAACATATTTTAGTACTAAATATATCGCAGAGCCCAAATATTCAACATTTGAGTCGATGGCACAAATAGTTTTTGAGACAACAACAAATTAAAATATCCCCCCCCCCGTGTGACTGCATGACGTCCAATTTTATTTACGTCAACAAACCAATCAATATTTATAAAATATTACAATATTTAGGAAGATGTAAGTCTTGAAATTGATTGGGCAGAACTTTTAGTGGAGATGACTAGATTTAAAATGATTTGGGAGGCATTTAGGAATATTCTTATCATGATATTAATTTGGGAGAACTTTTAGGCAAGACTATTGTTTTAAACATGATTTGGGTGGCTTTTTAGGAAGATGATTGTGTTATAAATGATTGGGGAAAACTTTTAAGTAAGATGGTGGGTCTTAAAATCAATTGGGAAGATGGTTATCTTGAAATTCATCGGGCAGAGCTTTTAGGTAAAATCATTGACTTGGAATTGATTGGGGAGAACTTTTAGGGAAGATGACAGCATTCAAAATGATTTGGGAGATGTTTTAGGAAGATGATTAATTTGGTATTGATTGGGGAAGTCTTTTAGAAAAGAATATTGTCTTTGGAATTGATTGGTGAAACTTTTTGGAAAGATGACAGTCAGAAAAATGATTTGTGGTATTTTTTAATAGCTGACTAACCGCGTGCCCGTGGAATAAACGGATAAGAACTCGTAGGAGAGGAATTATGAATATGGACAAACCAAATTTAATTTGATATGTTTATAAATGCTTACAAATTTCATCTTCATGTCACTTCAAGTCCGCCATTTTGTGTAAAACTTGTCCCACAAAAGCTGCACACTAAACGAGTCTCGCCACTATGAATCCACAAATGTTCACTAAGAGTTGTAGACCCACAAAAATGGCACCTAAATATTTCCATTATCAATAAAAATGTATCAAAACACGTCAAAAACTTGCACAACAAATCCAGCATTGTTTATATGGTCAGACATATTTACTACAACAGTCGATCAATAAAACTTGACATGCGCACTCTTATCTTTCAAATTTCAGTAGCGTAACATAAATACAAATTTTTAGGGGTTCAAAATATAAAAATATTTAGATTTTTAATCAATGAAAACTACTCTATATTGTTTATCATTAATTGTTATTTAAATCTATACTAATTGTTTGTAATTAGGAGTAATATTTAACCCTAAAAACTAATATTTTATAGATTTGCCCCCAAAGTAGTCTCACGAATTTTTTTACCCGCCTATGGACAGTGTTGCCAATAGAGTCAAAATTAATTTTTTTGTTTTGACATTTATATTTGAATTGAAAAGACTAAACTTATTAAAACAAATATGTATATAATTGAAAAAGTTAATAAAATTAAAATAGTATAAAACGCTTCAATTAATGTTGAATTATTAATATTTTCGGAAAAGTCTGTCAAGAGTGATGTTAAGAGCTTCAAAATAATTTAGCAACTGCAGGAAGATGTTTGGATAAGGATATGATCTTAAAACTATGTCAGAATGTTTTCAAGGGCTATTGAATTATTTAAGGACTGCAAGGATTTATTTTGAGTCAAGATATAATCTTTAAAGTATGTTAGGATGTTTTTAAAGACAGCAGGAACTTTTTTTTGCAAACAAAATAGAATTATAAATAATGTAACATCAATTTACTCACATTGACGTTGGTAGGAATGGGCTCTGAAGCTGGTGGAGACTTCGAGGACTCTGCTGAAGGTGATGATGTTGTTTCAAGACTAGAAAAAAAAAAAAAAACATGAATTGAAGTGGAAATATTTCTACTGTTTTTACTTTTTTAATTTGTCATTTTCTAACTATATTATCAAATTTTATTAATACAAAATATTACAATAAATAATTATGGTTTCCAAGTCCTTGTTTGTGTTTTTAGCAACAGCCTATGTCATTCGTCTAGTTATATTTTTTGATGACGTCAGTCGATGTTATGGTTAGCTCAGTGGTATGAAGTCGGCGTGTGGATCCTGAGAACCCTGGTACCCTAGATACCCTAAATTCGATTCCCACAGGCGACAAACAATTTTCATAATTTCAAAAGCTACCCCTGTGCCTCCTCCACCACTAACATCTTTGGAGGCCGTGATTTGACGACTGGTAACCGCACTTCACGCGCAAAATATATCACTTACCGAGATCTGCTTCGGCAGAGTGCCACACCCAGTAATGGGTAGAAGGCGTAATGATATATTTATTTTTTATTTACTTAAATAAATGACAATTTTTGTTTATTGTGAATATTTAATTCCACACCCAGTAATGGGAAATAGACGTGATGATATATTTATTTATTTTATACTTCATATGCAGTAGTATATTTTGACGTTTATAAACATAATGGGGTGGCTAGCCCAGTGGTATGAAGTCGGCGTGTGGATCCTGAGAACCCTGGTACCCTAGATACCCTAGATTCGATTCCTACAGCCGACAAACAATTTTCATAATTTCAAAAACTACCCCTGTGCCTCCTCCACCACTAACATCTTTGGGGGCCGTGATTTGACGACTCGTAATCGTACTTCACGCGCAAAATATATCACTTATCGAGATCTGCTTCGGCAGAGTGCCACACCCAGTAATGCGTAGAAGACGTGATGATATATATATTTATTTATTTATTCAATATATATTTTATGTTGTTATCCTTCATTCTTGATATTTCGATTATGGTTCAAGAGCATATTATACAAAACTAACCTACCGGGTCACTTTTAAAATGCCAAATAAATACAGCCAATGCGACACACGTGCGTCATTTTTCTGATTAGTTGAAATCCTGTTAAATTTGAAACTAATTTATTGCCTGTAAACCGCAAAGCCTTGGACATAGCCACATTGACATTTAAAAATTTTTAATTAAAATGGGTATGTCGATCATTAAAATATATAGAAAATTAAATAAAAATCTAGCTAGCTTCAATATAAACAATGTTATTAGAATTTTGATAACAGGTTCTACAAGAATGGAGAAATTAAAAAAAAAAAACTTGTCATATTAATAGACAAATTTACGATGTTTTTAAAAAAATTGTTTACGTAAGTAGAAATAAAATAAAATGTCAAATGTGCGGTTTTTGTCAAATAATTTTAAATCTTAAAATATGGTAGACTTTGAGATTCGTAATAAATTTTAATAAAATACACTGGAGTAGGTGGCACAGTGGTATCGAGTCGGCCTGTGGATCCTGAGAACCCAGGTTCGATTCCCACTGTCGACAAACATTTTTCACCACATTAAAAGTACCCCTGTGGCTTCCCCACCACTAACATCTTTGGAGGCCGTGATTTGACGGCTGATAACCGCACTTCACGCGCATAACTATATCACTTACTGAAATCTGCTCTTCGGCAGAATGACACACCCAGTAATGGGTAAAAGGTATATATATAAATAAAATAGAATAAAATAAATATATCATCACGCCTTCTACCCATTACTGGGCGTGGCACTCTGCTGAAGCAGATCTCGGTAAGTGATATATTATGCGCGTGAAGTACGGTTATCAGTCGTCAAATCACGGCCCCTAAACATGTTAGTGGTGGAGGAGCCACAGGGATAGCTTTTTCAAATTGTGAAAATTTCTCGCCATATATATATATATATATATATATATATATATATATATATATATATATATATATATATGAAATTTGTAATTACTTTTGCCAAGGGGTACCTCAAAAACTAAACGTAATACGATGTTACTCGCAACGGAATTGATTTTTAAACAATTTGCTCTAGAACTCTTTCTCGTACGACTATTGTACTGAAAATTTACATACATATGTATTTTGACCCGCTGAATCGAACGGTGTAAACCGCAAGTGCGTACACCTTTTAGTTTTTAAGATATCGTCGAAAAACTGCCTAGGAAAAATTAAATGTCAAAATTTTTGAGAAAAAATAAAAATCACTGAAAATTTGTATACAAGTCAATTGAAGCATGAGAAATCGAATGCCGTTGAGCGCATCTTCGTATCTCGCTTAGTTTTTGAGATATGACCTCTGGCAAGTCGAAAAACAAAAATGTAAAATTTGTTTGAAAATTCCAAACTTCCGGAGGCTCTATCTCAAAAACTAAACGTAATACGATGTTACTCGCAACGGAATTGAACTCCCCGGGTCCGAATTGACTTATTAGCATAAGTTTTGGAAAAATTATATATATATATATATATATATATATATATATATGGTAGCTAACTCAGTGGTATCAAGTCGGCCTGTGGATCCTGAGAACCCAGGTTCGATTCCCACAGTCCACAAACATTTTTCACCACATTAAAATTACCCCTATGGCTCCCCCACCACTAACATCTTTGAGGGCCGTGATTTGACGACTGGTAACCGCACTTCACGCGCATAACTATATCACTTACCGAGATCTGCTTTGGCAGAGTGCCACACCCAGTAATGGGTAAAAGGTATGATGATATGTATATATGGGGTAGCTAACTCAGTGGTATGAAGTCGGCCTGTGGATCCTGAGAACCCTGGTACCCTAGATTCGATTCCCACAGGCGACAAACAATTTTCACCATTTTAAAATTACCCCCGTGGCTCCCCCACCACTAACATCTTTGAGGACCGTGATTTGACAGCTGGTAACCGCACTTCAAGAGCATAAAACAAATAATTAAATATTTTAATTTACCAATATACTTTTAATTAAAACATTTATGGTTTCTCTAATCAACAAATTGTCATAAACTTGAAATTTATTGGAAAATAAAAAATTGTAATTTTGAATTATGTATTTATTTTCTGATATATACTCAACCAATGTCATTTTAAGTTTATTAGAATTGTTGTAGCACATTGAAAACCATGGTGTGGTTGAAGGAAAAGCTAGCGCTAACTATCTGTATATATTTAGTTTGTTATATCGTTTGGAGCCAAGGCAAACCTGAATTGTAAGTCTTCCAAAAAATATTCAAAATTATTTATAAATAAATAAATATATCATCATCAGAGCTGGGCAGTAGCTAGCTACTTTTGTAGCTTAGCTACTAGCTTAGTTACATTTACCTTAGCTATAGCTGTAGCTTAGCTAACTGTGAAAAAATATAGCTGTAGCTAGCTACTTTTTTTCTATTAGCTTAAAAATAACAACTGAAGCTACTTTTAAAGCTACTTTTTGTAGCTTAAAACTACTTTTTGTAGCTTCAAGCTACTTTTTGTATCTTCAAGCTACTTTTTGTAGCTTCAAGCTACTTTTTAAGCAGAAGGTCATCAAAGTACGCATGCGTACAAGCTAAACCCACACAAAATAATTATTTGTTGCCGGTTCTAACTGGCTCTAATACGCAAAAATACACAGTAGGTGCCAGATGGTATTTGCTATTTTTGATATTTATGTACATAATAGTAAATTAACAGTCATTATAACAAAAGACTGATCATATGACAATGGCAAATTTAATTATTTCACAATAATTTAAAAAAGTAGCTTTAAAATTTAACAGCTACTTTAACGAAAGCTATTAGCTGTAGCTTAGCTATATTTTACAAAAAATAGCTTATAGTTGTAGCTTAGCTACTTTTTTAAAGAATAGCTGTAGCTGTAGCTTAGCTACTTTTTTTAAGTAGCTTGCCCAGCTCTGATCATCATGCCTTCTACTATAAATATATCATTACGCCTTCTACCCATTACTGGGTGTGGCACTCTGCTGAAGCAGATCTCGGTAAGTGATATATTTTGCGCGTGAAGTGCGGTTACCAGTCGTCAAATCACGGCCTCCAAACATGTTAGTGGTGGAGGAGCCACAGGGATAGCTTTTTCAAATTATGAAAATTTGTCGCCTGTGGGAATCGAACCAGGGACCTCAGAATCCACAGGCCAACTTCATACCACTGAGCTAGCAATTATTATTATTTATTATTTCATTTCTTTTGACAAATAAAACGTCAAACATATGTTTAATTTTGTTTCAATTTCATGGATATTGATAGTTTTGAGGCAATTTTAGTCATTTTCAGATCTAATTTGTGCCGATACAAAGCATGCAAAATTAATTTTGTTTATTGGCTCAGATGCAGAATGTTATGTCCTAAAAATTTTATTTCAAGCTTTTTTGCTTCAAATATTTAAGGAAGCAGGAAATTAAAAAATTATAGTTTTACATGTTAAAGTCCTATCTTCGAGAGGCATGGTCACCACTCTAGTTAATATCCGGAGGGGAGGGCGCGCGCCCCCCCTTGCCTCCCCCTGCGGACGCCCATGAAGACAGTCATCTTTCCAAAAAGTCCCTCAAATCATTTATAAAACCAATCAAAAATAAACTACTTTTCTTTCAAAATAACTGTTCATCAATCATGAACATTTATTTATTAATTTATTTATTTATTCATTTTTAATTGCATTCAGGGATTCAGATGAAGATCTAGAAAATGATCCTAACAAACGCATAATAAATAGTTTACCAATCATTGGACCAACTCTTGACAAAACCATCTATGCCGGTGTTAGTGTATTATTTCCAGCAAGAAAAAAAGAAATTCAAGAACAGCTAGAAAAAGCAAAAGGTGGCGGAAAACAACAAAAATGGTACCAAAATATATTTGGTAAATAAAATATGTGAACTGTATATAGTCGAAGACTTGTAAACTTTTAACCTATATTAATAAATGGAACATTAAATAAATATGTCTTTAATTACTCTTTCCTGAAACCGGCTAGAAAGTGCTTACTTTCCTCACCAATTTTATTTTAATTTTAATAATTCGAAAACTCAAAATATTCCACTGTACGAAAGTTCGAATCCAAATTCGAAGGTTTAATAAATCCGAATACTCGAAGCCTCGAATATTCTAAAGACTGTCATCTTCCGAAAAAGTTTCTTAAATCACTTTTAAGATTGTCATTTTTAAAATAAATAAGAAAAAATAGGAAAAAATTTTCCATCACTTGTCTGTCAAGCAGTTTGCGATTTTGTCGGTAGATGGCACCACGAGTGGCTCCATAGCTCTCATGTCATGTTACCGTTGTAGATAGGTTAACATCAGTCAGTTCAGCTAAGTCGGTATCACAATCCACTATTTCCTAGTTGATCTAGTTGGATAAATGATTGCACCATACTGATGAGTAGGGATGTTGCGATACCTCTAAAATATCGATACCAGTATCGAAAAAGTATTCAAAAGTAAAGTATCGATACTGGTATCGGAATCGGTATCACATGAATGTATCGATACTAGTATTGGTATCGAATGATTATTTTTATAAAATCTTGTAATTTTCGAAATACATTTAGTTTTTATATAAAATGTTGAATTTATACTATAAAAATGATATAGGTAACAAATTTCCATTTCTTATTCAATTGTATGATTTTTACTAGTCTTGCAACAGTTTGGCTAATATGGTTAGATAGTAGATAAAAATAAAAAAATACCAAAATAAACTTTTATTATACAAAAAATTCTGTTTTTTCAACAATATTATAATATTAAAATAATACCAAATATTTGTTATAATGTTTATCTACTATTTTTATTTATCTCTCACTGTCTCATTCTACTAGTTCTACCATTCGTCGCCATGTTTTATTAAAATAAAAAAAATACCAGGATAATATGAACTTTTTATGAATTTGTTGCAAAATGACATTAGATTACAAATAGTTTGCGATACTTTAGTATCGAAATAAAAGAAGTACTGATATGGGTAAAACATCGAAAGCAAAGTATCGAATACCAAAATAACCGGTATCGAAACGAAAGAATCGATACCGGTATCATATCAGTAGTATCACAACATCCCTACTGATTAGTCCTGAAGGACGAAACGCGTCTATGGTTAAAGCTGAACTGACCAGCCGTTTGTTGATGACCTGAGAAGTTGATGCAAACGTGCTGTAAAACCTCTGTGGAATTACGAGACAAGTGATGGGAAATTTTTTCCTATTTTTTCTTATTTATTAAGACTCAATTCCACATCGCAATAGACATTTTGTCTTTTGTTTTGACTGTCATTTTTCCTAAAAAGTCTTACAATTTATTTTTAAGACTGTCATCTTGAAGAGAAGTCTCCCAAATCATTTATAAAACAGTCATCTTATGTTTAAAAAAGTCCTTGAAATCATTTCAAAAATAATTAGATACAGGCTTGTAAAATACATACGAGCTAATTTCTTCTTTACTATTCGTTTAATTTGCGCTATCTTAATTAATAATTGTTAATTTTAATTTATGCTGATATGAACCTACTATTTTTTAAAAATTTAATTGTTTAGCATATCAGAGTACATGTTGTGCCACATTGTGTAACATGATGCAGTTAAGTCTGAAGCTAGTGCTTAGCATTTCAACACTTTTTGCTTTTTTCATCGCCGGGACTCAAACGGCACCTCAAGGGTACGTAATATTAAAATAACATCTAGAAAGATGTAATAAAAATTGGTTGTTTTGAAAAAAAATCCATTGGGAAGAAAACTATGAATTATATGAAAAAGATAAACGAAATTTTAATATGTCTTTGTTGATTTAAGATCTGTATATGTACTTGATTAAAGTAGGTAAAATAGCTGCGTGATTTAACGCAATGGCTGAGAAATACTGGCTGTAAGTTTTGTATAATTTACTATCCTATACTGGATGCAAATTTCTTATTACTTTCTTATACACAGTATAAGGAAGTATTGGAATCGTGAAAAAAATCGTTGACGAGATTTTCGCGCAAATATGTGTTTTGAGGTCCACTGAATCCGTTTTGATGGATGGATGTGTGTGCGAGTGTGCAATATCTCATCAACGAGATAAGGTATGTTAAAGAAACTTGGTAATTATATCATGAAAATACGAAGAGCTGAGTTGATTTTCAATGAAATTGAAAAACCGGAGGAGGAAGTTTACTCGACACACAAAACAATAAATTCCATTTATCTCAAAAATGGAATCAGTTACGAAAAACAGTTTCAAATAAAAGATGTTAGCATGGAACATAAAATGTTATTTGAAATTTTCCTGTATATGCGTCCAATTTTGAGAAAAACTAATTTATATATTTAATAATAATATGGCGATGGCTAGCTCAGTGGTATGAAGTCGGCGTGTGGATCCTGAGAACCCTGGTACCCTAGATACCCTAGATTCGATTCCCACAGGCGACAAACAATTTTCATAATTTCAAAAACTACCCCTGTGGCTCATCCACCACTAACATCTTTGGAGGCCGTGATTTGACGGCTAATAATCGCACTTCACGCGCAAAATATATCACTTACCAAGATCTGCTTCGGCAGAGTGCCACACCCAATAATGGGTAGAAGGCGTGATGATATATTTATTTAATTTATTTAATAATAATAAATATATCATCACGCCTTCTATCTATCACTAGGGGTGACACTCTGCCATTGCAGATCTCGGAAAGTAATATATTTTGCGCATTACCAGCCGTCAAATCACGGCCCCCAATGATGTTAGTGGAGGGAGAGCCACAGAGGGAGTTTTAAATATAATAAATTGAACACCCTGTATATCATTTACATTATTTTATATTTATTATCATGTTGACACAGGGATCTCGATCGTCTAGTGTTTTCGGAACCTGAGCATTTGAACTACAGACGCGCTATAGAAAATGTTCCAGTTTTCGGAAAATTCATAAAGACAATTGCCGATCGTATCGACCATTTCTTATTCAAAGAAGGTCAAGAGATGCCTGACGAGGTCATGATGAAGAGGTCAAAGAAAAAAAGGAATAAATTACATAGATTAGGAAAGTGATATTTTATTTGACGAAGCGATTGTTTAATCCGTCAAGTAAAAATACTTTTATGACGTGTTTATTATGTATACTATTTTTTCTGAAACCGTTTAATTTAATAAATAATTAATCATAAATAATTCAATATGTTTAAATTTTTTGATAAGAATTGTATTGACAGCAGACTACGTATCCAAGGTTACAAGAAAAATAACAGTCAGGTAAAATCTTTACCAGACTGTTTTGTATTTTACCAGACTGTTATTTTTGTTGTAACCTTGGATACGTATTGTACGTGACTGTTTTGGTTAAAATCAACTTTCCATACTAAAATTGGTGAGGAAAGTAATCACTTTCTTACCGGTTTCAGACAAAATTTTTTAATGATATAAAAGGATGTTTGGTTTTGAAATATTGTTTATGTTTGCATTTTAAATGTTTAAATATATTATGTAGTTTTCATTTTAAAATTACTAATAAATATTATTTCTTCATTTGATTTATTATGGTTTAATTCAATCTCCCGATTTTTAGATTTTTTTTCAGAGCTAACATAAAATAAAATAAATATAAATATATCATCAAGCTTTTATGGGATGGCTAGCTCAGTGGTTTGAAGTCGGCCTGTGGATCCTGAGGTCCGTGGTTCGATTCCCACAGGCGACAAATTTTCATAATTTGAAAAAGCTATTCCTGTGGCTCCCCCACCACTAACATCTTTGGGGGCCGTGATTTGACGACTGGTAACCGCACTTCACGCGCAAAATATATCACTTACCGAGATCTGCTTCAGCAGAGTGCCACACCCAGTAATGGGTAGAAGGCGTGATGATATATTTATATTATTTTATGAGTCAATTTATGGGGTGGCTAGCTCAGTGGTATGAAGTCGGCCTGTGGATCCTGAGGTCCCTGGTTCGATTCCCACAGGCGACAAATTTTCATAATTTGAAAACGCTATCCCTGTGGCTCCTCCACCACTAACATGTTTGGGGGCCGTGATTTGACGACTGGTAACCGCACTTCACGCGCAAAATATATCACTTACTGAGATCTGCTTCAGTAGAGCACCACACCCAGTAATGGGTAGAAGGCGTGATGATATATTTATTTATTTTATTTATCAAGATTTTTATCCATTACTAGGTGTGGCACTCTACCAAAGCAGATCGCAGTAAGTGATATATTTATGCACGTTAACAGCCGTCAAATCACGGCCCTCGAAGATATTAGTAGTGGGTAGAAGGCGTGATGATATATTTATTTTATATATATAAATATTGTTTTGTTCCGAATTGCTATATATAGCGTGAAGATATATATGTATGTATGTATGTATGTAAATATTTCTTAAACCGCCGTACTGTTTAAAATAACTTATTGCCTTACATAATCATAATTAAAAGATTAATTTTACAACTTCGAAAAATTGAATTGAAAATTTATTACTGATAAATTTAATTAACTAATTTTGCGTTTATTAATAAATAGTATTATTAGTATAATACACCAGAATACTGGTTGTAGCACACTGAATAAAATGGTGCTGATAGGTATGAAGCTAGCGTTGAGCGTTTTTACACTTTTTATTTTTCACATCTCCTGGAGTGAAACCGTCCCTCAACGGTATGTAATAGTATATTATTTAACGAGCTAAGAAAGTGCGTCAATTCACACGAGTACAAAATAGTATATTAAAGGAGTTTTATATAAATATATCATCACGCCTTTTACCCATTACTGGGTGTGGAATTAAATATTCACAATAAACAAAAATTGTCATTTATTTAAGTAAATAAAAAATAAATATATCATCACGCCTTCTACCCATTACTGGGTGTGGCACTCCGCTGAAACAGATCTCGGTAAGTGATATATTTATGCGCGTGAAGTGCGGTTAACAGTCGTCAAATTACGGCTCCCAAAGATCTTAATGGTGGGGGAGCCACAGGAATAATTTTAAATTGATGATAATGTTTTGTCGGCTATGAGGATCGAACCCGGGTTCTCAGAATCCACAAACCGACACGATACCACTGTGCCATTACCCCATAAATAATAAATATAAATATATTATCACATCTTATACCCATTACTGGGTGTGGCATTCTGCCGAAGCAGATCTTGGTAAGTGATATATTTATGCACGTTAACAGTCGTCAAATCACGGTCCCCAAAGATGTTAGTGGTGGGAGAACCACAGGGGTAATTTAAAAAATAAATAAATATATCATCACGCCTTCTACCCATTACTGGGTGTGGCACTCTGCTAAACCAGATCTCGGTAAGTGATATATTTTGCGCGTGAAGTGCGGTTACCAGCCGTCAAATCACGGCCCCCAAACATGTTAGTGGTGGAGGAGCCACAGGGATAGCTTTTTCAAATTATGAAAATTTGTCGCCTGTGAGAATCGAACCAGGGACCTCAGGATCCACAGGCCGACTTCATACCACTGTGCTAGCCATCCCATAGGGGTAATTTTAATTTGGTGAAAAGGTTTTATCAACTGTGAGGATCGAACCAGGGTTCTTTGGACCACAGGCCGACTTGATACCACTGAGCAATTATTGAAACCTATTTTATTTTCTGTTGCTTGTACTTAAACATTTTTATTACATCACGGGCAAAAGTTTCTGCCTTACCTACACATATAAGTATCACGCTTGGAAACAATAATTTTCCAATTATACTTTAATATCTTTTTTATCAAATGTTGTTAATGAACCTTTTTAATTTGCAACAAATATAATAATGTTTATATTTTTATAGAGATGACATCATACTATTGAAAAATGCACTTGCAAGAACATACAGACGAAATCTTTTAGAACGAATACCCCTCGTTGGTCCATTTTTACAAAAAACGGTGGATGATGTAACTGGCTTCTTCTTTCCCGGTCGGAACAGAGAGTACCAATATGACGATATAAAAATACCACAACAGCCACGGCCACCACAACAGCCACAACCACCACAACAGCCACAACCACCACAACAGCCACAACCACCATCAGAGCCACCACGAAAACCACTACTACAATCCCAGCCACAACCCGAACCACTGCCACAATCACAGCCAAAACCACAACCGAAGAGAATACGAAGACGCAGAAGAAGAAGAAGGAAGAAAAACAGAAAATGTCGAATTAGGTTTCCGTAACTTGATTGATTCTATGGATAATTTATAAATATTATACTGGGTGGCTACAAATAATTCACATTGGTTTTTAACGATAACTTATATATTTTAAGTTTTATGTTGGTATACCTGATTGTCAAATTAAAATATGTCAAATAAAATATAATTTTGGTTTGATTACCTATCGCTGGTATATTTATTTTACCTTTATTTATGTCAAATTCAAATAATAATGGTAATGGCACAGTGGTAGCAAGTCTGCGTGTGGATCCTGAGAACCCTGGTACCCTAGATTCGATTCCCACAGGCGACAAACAATTTTCATAATTTAAAAAAAACTACCCCTGTGCCACCTCCACCACTAACATCTTTGGAGGCCGTGATTTGACGACTGGTAACCGCACTTCACGCGCATAGATCTGCTTCGGCAGAGTGCCACACCCAGTAATGGGTAGAAGGCGTGATGATATATTTATTTATTTATTTATTTAAATTCAAATATGTCAAATAACAGTATGGTACGAGGGCAGGGTGAAAAGTCCCTGAAAAATAAAACAAATAGCGCCACAATCGCAAATCTCATGTGACTATCTTTAACTAGAACGCATTAAAATTTTCAGACTGATATGTCATTCAGATTTGTTTTGACACTCATCGAAAGCAAGCAACCTTGAAGATTTTTGAAAACATGGAAAAAAGTGAATTTCGCTTCTTGATTAAACATTATTTCTTATGCAAACCAAAGCATCGCTTGTTAAACATTATGAGGACTCCTCACCATCGATTGGAACGATTCACAAGTGGATGCCGAACGTTCTGGTCGTCCAATTGAGGTTACAACGCCAGAAATCGTCGATCGGCGAGTTAAAGTGCACGAGCTGGCTGAGGCTATGAGCATCTCAACCGAACGGATACGGAATATTTTGCATAAACAGATGGGTGCGGCATTTGCTCTCTGTTGACAACAATCGCGACCGTGTGATAAGTTCAAAGGAGTG
Source organism: Pterostichus madidus (assembly GCA_911728475.2). Lineage (NCBI taxonomy): Eukaryota > Metazoa > Arthropoda > Insecta > Coleoptera > Carabidae > Pterostichus > Pterostichus madidus. Next base: position 23,605,745 of record OU452319.1, read on the forward strand.
TTTGGCGATGTGCAAGCGCAATAAGAAGGACTTTTTGGCCCCCTGCGATTTTTATCTATTTCCAAACTTGAAGAAATGGCTCGGCGGAAAGAGATTTGGCTCCAACGATGAGGTCATCGCTGAGACAAACGACTATTTTGAAGGATTGCTAAAATCGTATTATTTGGAAGGGATGGAACAATTAGAAAAACGTTGGACGAAGTGTTTCGAGCTACAAGGAGATTATGTTGAGAAATAAAATATGTTTTGACCAAATAAATCATTTCGTGCTTCATTTTTCAGGGACTTTTCACCCTGCCCGCGTAATCTAATTAAATATAACAAGAGAGTGAGAATAAATTGAAAATAATTCTCCAGTATCTTTCTCAAACTTGTTGGCATTTGGCAATAGCCACTCAAGCCCTACGGGCTTTCGTGACTATTGCCTGCCAACAAGTTTTCCAAACAGCAGTCAAATTATTTTCAATTTATCCTCACTCTCTTGTTATATTATTACTGAAAATGTTTGTCAGATATGGGAATCGAACCAGGGTTCTCAGGATCCACAGATCGACTAGATATGTTTGTATCATATTAATATGATTCATCAAAATCAATAGATGCTTGTATATTACGTACGTAATGCAAAAATATTTTAAATACACACGTCAGTTAGATATTATGAACGCCACGTTCAAAAATTATCATTTTTATTGAATGGAATAAAATGAATTTTAATATAATGAACAATTACATGCAAATAAATTCAGACAAATTATTGTATATACTTATATATTCAAATGGTATTCGTTCAAATAAAGTATTTATTTGTGTATATGAAGGTAAAACATTGAAATATTAGTTCTTGAAGGTGCCAGTTCGGTTCCCGAGGGATATATAACACGACTGGTAATCGCACTTCACGCGCATAAATATATCACTTACCGAGATCTGCTTCGGCAGAGTGCCACACCCAGTAATGGGTAGAAGGCGTGATGATATATTTATTTATCATATTTATATGGGGGTGGCTAGCTTAGTGGTATGAAGTCGGTCTGTGGATCCCTAGAACCCTGGTACCCTAGATTCGATTCCCACAGGCGACAAACAATTTTCATAATTTCAAAAGCTACCCCTGTGCCTCCTCCACCACTAACATCTTTGGGGGCTGTGATTTGACGACTGGTAACCGTACTTCACGCGCTTAAGTATATCACTTACCGAGATCTGCTTCGGCAGAGTGCCACACCCAGTAATGGGAAGAAGGCGTGATGATATATTTATTTATTTTTTATGGGGTGGCTAGCTGAGTGGTATGAAGTCGGCCTGTGGATCCTGAAAACCCTGGTACCCTAGATTCGATTCCCACAGGCGACAAACAATTTTCATAATTTCAAAAGCTACCCCTGTGGCTCCTCCACCACTAACATCTTTGGAGGCTGTGATTTGACGACTGGTAACCGTACTTCACGCGAGATCTGCTTCGGCAGAGTGCCACACCCAATAATAGGTAGAAAAGGCGTGATGATATATATATATATATATATATATATATATATATATATATATAATAAAAATTCTGTATTTCATTTACTCTTTAAATAAAACAATTTATCGATATATTTCACTTTGTTTGATTATTTTTATTAATTATCATATTTAATAATGATAAACTTGAGTTCTTGTCTGCTCAATGTGATATGTACAGATTAGATAACTGCAGTTTAAGGTTATGTTTATAAACGTCAAAATATATCACTGCTTATTTTCATATGTGTATGTGCCTAAAATATGAAATTCCGTACTTGGCGCGAAATTTAAATCGCTCTCACTTATATTTTCTTTTGACAATTGCGTCAAGTACAAATTACTTTCGGCACTAGTGTTTCTTTGTTTACAGAAACGCACTTGGTTTGCATTTAACTACTTTCCATACGTAACCAAGGCAATAATAGTTACGTAATAACATAGACATCGCACAGTTGTAGGAAAAAATCCATTTCTGTCATTGGAAAAAATGAGACATCATTTTGCACCTTAGATCTCTAACTATATTTTCAATATAATTTTAAATATTGGCACACCTTTATACCATGAAAATGTGATTCAACAAATTTCTCAAAATTGTTTAATTTCATTATGTAACTAAAAACAATATTGATTCAAATATTGTGTTAATTTGTTCAACAAACAAAAGTATTGTTTTCTGTTTTCAGGGATATTCTAACTATTTAAAATTATTGACTTTGTATATACATATAATTACGTCAGAAGTTATAACAAATACAAACATTATTTAAAATGACAGAAAAATAAAAATTAATTAATATTACAAATGTTGTTAATTATTATAATAAATATGTACTAATTATTATTTAATATCCACGGGAGACATGTTTATGTGGTGAAAATTGTTTCTTTATTTCGACATTAGAATAATATATTCTCGGTAGAATGAGCTTCATTTACCTTAAGGTAGTACTAGCGTGAAAAAATATTTTGCAGATCTGAATGAAATTTGGCGCACGTAAACATTGGATAGTCATACGCATCCTGTTAAAATATGAAACACATTCACCGTCTGTGAACAAATATATTCGCTTGTAAAGTTGAGTTCTTATACACGGGGCTTATGGCGAGCATCACTCAGAATCGCACATATTTGGTTTGTGTACCTCTAAAATTTTGCAGTTTCATTTGAAAAACTAGTATGATGTTCTAGAACTATCCATGTATATTGTATCAGAAGGAGAAAGTTTTTTACCGTTTAATAATGGATATATAGCCATGCAAAGCCTTGTTTTTAACGAAATTTAAGAATCCTAATTTATAATGGCAACACCACACGGTGGGTATTTGAAAATTCACTAGACCAACAACCTGTTAACAATTCATGATATTCAAATCAGGTATAAAACACTTATTTTATTCAATTTTTATATTTTTTTGAGCGTCAGTTTCGCCATTTGACAACCGATGGCGCCACCGTCACACTAGGTACTACCTTAAACCGACCAATTTAGGTTATTATTAAAATATTATTGTAGTTAGCACACCAGATTTTTTATTTACTATTTGCAGCAGTATTTTTCCGAATTAAATTTTTATATTTTTTGAGAAATTTGCATGTTTCGTTTATATTAATTATTAATTCAATTAAAATCGCATAGGGATCAGCGTGCTGTAAAGAAACAAAGGAATATTGAAATTTATTTATTTATTTTGTCTCAAAATTGTCGCAGTGATATTCAATATTTCATCAAAGCAATAAAATTATTATCATTTATTCAATTGTTTCTTTAATTAAATTAATTCTTATTTACTACGCATTCTGTCAACAATTTTGCAATATGATAATATTGAACTTTGCATACGTTGAATTCAGAATACAATTTTCTTCGCACAAAATAATTAAAAACTTCTGTTCTCAGTTAAAATAAGAAAGTTGCATCCAACATTTTAAGAACCACTGTCCTAACAACATTCTTACTTCGCTCATTTAAATAGTAGGTTGCTTAGTGGTATCAAGTCAGCCTGTGGATCCTGAGAACCCTGGTTCGATCCCCACAGCCGACAAACAATTTTCATAATTTCAAAAGCTACCCCTGTGCCTCCTCCACCACTAACATCTTTGTGGGCCGTGATTTGACAGCTGGTACTTGTATAAATATATCACTTACCAAGATCTGCTTTGGCAGAGTGCCACACCCAATAATGGGTATAAGGTGTGATGATATATTTATATTTATTATTTATGGGGTAATGCCTCAGTGGTATCGAGTCAGCCTGTGGATTCTGAGAACCCTGGTTCGATCCCCACAGCCGACAAAACATTTTCACCAATTTAAAATTACCCCTGTGGCTCCCCCATCACTAACATCTTTGAGGGTCGTGATTTGACGGCTGGTACTTGTATAAATATATCACTTACCGAGATCTGCTTCGGCAGAGTGCCCACCCAGTAATGGGTATAAGGCGTGATGATATATTTATATTTATTATTTATGGGGTAATAGCTCAGTGGTATCGAGTCGGCTTGTGGATTCTGAGAACCCTGGTTCGATCCCCGCAGCCGACAAAACATTTTCACCAATTTAAAATTACCTCTGTGGCTCCCCCATCACTAACATCTTTGAGGGTCGTGATTTGACGGCTGGTACTTGTATAAATATATCACTTACCGAGATCTGCTTCGGCAGAGTGCCCACCCAGTAATGGGTATAAGGCGTGATGATATATTTATATTTATTATTTATGGGGTAATAGCTCAGTGGTATCGAGTCGGCTTGTGGATCCTGAGAACCCTGGTTCGATCCTCATAGCCGATAAAACATTTTCTATTTTATAAATTAAATCAAATCAAAGAGAAAACAAAATTTATATTATTTTTATTAAATTTTTTCAGTGTAATTCGGCACTTCTATTTGTTGTGTTGTAAACCTGGCTTTCACAAGAAACATCATTGAACGGATATAGATATGCCTGTCTACCATAGATCTTGATGTACTGGATAGCTCAATAAAATATTTTCTCGATTATAATTTTGAGGCTGATTTGACGGCTGGTAACCTTATTTGTATAATCCAAGTTTTGCTACAGGTACCCAATAATGGGTGGAAGGCCAGGTTTATGCGAAATGATAATTTTTAAACGAAATAAAATAATATAAACGCCAAAATAAAATTTTTGAATTTCTTAATAATATATTTGCTCAATAACAACTTCGTGGCTGTGATTTGACGGCTGGTAACTTCATTTGTATAATCCAAGTTTTGCTACAGGTACCCAGTAATGGGTGAAAGGCCAGGTTTATGCGAAATGACAATTTTTAAAAGAAATAATTTAATGTAAAAAGCGAAAAATAAATTTTTGAAATTCTTCAACTTTAAACACAATATAATTGGGTAATTATGGATATTAAAATAAACCCAATTATCAGGATCTGCTAAGTAAATTTTTAATTCATTGTGGAAAATTTCAGTATAATTACAGATAAATAGTCATAGTGATTAAGACAATGGAAATTTTTCAAACAAAATATTGTTTTATTAGTTTTTTTTTGTATAATTATTTTTAGTTAGTTTTAAAATATTGTAATAACGCTGAAATTATTAATAAAAAACCACACGACTTTCTTATACATAGTATATTAAATATTTAGAACATATGAATGTTATATATTATTATTAAACATTAAATTTAGGTCCCTGGTTCGATTCCCATAGGCGACAAATTTTCATAATTTGAAAAAGCTATCCCTGTGGCTCCTTCACCACTAACATGTTTGGGAGCCGTGATTTGACAACTGGTAACCGCACTTCACGCGCAAAATATATCACTTACCGAGATCTGCTTCAGCAGAGTGCCACACCCAGTAATGGGTAGAAGGCGTGATGATATATTTATTTTTATTTATTTATGTAATTTAGTTTTTCAGTAATTCAGCATTTATCTGTTTGAAACATATCAAATATCAAATTTGTTTACGTATAATTTTTTAGTAATGTTGACTACTTTATGTCTAACTTTACTGATGAGGCATATACAGGGTGTCCTGTGTTCGAGCCTAACCCTTGGTATCTCAAGAACCGTGAGATACGAAGTCGATTAAATTGAGGCAAAGTTGCCAAATTAGACGACCATTTTAATGATGTATTTGTTTTTCCGAAAAAAGACATAGATAACTAGATAAAGCGAAAATTATAATCTATGTTTTTTGTTTTTATTCCTACTATGATTATTGAAATATATTATTAAATATAAAAATTAGTTTTTCTCAAAATTAGACGCATATACAGGAAAATTGCAAATAACATCTTTTATTTGAAACTTTTTTTCGTAACTGAATCCATTTTTGAAATAAATGGAATTTATTGGTTTGTGTGGCCAGTAAACTTCCTCTTCCGGTTTTTCAATTTCATTCAATATCAACTCAGCTCTTCGTATTTTCATGAAACCTATAGTTACCAAGTTTCGTTAAGAAATCTTATCTCTTCGTGCACGAGTTTTGTACTGGGTGTGCCATTCTGCCGAAACAGATCTCGTAAGTGATATATTTATGCGCGTTAACAGTCGTCAAATCACGGCCTCCAAAGATGTTAGTGGTGGAGGAGCCACAGGGGTAGCTTTTGAAATTGTGAAAATTGTTTGTCGGCTGTGGGGATCGAACCTAGGTTTATTTTTTTAAGGTAAATCTTGTTAAAGAAAAAGACTAGTTACGTGCAAGTGCAGAATTTAAATCTGTACGAGCACGTAACCTTTTTCGGCACGTGTTATAAACAACATTTTTCCTACAACTGTGCGATTTAGTAAATCACTAAAATATTATCTAAATTTATAAAATTTTAATGATATTACACGAGAACGATGTTTTACGGCGTTGCTATGGTTTGTTTGTTGATTGCTTGCACATTGTTCTACATTATTTAAAAATATTTTACTAACGTCAAGATAATTTCTTCAAAATCGTCTAGATTGGAGTGATTCTTCTTTATCATAAATACCTCCAAAGATAATTGAAGCTCCGGATCATGCTATGTTGCATCTATTTTCGACAATGACAATCAACCTGCAGCTGGTACTTCTAAAGCCTCCGAAATTGTTGTCAATAATATTACTGTTAATAATATGAACAGGTACGGAAGAAATCAATGTTTCTTTAGACAATACAAAAGTTTCCACTTTACATTATGTCAATATAAGCAACTGTAACAACTGTGTTAATAATATACACACACAATAAATATTATGTATTTCACTTACTTAAAACCATTTATCGACATATTTTACTTTGTTCGGTTCTTTTTATTAGTTGTGTACAGATTAGATATACTGCAATTTAAGGTTATTTTTATAAACGTCAAAATATACTACTGCATATTTACTAGCGCTGGCTCACTGCATCTTCTTCTTCCATAAGCGTCTGTGGCCAAAATATGAATTACGCGCTTGGCGCGAAATTTAAATCGCTCTAAAAAAAACTTAACGTAATGAAGCACTTTCCGCACTTAGTGTTTCTTTGCTTTCGGAGACGCACTTGGTCGGCATTCATCTACTTTTCATACGTAACCAAGGCAATAATAGTTACGTAATAACAAAGAAATCGCACAGTTGTAGGAAATAGTTATTTTTATAACAAGTGCCGAAAAAGGCTCGTTACGTGCAAGTGCAGAATTTAACGCATGTAACCTTTTTCGGCACGTGTTATAAACAACATTTTTCCTACAACTGTGCGATTTAGTAAATCACTAAAATATTATTAAAATATATAAAATTTTAATGATATTACATGAGAACGATGTTTTACGGCGTTGCTATGGTTTGTTTGTTGATTGTTCTACGTTATTTAAAAATATTTCACTAACGTCAAAATAATTTCTTCAAAATCATCTTGATTGGAATAGTACAGTGAGTGATTCTTCTTTATCATTAACACCTCCAAAGATAATTGAAGCTCCGGATCATACTATGTTGGATCTATTTTCGACAATGACAATCAACCTGCTGCTGGTACTTCTGAAGCTTCCGAAATTGTTACCAATAATATTACTGGTAATAATATGAACAGGTACGGAAGAAAGCAATGTTTCTTTAGACACAAAAGTTTCCACTTTACATTATGTCAATATAAGCAACTGTAACAACTGTATTAATAATATACACAAACAATAAATATGAAGTATTTCACTTACTCTTTAAATAAAACCATTTATCGATATATTTTACTTTGTTCGGTTCTTTTTATTAATTGTCTACAGATTAGATATACTGCAAATTAAGGTTACGTTTATAAACGTCAAAATATACTACTGCATATTTACTAGCGCTGGTTCACCGTATCTTCTTCTTCCATAAGCGTCTGTGGTCAAAATATGAATTCCGCGCTCAGCGCGAAATTTAAATCGCTGTCAAAACAATATTCTTTTGACAGTTACGTAATGAAGCACTTTCCGCACTAGTGTTTCTTTGCTTTCGGAGACGCACTTGGTCGGCATTCATCTACTTTCCATACGTAACCAAGGCAATAATAGTTAGGTAATAACAAAGAAATCGCACAGTTGTAGGAAAAAACATTTACCTAATTTGTTTCTCATTTGAATCTCATTGGTACAATCCACGCATGTAATATCATTGGTAAAACACAGTGCTGACGTCTGGCGACCAATATAAATACTAGCGTTCAGCAAACATTTCAACTTTACCAACAGACTGGGCACGGCTTTCGCAAGCTTGGCTCTTTCGCTAACCTAACAATATTTTCCGAGATATTTCTGAGTAATTTATTACTAGTATTTCATTATCACATGTTCAAAATACTTGCGATAAGATTGTTCGTCGCGGATGCTCTTAAAATCGTTTAAATAACGCGGTGTGGTGTGTTTCGTGTGGACCAAAATTAGCCTGACTAAATTTGGTTAAGTTGGATTTGATAATAATATTGGTCGATTTGTGCGTTGGTAATATCAAGTGATGTATTCATTAAAAATTACTGTGTTTATGTGATAATTAATGAACAATTCGGACTTTTTATTCCTCTAGTCAATTTTTATTCAACAATTTTTAAAAGGTATGTAACGTATTTTTTATCATGGACAGGGAAATATACTCTTTATTGATTTGTTCACACATCTAAAATTTTTTTTGTAAATAAAATATTAATATTATATTGTGTAAATAGTGTTTTTTGTTATTGTAATATGATACTACATTTAACCAATCGAAGAATATCAAGGTGGCGATGGTTTATTTTAAAATTCAAATTATAAAAACTATTTTATTTTATAAATAAATAAATATATCATCACGCCTTCTACCCATTACTGGGTGTGGCAGTCTACCGAAGCAGATCTCGGTAAGTGATATATTTTGCGCGTTAACAGCCGTCAAATCACGGCCCCCAAAGATGTTAGTGGTGGAGGAACCACAGGGGTAGCTTTTGAAATTATGAAAATTGTTTGTCGCCTGTGGGAATCGAATCTAGGGTATCTAGGGTACCTAGGGTACCAGGATTCTCAGGATCCACAGGCCGACTTCATACCACTGAGCTATATATATTGGCACTGCAAAGTCCATGAAGTAATGAGAAAAATAAATAAAATTAATGTTTATCCGCAGTTAAATAAATAAATATATCATCGCGTCTTTTACCCATTACTGGGTGTGGTACTCTGCCGTATCAGTTCTTAGTAAGTGGTATATTTGTGCATGTACCAACCGTCAAATCACGGTCCCCAAAAATGTTAGTGGTGAGGGAGCCACAGGGGTAGTTTTAAATTGGTGAAAATGTTTTGTCGGCTGTGGGGATCGAACCAGGGTTCTCAGGATCCACAGGCTGACTTGATATACCACTGAGCCATTACCTGTCAATAAATAAATTCAGGTTGAAAATATTAAATATTATTATTTTCTTGAAAAAAATTATCATAAATGAGACATACATAGATTTATGTCGAAATATTTGCTGTATATACTAGTAAAGTTCGGAAAAATTAGTAAAAAAATATATACATAGGTGTATATACAGGGTGATCAAAAGGAATTGTTATAGTTGGCAATACAATTCCAGAGATCTTTTTATTGCACAGTTGGCACAACGTCAGATAAAGGCGGATATACTATTTGACATTTCTAATAAATACAAATAGGTTATGTGTCAGAAGTCTGACAGCTAATAGAATTTTGACTTTTTAATTAATAGAAATACTTTAGAAATAAATGTAATAATAAATGTACTCAAATTTAAATTTTAAATGTCACTCTGTCAACAACAGGACATGAATTTATGTATCAGGCTTACCAATTTCAAGTAGTTTTTTTTATTGCCAACTGTAACAATTCCTTTTGATCACTCTGTATTATGTTCATATCACGTTTTGTACCTATTTCTGGAGGTGGCAATATTTGAGGTTATGTGTTATGGTAGAATGCCACACCCAGTAATGAGTAAAAAGCGTGATGATATATTTATTTATTTATTTTATTTATCACTTTGAAATGCTATTTAACGTGTGGCTATGTAGTAGTACCAATCTTACAAAATAAAAAGTTACTGAAACAGTTTATATACAGTTGTTATCGAGTCGGCCTGAGGATCCTGAGAACCTTGGTTCGATCCCCACAGCCGTCAAACAATTTTCACCAAATTAAAAATTACTCCAGTGGCTCCTCCACCAATAACATCTTTAGGGGCCGTGATTTGACGGCTGTTAACCACATAAATATATCACTTACCGAGATCTGCTTCGGTAGAGTGCCAGACCCAGTAATGGGTAGAAGGCGTGATGATATATTTATTTAATGGGGTGGCTAGCTCAGTGGTATGAAGTCGGCGTGTGGATCCTGAGAACCCTGGTACCCTAGATACCCTAGATTCGATTCCCACAGGCGACAAACAATTCTCATAATTTCAAAAGCTACCCCTGTGCCTCCTCCACCACTAACATCTTTGGGAGGCCGTGATTTGACGACTGGTAACCGTACTTCACTCGCATAAATATATCACTTACTGAGATCTGCTTCGGCAGAGTGCCACACCCAGTAATGGATAGAAGGCATGATGATATATTTATTTATTTATTTTTTAACTAATGACATTTTAAACGTCAATAATATTTATTTTGTAAGTTACATAGTTAATGTTTGTTTGGTAGCAACTATTTAATTACATTTTTTTGTCATTAATTAATGGCAACGGGCAAAAACAACTATTTTGACACATAAAGCATTTTAAAATGACGATCGAGCAGAAAATAGTCTACAATGTAAGAGTGTATTATCGTAACCATGGATACATGAAAACAGTCGCCCGAATTTCCCAATAAGAAACTGTTAAAATAGTTATTGTCTGTAATGCGTTTCTGGCCCGTGGCTTGATTATTAGCACGAGGCGCTAAGCGCTGAGGGCTAATAACATGCTCAGGGTCAGAAACGCTAATTTCACTCGTGGTACATACAATATTTTATGCACAACAAAATAACATTTAATTATATGTTCAAAAGATTACAATATGTACATAGGTTATATGTCAAAATGATATTTTGCAGAATCAAGTATTCACAATAAACAAAAATTATCATTTATGTATCCATAGGAATGATTTTTTTATGGCCCATGGGCCAAAAACAAGTGTTTAAGCCCGCTTTTTAGTGCAAAAACATATGAATTTTAATTTTAACAATCTTTACGAGAAAAAATAAACAATTTGTTTTCAAATAACAAATGTTAATTCATGGCATACTAAACTGTCGTTAATATAAATTGATGATTTACATTTAGATTAACCATTTGAAAAGCACAAAATTTAAAACCTAAAAAAAAATTGTGAAATTTTGTATAATTAATATGAATTAAATAAAAGCTATACACGGTTGTTTAAATTTTTTATTTATTTATTTAACAATTCATGCATATTTAATATGCACGCACAAACACACGTGCGCACCTCCCTCCCCCCCCCCCACACACAGACATCATTGAGAAAATGATGAAAACGGATTCAGTGGACTTCAAACACGTATTTCCGCGAAAATCTTGTCAACGATTTTTTTCACAATTCCAATACTTTCTTATACTGTGTATAAGAAAGTTAAAATAGGTTCCCATTTAAAATAAGAAAGTTGCACCCCGAATTTCAGAAATACAGGTTGAATTTTTTTTTTTTGTTTGTAGTTTTCTAATAGTCTTATAAAATGGTATTTCTTTGGTAATTTAACCAACTTTGTAGCTCTTATAGTTCTCGAGATAGCACTGGTGACACAACTAAATTGAACACCCTGTATTGTTATATTTTCTAAAGAATTCTGTGATTTTTCCCTTTCTTTCTTGGGGTGGCTAGCTCAGTGGAATGAAGTCGGCGTGTGGATCCTGAGAACCCTGGTACCCTAGATACCCTAGATTCGATTCCCACAGGCGACAAACAATTTTCATAATTTCAAAAGCTACCCCTGTAGCTCCTCCACCACTAACACCTTTGGGGGTCGTGATTTGACGACTGGTAACCGTACTTCACGCGCAAAATATATCACGTACCGAGATCTGCTTCGGCAGAGTGCCACACTCAGTAATGGGTAAAAGGCGTGATGATATATTTATTTATTTTTTATGGGGGTGGCTAGCTCAGTGGTATGAAGTCGGCGTGTGGATCCTGAGAACCCTAGTACCCTAGATTCGATTCCCACAGGCGACAAACAATTTTCATAATTTCAAAAACTACCCCTGTGGCTCCTCCACCACTAACATCTTTGGAGGCCGTGATTTGACGACTGGTAACCGCACTTCACGCGCATAATTATATCACATACCGAGATCTGCTTCGGCAGAGTGCCACACCTAGTAATGGGTAAAAGGCGTGATGATATATTTATTTATTTTTTATGGGGGTGGCTAGCTCAGTGGTATGAAGTCGGCGTGTGGATCCTGAGAACCCTGGTACCCTAGATACCCTAGATTCGATTCCCACAGGCGACAAACAATTTTCATAATTTCAAAAACTACCCCTGTGGCTCCTCCACCACTAACATCTTTGGGGGCCGTGATTTGACGACTGGTAACTGCACTTCCCGTGCATAATTGTATCACATACCGAAATCTGCTCCGGCAGAGTGCCACACCCAGTAATGGGTAGAAGGCGTGATGATATATTTTTTCCCTTTTTTCTTGTTTGATTTGATGGAAAAAATTTGAATTAATTTTGTGTCGAGTATTACGTTTTATTGTATTTGAAAATGTTAATGAATTAATGAAATAAAACAAATGCAAATCAATGGAAAGCAGAAAGGAAAGCATTGAATGACGAATTGAATATTTTCGTCACGTGGAATTTGTTAATTTTCACACGTTGCTATTAGCAATCCTGGTATGCTGACGTCACAATATTGATGATACATAAAATTAGTACTGTAGAAAATTTGTTAATTTTGCTATTAATAATATTTGTATCGACAAATTTATCAAATTGTTATCTTCATGTCGTCCAAACTGTAGATTTGAGGACCCGGGTTCGATTCCCACAACTGACATACAGTTTTCACCTCTATAGCTCCTCTTTACTAACATCTTAGAGGAGGGTGTGATTTGACGGCTGGTAACCGCATAAATATATAAATAAAATAAATATATTAAATACATTACTGGGTGTGGCATTCTGCCGAAGTAGATCTCGGTAAGTGATATATTTTGCGTGTGAAGTGCGGTTATCAGCCGTCAAATTACGGCCCCCAAAGATGTTAGTGATGGAGAAGCCACAGGGGTAGTTTTTGAAATTATGAAAATTGTTTGTCGCCTGTGGGAATCGAATCTAGGGTATCTAGGGTTCTCAGGATCCACACGCCGACTTCATACCACTGAGCTAACCCACCCCATAACAACCATTCATAAAAAAATAAATAAATAAATATATCATGACGCCTTCTACCCATCACTGGGTGTGGCACTCTGCCGAAGCAGATCTCGGTAAGTGATAATATTTATGCGGTTACCAGCCGTCAAATCACGGCCTCCAAAGGTGTTAGTGGTGGAGGAGCCACAGGGGTAGTTTTAGAAATTATGAAAATTGTTTGTGGCCTGTGGGAATCGAATCTAGGGTATCTAGGGTTCTCAGGATCCACACGCCGACTTCATACCACTGAGCTAACCACCCCATAACAACCATTCATAAAAAAATAAATAAATAAATATATCATCACGCCTTCTACCCATCACTGGGTGTGTCACTCTGCCGAAGCAGATCTCGGTAAGTGATAATATTTATGCGGTTACCAGCCGTCAAATCACGGCCTCCAAAGGTGTTAGTGGTGGAGGAGCCACAGGGGTAGTTTTTGAAATTATGAAAATTGTTTGTCGCCTGTGGGAATCGAATCTAGGGTATCTAGGGTACCAGGGTTCTCAGGATCCACACGCCGATTTCATACCACTGAGCTAGCCACCCCATGTAAAAAAATCAAATATGAAAATAAAAAAATATTTACAATAATGCAAGTACAAAAAAAAACATTTTTTATAAAATAATTTATAGAAATGTACAAAGCAAAATATCAAATTATTTTGAAAGTTCTAGTGGTTAATTTTTGTCGCGTGTGTCGTTTTTTTGTACCCTCATATCACGTGACGTCACCAGCCAGTTCGACGCCGCAAAAGTATCTATATTATAAAGCATCGACCGTAAGGCTTTGAGTTAAAGTAATGAACATGTTGTTACATATTTGTTCGCTAGGTGCCACTAGTGCAACATTATTTCCGATAAATTGTACTTAATTAAAAAAAAAAAAAAACACTAAACAACATTTTATCTTGACAGTTCAGCTCTACACTTAAAATACAGAATGCTTGCCTGAGTTGTGAAATAATATATTATATAATAAGTCATTAAAGTAAAATTTCACTTTCTTAATTTATTATGTATACTATTTTTGAAATCATTTAATTTAAACAAGAATAAACAAATTAAAAAAATATATCATCACGCCTTCTACCCATTACTGGGTGTGGCACTCTTCCGAAGCAGATCTCGATAAGTGATATATTTTGCACGTGATGTGCGGTTACCAGTCGTCAAATCACGGCCCCCTAAAGATGTTAGTGGTGGAGGAGGCACAGGGGTAGCTTTTGAAATTATGAAAATTGTTTGTCGCCTGTGGGAATCGAATCTAGGGTATCTTGGGTACCAGGGTTCTCAGGATCCATACGCCGACTTCATACCACTGAGGTAGCCATCCCCATAAAAAATCATTTAATTTAAAAAAGAATTAAAAAATTAAAAAAATATATCATCACGCCTTCTACCCATTACTGGATGTGGCACTCTTCCGAAGCAGATCTCGGTAAATGATATATTTTGCACGTGATGTGCGGTTACCAGTCGTCAAATCATGCCCCCTAAAGATGTTAGTGGTGGAGGAGCCACAGGAGTAGTTTTTGAAATTATGAAAATTGTTTGTCGTCTGTGGGAATCGAATCTAGGGTATCTAGGGTACCAGGGTTCTCAGGATCCACACGCCGACTTCATACCACTGAGCTCGCCACCCCATTAAACAAGAATTAATCGTAAAAAATTCAAAATGTTTAATAATGTTTATCTCGGTAACCGGTGCAAAGCTTGATTTTGTGCACTAGTGCGCAAAGTAATTAAAAAAACACCCATTTTTATGGTCCTAAATTTTAACTATTAAAACGCTAATTGTACTTATATACACACACATTTTAAGGAATTCATAAATGAAATGGAGATATTAGCTTATAACGCAATCAATCAGACATATTTTAATAAATTTTACGAGAAAAAATAAACAATTTGTTTTCAATTAACAATTGTCAATTCATGGCATACTTAACTGTTAATATAAAATCACGCTTCAAATTTAATAACTTTTCTCACTATCGGTTATATAATTTTTGCTCGTTACAAAACGCATTGTACAAAACTCGTGCACGAAGACGTCATTTGCACCATTCACGTAAATTAAAACACTCGCTTCGCTCGTACTTTAAACTTCCACTCATGTGCAAAGTAATGGCTCAGTGGTATCGAGTCGGCCTGTAGATTCTGAGTATCCCGGTTCGATTCCCACAGCCGACAAACAATTTTCATCAAATGAAAACTACCCCTGTGGCTCCTCCACCACTAACATCTTTAGGGGCTGTAGATAACCGCACTTCACGCGCATAAATATATCACTTACAGAGATCTGCTTCGGCAGAGTGCCACACCCAGTAATGGGTATAAGGCGTGATGATATATTTATATTTATTATTTATGGGGTAATAGCTCAGTGGTATCGAGTCGGCCTGTAGATTCTGAGAATCCCGGTTCGATTCCCACAGCCGACAAACAATTTTCACCAAATTAAAATTGCCCCTGTGGCTCCTCCACCACTAACATCTTTGGGGGCCGTGATTTGACGACTGGTAACGCGCATAAATATATCACTTACCGAGATCTGCTTCGGCAGAGTGCCACACACAGTAATGAGTAAAAGGCGTGATGATATATTTATTTTATTTTTTTAAAAACAAACTTATAACTATACAAATCGTCTTACTCGTTTATTAAATTTGCATATTATTCTGTTGACATACGTCATATGCATAAACAAATAATTGCATGTGCATATAAAATATGCAGAACGACATTTTTGTACAACTGACTGCGTCAAATGCATTTTAAAATGTTCTGAATAAATGAATAAACATAAAACAAACATAAATTTTTACGTAAAAAGACAACTAAAAATTTTTAAATAAAAATTGCACTTAAATATATACAGAACATCATCAGTTACCAGCCGTCAAATTACAGCACCCAAAGATATTAGTGGTAGAGGAGCCACATGTGTAATTTTAATGTGGTGAAAATTGTCAGCTGTGGGAATCGAACCAGGATTCTAAGGATCCGCAGGCCGACTCGATACCACCGAGTCACCTGCCCCGTAATAATACTATAATTTAAACGTCAACTTTCATACTCTAGTGAAACTATACACGAAGACTTGATGTCTCTCAATAGGATGCGGGAACTCACGTGACACTGTGACGTTTTTATGACGCAAAAACAGCTGTTCCGGGAAAGATCACTGCGCCACCTACAAAAATTTTTTGGGACGAGATTTGAAAAGAACCGGTTCTTTTTAAATCCCGTCCCAAAAATTTTTTGTAGGTGGCGCAGTGATCTTTCCCGGAACAGCTGTTTTTACGTCACAGTGTCACGTGAGTGCCCGCATCATATGGTTATACTATGTATAGTAAAGAACCGTTGTCAGGTTATTGTGAACTACACAGCCTTGAAAAGAGAATCCACCCGAGTGAACAACGAATTGTGTCATGGTGTAACATGTTTTTCCCACGTCCAATTACTGAAAATCTAACCAAGGTTGATTAACTCGTTCAATTAAATTCACAAATTCTTTCATTAACGAACGCTGGATTATATTCAGACTATTTTTATTACACAGGTGTGTAAATTTTGAGAGTTACCTTTATTATCTCGGCACCTGTTGGAGTTACCACTTCGGTTAAATGAAACTTTTTGTACCCATTGAGATGGCCATCTTTGATGTGTTTTTGTTTTTGCAAAAATTTCGATAGTTCAGGAGATAATAGGGAAAAACTTATTTTTGACGATTTTTTTTTTGTGGCTTCTTTGGCGGACCAACTACGGCCGTATTTGTTTGGGAAATTTTGATCCAACCCTGAACTGACCTAGAACTAACTCGTGTTACTTCCAAATAAATGATGCATCTAGTGTCAGTTGTAAACACTGGCGGTAAATTTAAAATCTGAATGCATGTTCGAAGCGAACACCCCATTAGGAAAAACGTGATAATAAGTAAATAGGTATGGAATCAAAATAAAATGTTGAAACAGCATCAGTCTCGTTATTTAATAGCCACACCTCGTAGAAACACATTTGCTGCAAGCCTCGGCCTGGCAAAATATGCTCGCGCGTCGCAAAAGGCCAGTTTCCGGCCTAATCATACTAATAACTGTAGCCTTGTATACTTTTCTATCTCAAAGTTTTATAAATGATTTTATATATTTTTTATTCTGGTTTACCTTGAAGAAGTTTAACCGTTTACATAAACTCCGTTTTATTTGTAATTTTCTTTTTACTAAATTATTGACTAAGTTGAACATCATTTCTCAATGATTTTCTGTCATGTTAAGGTCAACTACAATGAATGAATTCATCTTCAAAAATAATAAAAAATAACTCGCAGCAAATGTGCTAGATTTATATTTTTTGTTGTATTCATGGTTATCTGTATAATGCGAGATAAGTATTATTTATTTTCTTGTGCGTGTAAAATCAAACGTTAATCGACCATAAATTATATGTTTTCTTTTGTTACATTGATTGTTTCACCCTTCAAGTACTGTTTATTTATTACCCTGGAAAAATGAAATTAGACTGAATAAGCCAGTGGCGTACCTAGAACTTTTGCCGCCCAGGGCGGTCTTCAATTTGCCGCCCTTTCTAAGTCAATCAGATGGTGGTTTTTATAAATTAAAAAATAAATATATCATCACGACTTTTACCCATTACTGGGTGTGGCACTCTGCCAAAGCAGATCTCGGTACGTGATATATTTATGTACGTGAAGTGCGGTTATAAGCCGTCAAATCAAGGCGCCCAAAGATGTTAGTGGTGGGGGAGCCACAGAGCTAATTAAAAAAAAAATATATCATCACGCCTTCTACCCATTACTGGGTGTAGCACTCTGCCGAAGCAGATCTTGATACGTGATATATTTATGTACGTGAAGTGCGGTTATAAGCCGTCAAATCAAGGCGCCCAAAGATGTTAGTGGTGGGGGAGCCACAGAGCTAATTAAAAAAAAAATATATCATCACGCCTTCTACCCATTACTGGGTGTGGCACTCTGCCGAAGCAGATCTTGGTACGTGATATATTTATGTACGTGAAGTGCGGTTATAAGCCGTCAAATCAAGGCGCCCAAAGATGTTAGTGGTGGGGGAGCCACAGAGCTAATTAAAAAAAAAATATATCATCACGCCTTCTACCCATTACTGGGTGTAGCACTCTGCCGAAGCAGATCTTGATACGTGATATATTTATGTACGTGAAGTGCGGTTATAAGCCGTCAAATCAAGGCGCCCAAAGATGTTAGTGGTGGGGGAGCCACAGAGCTAATTAAAAAAAAAATATATCATCACGCCTTCTACCCATTACTGGGTGTGGCACTCTGCCGAAGCAGATCTTGGTACGTGATATATTTATGTACGTGAAGTGCGGTTATAAGCCGTCAAATCAAGGCGCCCAAAGATGTTAGTGGTGGGGGAGCCACAGAGCTAATTAAAAAAAAAATATATCATCACGCCTTCTACCCATTACTGGGTGTAGCACTCTGCCGAAGCAGATCTTGATACGTGATATATTTATGTACGTGAAGTGCGGTTATAAGCCGTCAAATCACGGCGCCCAAAGATGTTAGTGGTGAGGGAGCCACAGAGGTAATTTAAATATATATATATATATATATATATATATATATATATATATATCATCACGCCTTCTACCCATTATTGGGTGTAGCACTCTGCCGAAGCAGATCTTGGTACGTGATATATTTATGTACGTGAAGTGCGGTTATCAGCCGTCAAATCACGGCGCCCAAAGATGTTAGTGGTGGGGGAGCCACAGAGGTAATATAAAAAAAAATTAAATATATCATCACGCCTTCTACCCATTACTGGGTGTGGCACTTTGCCGAAGCAGATATCGGTAAGTGATATATTTATGCGGTTACCAGCCGTCAAATCACGGCCTTCAAAGATGTTAGTGGTGGAGGAGCCACAGGGATAGTTTTTGAAATTATGAAAATTGTCGCCTGTGGAAATCGAATCTAGGGTACCAGGGTTCTCAAGATCCACAGGCCGACTTGATACCACTGAGCTAGACACCCCATTAAACAAGAATTAATCATTAAAAATTCAAAATGTTTAATAATGTTTATCTTGGAAACCGATATTAAGTTTGATTTCCCACATTAGTGCGCAAAGTAATAGAAAAAACACGATAACAGTTCTCAAATCACGGCCCCCAAAGATGTTAGTTAGTGGAGGAGGCACAGGGATAGTTTTTGAAATTATGAAAATTGTTTGTCGCCTGTGGGAATCGAATCTAGGGTATCTAGGGTTCTCAGGATCCACACGCCGACTTCATACCACTGAGCTAGCCACCCCATTAGTGGTAATTTTAATTTGGTGAAAATTATTTATTGGCTGTGGGAATTGAACCGGGGTCCTCAAGATCCACAGATCGAATAAATAATTGTAATTGAGACAAACTATAGATGGGGAACTTTTTTACCATTGGATGGCATATTTAAATTAGGCAGTAATAAAGGAATTTTTCGAGATAATATTTTCAACCCTACATTGACTTGACGATGAAGAAAAATTTTCGAAATCATATAGTAATTCATAATTCGTAGAAATCGAATAGTAAACTTATGAAGTGAACAAGTTGTTTTTTACAACTAAAACTAAATATAAAAAGTACCGCCCGGTGCGGACCGCACCCACCGCCCTCCTCGAGGTACGCCACTGGAATAAGATGTCCTACAAAAATTATATATATCTTAATCTATGTACAAAAATAATTTTATGCATAACCGGGCCGAAAAACTTGTTTTTTAGCCCTAAAAAGCGGACTTAAACACTTCTTTTTGCCCCATGAGCCAAAAAGAAATCATTCCTATGGATATATAAATGATAATTTTTGTTTATTGTGAACACTTGATTCTGCAAAATATAATTTTGTCATATAACCTATGTATATATTTTAATCTTTTGAACATATAATTAAATGTTATTTTGTTGTGCATAAAATATTGTATGTACCAAGGGTGAAATTAGCATTTCTGACCCTGAGCATGTTATTAGCCCTCGACGTTTTGCGCCTCACGCTAATAATCATGCCACGGGCCAGAATAATAATATAATTTATTTTAATTTAATTTTTTTTTGTTACAGAAGTCAATATGGCGCATCTTGTCACAAGCGTAATCGACAAATATCATGACATTTTGGACAACAAGGGTGGTAAGTAATAAAAAAAAATTACAGTTCTGTCAATTGATTTCTGTACTAATTTTGTGATATAGAGGTCCAGGGTTGGCCTCACACTAATTTTCATCATCGAAAAAACGAAATTTTAAAAAATCTTTTGGATTTCCGTGCTTGTAACTCCAAAACTACACTAGGTACGGCCCTGAAATTTATACTATTGCATTCCTCATGATTTTTTGCATAAGTATGCAAATTTTTTATGCCACAAATGTACAGATTTTTTTTAATCAAATAAAATGTAAAATAAAGCACGATTTGTTGCAATTTTTACCCCAATACATATTTTATCTAATAATGTATACAATACTTTAAAGTACATAAAAATATATGTACTTATGCAGAAATCTATGCTGAATTCAATACTGTAAAGTACAGGTCCGTACCTAGTTTAGTTTTTGAGATATGGCCCTGAAAATAAAATAACTCAAAACATCACAAAAGATTATTAAAATGCAAGCAAAGTATACTCAGTCACGAAGAAGTTTTGTTAGGGATCTATAAGAATCTGCATTTGTAGATCTCATATACTAAAGGGAGTATATAACATGCTAAATACAATATTGAAAATTGCAGTCTTCTATCTTGTCTAGTTCTCGAGATATCTGTGTTTCAAAATTAAAGACCTGTCGTGACAAGTTCCTAATTTTCAGTTTCAAATAGTATTCCTCAGGCTGAATATAGCATTGAAAACCGCATTATTTTATCGCTATTTATTCACGAGATGTCTACTTCCATATAATGAGTTAAGTAATTACCCAGAATTGGATAGAAATCTGCAATTACAGATCCCTAATTCAATTTTATTAATAAAATTTTCTAGGCTGAATACAGTATTGAAAACCGCATTATTTTATCGCTATTTGTTCACAAGATATCTGCTTGCAAACAATGAACTTAGTATTTACCCATATTTGGGTATAAATATGCAATTACAGATCCCTAATTCAATTTTATTAATAATATTTGCTAGACTGATTGAAAACCGCATTATTTTATCGCTATTTGTTCATGAGATATCTGCTTTTAAACAATGAACTTAGTATTTACCCATATTTGGGTATAAATATGCAATTACAGATCCCTAATTCAATTTTATTAATAATATTTGCTAGACTGATTGAAAACCGCATTATTTTATCACTATTTGTTCATGAGATATCTGCTTTTAAACAATGAACTTAGTATTTACCCATATTTGGGTATAAATATGCAATTACAGATCCCTAATTCAATTTTATTAATAATATTTGCTAGACTGATTGAAAACCGCATTATTTTATCGCTATTTGTTCATGAGATATCTGCTTTTAAACAATGAACTTAGTATTTACCCATATTTGGGTATAAATATGCAATTACAGATTCCTAATTCAATTTTATTAATAATATTTGCTAGGCTGAATACAGCATTGAAGACCGCACTCTTTTATCGCTATTTCTTCACAAGATATCTGCATTCAAATATAGAGCTCAGTTTTATATCAAAATTACCCAAAACTGGGTTAAAATATGTTAGTTGCAGACCTCAAAAATAGATTATATGGACAATTTTATATTCATATGAAAAAAAAAATGGTTTAATTCCGACTATTAGAACGATTTTTATATTAACTTTCTTGTAAAGGAATTTTTGTAGAAATTTTTCCCTATGTATTTAATATGTACTGGGTACTTCTGCAAATATTCCAGACTATACCGAGGCCCTTCACTTTATCTGTCAAAAAATGCATACTTGGGCTCCTAAAATTATAATAATTCGCTAAAATGCAAATTTCAATTACTAATAAAAAACTTATTAAGCAATTATTCGCTAAAAACGAGATAGCAATCGAAAGTTTGGGCGATAAAGATGATAAAAATACCCGTCCGACACTTTTTTGAAGTTTTTAAAGTAAAATTAACCTATTTTGAAGTTTTTTGTGAGGTTAGATTGCTCATTTTTATTATTTTTAGCCGAAATTTCAGGTTTTGACGTCATTTTGCCATGTATAGTAGGGAGAAAGTACAAGAGTACGTACCATTTAATTTATTTATTTTTTCATGATTATTAAGTATTCATAATTACCTGTTTATTCTTATTCTGTAAGATAGAAAATTGCAATTTTTTTCGTATCGATGTAGAATTTTACGTAGAATCGATTTTTGAGGTCCCCAACTACATATATTTACCCAATTTTGGGTAATTTTGAAATATGACAACAGTTTATTGCTATTTTGTGGGCTTTAATTTATTTATACTATTATTTGACGTAGAAAGCTAGAAGATTTTTCCATATCTATGTTAAATTTCCTGAAGAATTCATTTTTGAGGTCTGCAATTGCAGATCTTGCTTTGTTACCCCAAAAATAGGGTAATTTACGCATTATTTTTAATATCGTTATTATTTAAGCTAGGAAGCTGAATTTTTTTCCATACCAATGTAAAATTTTTCGTAGAATCCATTTTTGATGTCAATAATTGCAGATCTTGCTTTGTTACCCCAAAACCGGGGTAGCTTATGTATTATTTTTATTATCGTTATAATTTGACCTAGAGAGCTAGAATTTTTTTCCATACCAATGTAAAATTTCTCGTAGAATCCATTTTTGAGGTCTGCAATTGCAGATCTTGCTTTGTTACCCCAAAACTGAGGTAGCTTATGTATTATTTTTAATATCGTTATTATTTGAGCTAGGAAGCTGATTTTTTTTCCATACCAATGTAAAATTTTTCGTAGAATCCATTTTTGAGGTCTACAATTGCAGATCTTGCTTTGTTACCCCAAAACCGGGGTAGCTTATGTATTATTTTTATTATCGTTATTATTTGACCTAGGACGCTGATTTTTTTCCCATTTCAATGTCAAATTTTCTGTACAATCCATTTTTAAGGTCTACAATAACATATCTTACTTCCTTACCCCAAAAATAGGGTAATTTACACATTATTTTTATTATCGTTATTATTTGAGCTAGGAAGCTAATTTTTTTTCCATACCAATGTAAAATTTTTCGTAGAATCCATTTTTAAAGTCTACAATAACATATCTTACTTCGTTACCCCAAAACTGGGTAATGTACGCATAATTTTTAATGTCGTTATTATTTATTATTTGGTAATATCTTATGGTTATAACATTATGTTGAAATTTGATATAAATTCAAATTATATTCGTATTATATTATTTCACTTTCACTATAATAAATTTCTAGAAAGTAAAAAGTTGCAAAAGTTAAATATGTATTATTCAAAAAATATATAAAGGCTACCGTTGTCTCCATTGTCAGAATAGTACAAAATATAAAAACAAATCATTGTTTAGTTTTTTCAAAGTTCTGCTCCATTAATTATAATTTTTATTCTTGTAATTCTTAGACATTTCAAGTGTGGAAAGTAACAGTAACATTACTACGTTTTTGTACTGGTTTCTGTTTCAATTGGTACTGTTTGTAAAATAAAATAAATATAAATATATCATCACGCCTTCTACCCATTACTGGGTGTGGCACTCTGCCGAAGCAGATCTCGGTAAGTGATATATTTATGTGCGTGGAGCGCGGTTACCAGCCGTCAAATCACGGCCTCCAAAGATGTTAGTGATGGAGGAACCACAGGGGTAGTTTTTGAAATTATGAAAATTGTTTGTCGCCTGTGGAAATCGAATCTAGGGTATCTAGGGTACCAGGGTTCTCAGGATCCACAGGCCGACTTCATGCCACTGAGCTAGCGACCCCATGTTTTTAAAATAAAATATATGTTTAATATATCAGCACGTGTTTTGCCCATTACGGGGTGTGGCACTCTGCCGTAGCAGATCTCGGTAAGTGATACATTTATGTGCGTGGAGCGCGGTTACCAGTCGTCAAATCACGGTCTCCAAAGATGTGAGTGGTGGAGGAGCCACAGGGGTAGTTTTAGATATTATGAAAATTGTTTGTCGTCTGTGGGGATCGAACTAGGGTTCTCAGGATCCACAGACCACTGAGCTAGCCACCCCATGTTTTTAAAATAAAATATATATTAAATATATCACCACGCGTTTTGCCCATTACTGGGTGTGGCACTCGTCCGTAGCAGATCTCGGTAAGTGTTATACTTATTTGCGTGGAGCGCGGTTACCAGCCGTCAAATCACGGCCTCCAAAGATGGTAGTGGTGGAGGAGCCACAGGGGTAGTTTTTGAAATTATGAAAATTGTTTGTCGTCTGTGGGAATCGAACTAGGGTTCTCAGGATCCACAGACCACTGAGCTAGCCACCCCATGTTTTTAAAATAAAATATATATTAAATATATCACCACGCGTTTTGCCCATTACTGGGTGTGGCACTCGGCCGTAGCAGATCTCGGTAAGTGATATATTTTACGCGGTGCGGTTAACAGCCGTCAAATCACAGCCCTCAAAGATGTTTGTGATGAGGGAGCCACAGGGGTAATTTTAATGTAGTAAAAATTGTTTGTCGGTCGTGAGAATAGAACCAGGATTTTTAAATCTGCAGGCCGACTCGATACCACTGAACCATCTACTTTATTTTCAAAAAAATTAAGTAAATAAAATCTCCAAGGAGATCACTTTCTAAACGATTTTTCATTAAAAAGAAACGATTTTCAAGTTCACTATTAAAAAAAACAACAACTACATATTGATGAGTGATGTTATCATAATAAATTAGAAAACATAGAATTGTTGTTAGTAAAAATACTGACTAGATTGACTAGATATTATTGGTGTAGTCAGCATTTCACCGTCTGCTGTCACAGCACTATGTAATTACGCATGCAAACTACATAAGAATGTGACATACTTTTGATTCGTCAAGTTACTGAAGTTCGAGTATTTAACAGGGACGTACTCGAAAATATTTCACACTTTTTTATTTTCTTATACACAATATAAGGAAGTATTGGAATCGGGAAACAAATCGTCGACGAGATTTTCGCGGAAATACGTGTTTTGAGGTATACTGAATTCGTTTTGATCATTTTCTCAATGATGTCTGTGTGTGTGTGTCTGTGTAGATGGATGGATGGATGGACTTCTTTTTAGCCAGAGTTGGGCAGTAGCTAGCTACATTTTCCTTAGCTATAGCTGTAGCTTAGCTAACTGTGAAAAAATATAGCTGTAGCTAGCTACTTTTTTTTCTATTAGCTTAAAAATAACAACTGAAGCTACTTTTTGTAGCTTCAAGCTACTTTTTAAGCAGAAGGTCAACAAAGTACGCATGCGTACAAGCTAAACCCACACAAAATAATTATTTATTGCCGGTTCTAACTGGCTCTAATACGCAAAAATACACAGTAGGTGCCAGATGGTATTTGCTATTTTTGATATTTATGTACGTAATAGTAAATTAACAGTCATAACAAAAGACTGATCATATGACAATGGCAAATTTAATTGTTTCACAACAATTTAAAACAGTAGCTTTAAAATTTAACAGCTACTTTAACGAAAGCTTTTTGCTGTAGCTTAGCTATATTTTACAAAATATAGCTTATAGCTGTAGCTTAGCTACTTTTTTTAAGTAGCTTGCCCAGCTCTGTTTTTAGCCCTATAAAAATAAATAAATATATCATCACGCCTTCTACTCATTACTGGGTGTGGTACTCTGCCGAAGCAGATCTCGGTAAGTGATATATTTATGCTCGTTACCAGCCGTCAAATCACGGCCCCCAAAGATGTTAGTGGAGAGGGACCAACAGGAGTAGTATTAATGTGGTCAAAATGTTTGTCGCCAGTGGGAATCGAACCAGAGTTCTCAGGATCCACAGGCCGACACGATAACCACTGTGCCACCTACTATATGCATAATAATTGATTTAGAATTTGATAGAAACATATTTGCATATCACAGTAGCTCATGACATTCCAACACGCTTTCTTACTAACTTACATGAGTACAATATTAATATTATTATCCGTCTGTAGATTTAAAAACCCGGATTCGATTCTCACGACCGACATATAATTTTTACCACATTAAAATTACCCCTGGATCGATTCCCACAGACGACAAACAATTTTCATAATTTCTAAAACTACCCCTGTAGCTCCTCCACCACTAACATCTTTGGAGGCCGTGATTTGACGACTGGTAACTTGCATAAATATATCACTTACCGAGATCTGCTTCAGCAGAGTGCCACACCCAGTAATGGGTAGAAGGCGTTGATGATATATTTATTTTATTTATTTTAAAATTATCCCTGCGGCTCCTTCCCAACTAACAACTTTGGAGGTCGTGATTTGACAGCTGGTACGTGCATAAATATATCACTTACGGAGATCTGTTACGGCAGAGTGCCACATCCAGTAATGGGTAGAAGGCGTGATGATATATTTTATTTTTATATATTTTTTAAAAGAATTTAAATGAGTAACATTACTAGGTGTGGCTATTAAATAACGAGACTGACGCTGCTACAGACGAAGTACGCATGCGCCAAACACCAGCGACCGTCAGCTTTGTAGCGTGAAGCTTTCTCTTTCGAATGCAGTACCTCTCGCTTCTCTAAACAAATATGTATAGCCGTAGTATTCGTTAAATGCAACATTAGAGCAACGAATTGTGAAATTACACATGAAACTGCTACTGAAACTTATAATTTATTGAAAAAACTAGCTGAATTGTGGAAGGACAAGTCATGGTTAGCGCTGGCTCATTCCGCAATGTCTGTCAAGATGTTTCTAGGCAAGTACAGCATCCCAGTGTTGGAGCATCCGGCTTATTCGCCAGATCTTGCACCGTACGACTTCTATCTGTTGCCTAAGGTGAAATAGCAACAAGATTTGAGAAAAGAGAAATGGGCACGCGTTCTGAAGAAGACTTCCAGCACTGTTTCCAACACAGGAAGATTCGCATGGAGCATTGTAGGGATAGAGGAGGGCTGTATATTCAAAGTAATAATAAGTAAATAGGTATAGAATCAAAATACAATGTTAAAACAGCGTTAGTCTCGTTATTTAATTGCCACACCTCTTAAAGCAAATAACAAAGTTGTAGTACTATATCCATTGAACACTCTGAGAAGGTTCTTGGTACCGAAAAACCAGTTTTAATATATCGTACTTGTTTACAAGTCGAAAGTGGACTCAAAATTATCCAAAACGTAGTCTGTTACGTGATGTACTCCGGAAGAAATGTATTTCTTGCAACACCTGTTTTAAGTTATGCGCCATAAAAAAAACCATCGAACCGTTGACCTGATTTTTTTGGCGGTACCCAATAAATAGTTTTGTATTCTTTTATTTTAATCTATAATATATAATAGTTTTTTTCTATTTCGGTGTTATTATAGCTCTATAAACACACTGTAAACACGTTGCTAAGGAGATCGATAAGCGCACTGTTTTTGGCGCTTTTTATTTTGCAGGAGTGGTATGAATGCTCTTAAATCTGACAGATGAATGACACATAACCTCAAAATTGTAAATTGTCGGTGTTGAAATATTACTAAAAGAATATGCTAGAATATGGGATGGCTAGCTCAGTGGTTTGAAGTCGGCCTGTGGATCCTGAGGTCCCTTGTTCGATTCCCACAGACGACAAATTTTCATAATTTGAAAAAGCTACCCCTGTGGCTCCTCCACCACTAACATGTTTGGGGGACCGTGATTTGACGGCTGGTAACCGCACTTCACGCGCAAAATATATCACTTACCGAGATCTGCTTCAGCAGAGTGCCACACCCAGTAATGGGTAGAAGGCGTGATGATATATTTATATATTATTTATATGCTAGAATCAGACAAAATTCAAAATATTCACAATACAGAAATAAATATTGGTTAATTGTCAAAAAATATGATATTTCAAATTTCTGTGTTATGAGAAGCGCTACCAACACGAATGATAAAAAATCTGGTGTGGGCAACACACGACTTTCTTATACACAGCATATTTAATATTTAGAATATATGAATGTTATATAATATTATAAAATAAATACCTAAATAAATATATCATCACGCCTTTTACCCATTACTGGGTGTGGCACTCTGCCAAAGCAGATCTCGGTAATTGATATATTTATGCGCGTGAAGTGCGGTTACCAGCCGTCAAATCACGGCCCCCAAATATGTTAGTGGTGGGAGAGCCACAGGGGTAATTTTTAAATTGGTGAAAATGTTTTGTCGGCTGTGGGGATCGAACCTGGGATCTTTGGATCCACATAATATTATTAAACATGTAATTTAGTTTTTCACTAATTCAGCATTTATCTGTTTGAAACATATAAAATATCAAATTTGTTTACGTTTTAGTAATGTTGACTACTTTATGTCTAACTTTACTGATGAGGCATATTTACAGGATGTCCGTTTTGAGCATCAAAAATCAAAATTTTAAAATACCGTTGAGCGCATCTTCATATCTACTCTAATTTTTAAGTAACAGCCTCTTCAGTTTTAACATTGCATCACGATCCCTCCTGAACTATCTTTACATAACTAACACATCTTATTTATTTTTTCCAGATCCTCGGGTGTCACACTGGTTCATGATGTCAAGCCCTCTACCAACCCTGACCATCTGTCTAGCTTACGCCTACTTCGCACGGGTGTTGGGCCCCCGCCTCATGGAGAATCGTAAACCTCTAGGGCTAAGAAAAACGCTCATCATCTATAACGCGCTGCAGACGGCGTTCAGCGCGTGGATTTTCTATGAATACCTCCAGAGTGGTTGGTGGGGAAGCTACAGCTTCAGGTGTCAGCCGGTGGATTACTCTACGACACCGCTTGCCATGAGAGTAAGTATGGTTTTTAAAATTGCTACTTTGTATAATTGGAACTTATGCTCAAGTATAGGGTACGGATTCGTTGATAAATAAATAAATATATCATCACGCCTTTTATCCATTATAAGAGCTTTATTCTCAGTATAATAATGACAGGATTGGTTAATACCCAGACACGTGACATATGTGTACAATGAAACATTTCATTGGTTTTGAGAAATATCAAAAAAAATTATTTGGCTAAAATGCAGTATCCATTTGCCATTTGGATCTGATCTAACTTACATTTACTGAATCAGATCACTTATTTATATCGCTGGATTACTTCGTTGACTTTATTTTTAGTACTAGAATTATAGGTTCTAATTTACTTTGAAGTAATTCAGCCCAATAAGTGCATCAGAATGCTTAATTCAGTTCATTTAGTCATGTTGTCTAATTTATCTGAACTGATTTAAATGAACCACGTGGCAAATGGAATACGGCTAATGACATTTACTTATCAGTGATCCTAAAACTTTTTCAGATATTGAAACTCATCGCAAGGGAGTATAAATGTCATAAATGTATGAAAATGGCTCAGACTGAGATAAGGTTTGGTTAGGTTATGTTTGAGGTTTGAAGCTAGAAAATGTTTTTCAAATAACAGTTTCGAAGCACTGGTTTATTTAGTAATTTTTAGGGAGTTTTGAAATTCACAAAATTTTACCAACCTAAAATTAAATTTTTAAAAATTGGTTAGTCATATTGCACTTTTGCCTAATTATTTAAATATTGCATCAGTTTTTTATGATTTTATGAAATTTTATCATAATGAATGACGTCAGTCCATATTTACAACGTTTTTAGTACATCATGTTCTTTCTTTAAGGGGAGGTACCACTTTGAAGACTAAAAAAAAGGGCTATTTTCACGAATTATTTGTGGGCACAGGAATGTAAATAAATTACTAACTTTTTTACGTTGTATTTGGCACATATTTCTCTACAATTTCAAATATGTCGAAGGCTTTTAATAAGCAATTGCGACCGCTACAGCCTCCGAACCAAGACCATGTCCCGAAAACACGGCTGCTGCGTTGACAGGCTGGACCGCTCAATGCCCATCTTAAATCCATTTCCTTGTTTTTAAACTATAAAGTAGATTGTAACTTAGGGACCAACGGGCCGGATTCCAAAAAAAAATTTTTTTCGCCAAGTTATACTCATTTGAAAAAAAGTTTGAAAATCGTACAAAAATTTCGTCCTTTTTTTGGGTCGCTAAAATCGAAAAAAACCAAAATAAATAAATATATCATCACGCCTTCTACCCATTACTGGGTGTGGCACTCTGCTAAACCAGATCTCGGTAAGTGATATATTTTTGCGCGTGTAGTGCGGTTACCAGTCGTCAAATCACGGCCCCCAAACATGTTAGTGGTGGAGGAGCCACAGGGATAGCTTTTTCAAATTATGAAAATTTGTCGCCTGTGGGAATCGAACCAGGGACCTCAGGATCCACAGGCCGACTTCATACCACTGTGCTAGCCATCCCAAAAAAACTACATATTAAAAAAATGACCAGTTCATCCCTAAGTTGAAGTTTCGGCAACATTTTCCCCAAATTTCAAGTTAATCGGACAAAAATTGGGACTGTAGGCTGTCAACGCAGTTTAAAAACATGGTTTCGAGAAAAACGCGTTTAAAGTTTCAAGTACAATTTTATACATAAAAAAGCCATGATATTAATGATTTACCTTTAATCCGCCATTGCTGGGGCATAGGAGTCCCTGGAATTTCGGCAACTTTTTGAACTAAAATATACATGAAAACACCCCACATTCATAGAAATGGGCCGTGTAATACAATACAGCTAAAGCCGGTAGCCGGAAGCGCGAAAAGGGCCGCAGAGCGCTCCTGAGCGCTCTCGATAAAATGCTTTGTTGTACATTTATTATTGCGATTTACGCTTCCATACTTTAAAACCGGGTTCTAAAGGGTTCAAAAAACACATTTAAGTAAAAAAAAAATCAATTTTTTGAAATTTTCAAAGTGGTACCTACCCTTAATAATAATAATAGTAATAATAATAGATATAGAATGCCATTATACTTGCGCTAACTACGAACATCTTCTTATTAATTAATCATTTATGTTAATTGGTATTTTGTTAATATATTTATAATTACGAGAAAGTAAATGTGATAAAATTTGGAAAATCCGTATTATGCGATAATATAAGTATGACAACAGCATAAACCGGATATATATGGTCTGATGGAATTTTTGTAAACTGCATTTGTGAAAGTAAAACTTACTATACTGAGTGTTTCACGGAAAAAACTGTTTTCCCATGTTGAAACATTTATAGCCATTATCTAACGCCATTAGTTAACTAATGGAGGGCCGTATTTGTTTGGGAAATTTTGATCCAACCCTGAACTGACCTAGAACTAACTCGTGTTACTTCCAAATAAATTATGCATCTCAAGTGTCAGTTGCAAACACTGGCGGTAAATTTAAAATCTGAATGCATGTTCGAAGCGACATCTGCTTAGTTTTGTTTGTGTGTTAAATTGCGCTTTTAATTGGATGTTTTGAGTCATCTTTATATTTTTTATATGTAGTCAAAAAGCAAATAACGTCAGGGTCTGTTTCTTTTTTTAATTTTGTCATCAGCACTATCAAAATAATGAATTTCGGAGTCGTAATAATGTGTCGTAATATTATCCTCTGTGACTTATATTGCAAGAAGCACATAATGCATATTGCTCTTCCATCATCTGCATCAATAATAGTTTAGTATATTTTTTCAAAATATTATTATAAAATTACTTAGGTTTTTCATAAAAATAACTCCTAACCTCTCTATACTATTAGAAATCGCGATGCCGCCACGAATAACAAGGAACACAAGTTGATTAGAAAGAGATAGTAAACGGGTTGAATCTACCAACCTGCTAAAATAGCTGGGGTAGTAGGCTCAGTTTAAGGTTAGTTCCAGGTTACTTAAAGTGTGCCAAGTAACCTGCAGGTTACTTTAAAAATCCCAAATAAATACGGCCTCTGTATCTATTTTATCTTAAAATGTAGTTTTTTGTTACAGATGGCGCAGACATGCTGGTGGTACTATTTTAGTAAATTTACAGAGTTTTTCGATACGTTATTTTTTATTCTTCGTAAAAAAACGCAACAAGTCAGTCCCTTACACGTAATCCACCATGGATGTATGCCCTTCTCCGTGTGGATGGGCCTCAAATTTGCCCCAGGTCAGTACAAAATTCAATCTTTACTTTTCTTTTTTTCTTTTCTCATTTTACTTTCTTGTACACAGTATAAGGTAAAATAGCCGCGTGATTTAACGCAATGACTGAGAAATAGTGGCTGTAAGTTTTGTATAATTTACTATCCTATACTGGATGCAAATTTCTTATTACTTTCTTATACACAGTATAAGGAAGTATTGGAATCGTGAAAAAAATCGTTGACGAGATTTTCGCGGAAATACGTGTTTTGAGGTCCACTGAATCCGTTTTGATGGATGGATGTGTGTCCGAGTGTGCAATATCTCATCAACGAGATAAGATTTGTTAACGAAACATGCTAATTACAAGTTTCATGAAAATACGAAGAGTTGAGTTGATTTTGAATGAAATTGAAAAACCGGAAGAGGAAGTTTACTCGACACACAAAACAATCAATTCCATTTATTTCAAAAATGGAATCAGTTACGAAAAAAAAGTTTCAAATAAAAGATGTTGGCAAAAATATGTGGAACATAAAATGTTATTTGCAATTTTCCTGTATATGGGTCTCATTTTGAGAAAAACTAATTTATATATTTAATAATATGTTTCAATAATCATAGTAGCAATAGAAACAAAAAACAAAAACATGTTTAACATTTATATGTCAAATAATAATTGTCAAACGCAAGGAGCAAGTCATAAGTGTTCAATTCAGCCTTATTAATATGAAATATGCTGTGTATAAGAAAGTCGTGTGGTGACCACACCAGATTTTTTTATTGTATTTTTGCTCTAAAATGTACAGAAGAGTCAACTTCTGCACATTTTAAAAATGTTGAACTCTACATATAGTTTATTTTTATGTTTTAGGGGGTCATAGTACGTTCTTTGCCCTGCTCAACACTTTTGTACATATTATTATGTATTTTTACTATATGGTGGCAGCAATGGGACCCGAATACCAAAAATACATTTGGTGGAAAAAGCATCTTACCACGTTGCAAATAGTAAGTACATTTTTGTTTTTTTAGCCTACTAATTAAAATAAATATATCATCACGCCTTTTACCCATTACTGGATGTGGCAAATCCACAGGCCGATTGGACGTTTAAAATTCTTTAATGTACAACCGAACCGAAATTCATTTGTTTCAGTCCTAAAAAGCGAGCTTAAACACTCGTTTTTAGCCCTAGGACTGTAAAAAAATCATTCCTATGGATACATAAATAAAATGACAATTTTTATTTATTGTCAATACTAATACCAACAAAAATTAAATTTTAAACTTGGATTCAATAAATAAACGCAAATCAAAATTACATGTAAAATGACAATTCATATTGCTGTCATACATTCGATTTGCTTTTATTTATTTATACCATGTTAATGTGTGGCTACGTAGCCAATCTTATAAAATTAAAATTTACTAAAAATAGTTTAACAATTATTAAATTGTTTTCAGTATCGTAAATAAACGCAAAATATAAATAAATATATCATTTAACACAAAAATTACAGTAATTTAACTTTATTATACTAAATTTAAAAAAATATGTAGATTAAAATAATAACAAAAAATATCTTATACGATATTTCACGTTATTATTTTAATCTACATAATTATTATAATATTATAATATAAGTATAATGTTAGTAATTTATAACAATTGAAGATTATATAAATATAATGACGTATTTTAAAAATAGAATACATCACATTGGCCTTGGAAACTAGACTTTTTTACATTTATTACATGTGTACCGCGTACTCGTATAGAAAGTAGTACTTTCTATACAAGCGCATAATAATAATATAAATATATCATCATGCCTTCTACCCATTACTGGGTGTGGCATTATGCCGTAGCAGATCTCGGTAACCGATATATTTATGCGCGTGAACTCTACGTAAGAAATGTAAACGAATTAAAAGACAAGAAAGGAAGGGAGTGTCGCCCTACGCTTGTTTTTGAAAGTGATAGAGTAGTAAAAAACAAAATTATACAGACGTCTATTTTTTTTTGTTTTATAGTGATACATTTTTCAATTGGCGATAAATTTTTCCTTATTAATTATAGAAAAAAAAATATAAATAAATATATCATCACACCTTCTACCCATTACTGGGTGTGGCACTCTGCTGAAGCAGATCTCGGTAAGTGATATATTTTGCGCGTGAAGTATGGTTACCAGTCGTCAAATCGCGGCCCCCAAACATGTTATATAAATATATCATTATGCCTTTTACCAATTACTGGGTGTGGCACTCTGCGGAAGCAGATCTTGGTAAATGATATATTTATGCACGTACTAGCCGTCAAATCACGACCCCCAAAGATGTTAGTGGTGGAGGAGCCACAGAGGTAGTTTTTGAAATTATGAAAATTGTTTGTCGCCTGTGGGAATCGAATCTAGGGTATTTAGGGTTCTCAGGATCCACCCCCATAACAAAGTGTAAATACAAACGGTGTTCAGAATTAAAAACTGCATTAAATGAGTCTAAACTTATTTACATTTCTCGGGAAATGAACCTGACACCTTCCAAAAAAAAATTTAACAATTTCTTCTCTTGATCTAACCAAATAATTATTATACCTAAATTAACATAAATGATTTAATTTTTCAGGTCCAGTTTGTGTTCATCTTCGGGCATCAGTTTCAATTGTTATTCACTGAATGCAACTATCCGAAAGGGTTCATGGTGTGGATCGCCTTCCATGGAGTCCTGTTCCTCTTTTTATTCTCTCATTTCTACAAGGAGAACTATACGGAAAAAAATAAACGAGAACGCAGAAAAAACGCCAACAATGGCTTGTGTATGGTAAGTTGGCACCAATCAAACGTACTCGGGTTCAAATCTTGCTCAAACATTATTTTATTTTAATATACGAGGGCAGGGGGAAAGTCCCTGAAAAATAAAACAGATGGCGCCACAATCGCAAATCTCATGTGACTATCTTTAACTAGAACGCATTAAAATGTTCAGACTGATATGTCAGCAAGCAATCTTGAAGATTTGTGAAAACATGGAAAAAAGTGAATTTCGCGTCTTGATTAAACATTATTTCTTTACGCAAACCAAAGCATCGCTTGTTAAACATTATGGGGACTCCTCACCATCGTTTGGAACAATTCACAAGTGAACGCCGAACGTTCTGGTCGTCCAATTGAGGTTACAACGCCAGAAATCGTCGATAAAATCCATGGTATGATATTAGACGATCGGCGAGTTAAAGTGCACGAGCTGGCTGAGGCTATGAGTATCTCAACCGAACGGGTACGGAACATTTTGCATAAATCCCAGATGGATGCCGCATTTGCTCTCTGTTGACAACAAGCGCGACCGTGTGACAAGTTCAAAGGAATGTTTGGCGATGTTCAAGCGCAATAAGAAGGACTTTTTGCGCCGTTTCGTAACCGTGGACGAAACATGGATCCATCACAACACACCAGAGACCAACAAACAGTCGAAACAGTAGACTTGTCCTGGCGAATCAAAGCCGAAAAAGGCCAAAGTGGGTTTATCGGCCAACAAAGTCATGGCGACAGTTTTTTAGGATGCACACCGTATCGTCCAGCTGTTGGATCGATTCGACGCCGATTTGCAGCGAAAACGATCCCATTTGGCAAAGAAAAAAGTGCTCTTCCATCAGGACAACGCACCGGCTCACAGATCCGCAGTCGCAATGGCAAAATTGCATGAATTGCGCTACGAATTGGTTCGTCATCCACCATATTCTCCAGATTTGGTCCCCTGCGATTTTTATCTATTTCCAAACTTGAAGAAATGGCTCGGCGGAAAGAGATTTGGCTCCAACGATGAGGTCATCGCTGAGACAAACGCCTATTTTGAAGAACTGCCAAAATCGTATTATTTGGAAGAGATTGAAAAATTAGAAAAACGTTGGACGAAGTGTATCGAGCTACAAGCAGATTATATTGAGAAATAAAATATGTTTTGACCAAATAAATCATTTCTTGTTTCATTTTTCAGGGACTTTTCACCCTGCCCTCGTAATCTCTTAAATTGTATTAGCATAAGATTAATTAATCCAAAATTCAGGTGTAGCTACAAAATTTGTAGAATCTGACTGTGTATTTTTAATCTGAATGAAACAAATAATAATGTTTGTTATCGCAGGCGGTTTTGGAATCCGAGGAGCCCAAGAAATCAACACAAAACGGTAGCCTCAACAGTTCATACGTCTCAACAGAATATTCGAAGAATCTCAAACCTTGTTACTCGAACGGAATCAATAAGGGTTTTGTATCAAACGGAAGAAAAGTGGACTAATTTATAGTATATTTAATTAAGCTATGATTTGATCCAAAATTACTGATTGTTAATATGTAAATATATCCGTGTACTGGTGATTGAGGTTATGTTGAAAAAGATCTGTCATACAATTTGTTGTTTACTAATACAGAAATGGACAGTTCAACTTACTTGAGTCATACTGTACTGTAATTTTATAACCTCAAATTTTATCTTTATCAAGATTATTCTTTTTAAACCGAAATATATTTAATAATAAAAGATGTAATAAGGAATGATTGTGATAATTTGTCCAACATTTACATTAATTTTGGATCGTAAAGAAAAGTAACAATTGGTGAGCATTTAATTATTTTTACAACTTTTGTAAATGGAAAATAAATAAATAATATAAGTTAGAGTTTAGAAAATATTGTTAGTTTGGTATATATTTAATTATTTCAACGTTGTTATTATTTGTATGTTATTTAAACATGATTTTTTTGTGCGGATTCTTGAATAAAATGATTTTTCCTAACCGTTATTTTAATATATATTTTTTATGTTGACTATACCCCTGATTAAATACATACAGATTCGCCGTGTGTACGGCAGAGTAATAGAGTGCCATCTAGTGCTTTTTATTTCAAAGGTAAGTGGCAACGCTGTCAAGTAACAAAAACAACCTTAAAATATTTTTAGACTGAAGTTTATGTGATCAAAATACAAAATACATTTAATGGAACTGGGTATTTTATTTATACATTCAATATTGTTAAATATGATGACTAGTATTCTGAGCTTTCTACTAAAGTGACTAGCTAGTCTAGACTAAGTGACTTTCATTTGGCAACGTAGCATTATCTGTCACTTCAGGTAAATAATGCCGCCATATTGTCTACACATTTAAAATGTTTGAAGTGTCTATAGGTCAAAAGAAGGAAGTATTATTGAATTATTGATAGCAACGGTTAGTAATTTACTGTAGAGATCGTATGATAATAAATATACAATGACTAGGCTTGTTTTTAGAATTTTTTCAATCAATGCATGCGGCAGAATTTTCAAATTTAGTTACGATGTATCTCGTTAGAGGCCCGCTCTGTAAATTTGAAACTAGAAATTTTAATGACATATGAAATGGCCATAATAAGCGTAGCGCAATTCAATGAAGTTGGGCATGTGTTGGTACGTCAAGTAGTGCCATCTAGTGCTTTTTATTTCAATTAAAGGAAACTGACAACGCTGTAAAGTTACAAAAACAACCTTAAAATATTTGAAAACTGAAGTTTATGTGATCAAACAAAATTCATTTAATGGAACTGGGTATTTTATTTATACATTCAATATTATTAAATATTATGACTAGTATTCTGAGCTTTCGACTAAAGTGACTAGCTAGTCTAGACGAAGTGAATTTCATTTGGCAACGTAGCATTATCTGTCACTTCAGATAAATAATGCCGCCATATTATCTACTTATTTAAAAATTTTATAGTGTTTTGTATGTCAAAAGAAGGAAGTATTATTGACTTATTGGTGCCAACGATTATTATTTTACTGTAAAGATCGTACGATAATAAATATATAATGACTAGGCTTGTTTTTAGAATTTTTTCAATCAATGCAAGCGGCAGTATTTTCAAATTCAGTTACGACACGACATATTATTATAATATTATCTCGTTAGAGGCGCTAATTAACATGCCTGCTCTATAAATTTAAAACTATGAATTTTAATGACATATGAAACAGCCATAATAAGCGTAGCGCAATTCAGTGAAGTTGGCCATGACAGAAGTTTACCTAAATATGTTTTTAAATACAGGACCTACCGTTAGAAGACTAATTTCGAGTTCTCAGCAAACTGAAACCGCCTTCCTCAGAAGTTGGACACTTTTCACTCACAACACATTCACTATATTGACTTTCACACACTTTCACAACACTTTATTACTTTTCACAACACAGGAGGTTAAAAATATGCACTTTACTCACAACACACGATGTTTCAAACGCGCACTTTACTCACTGTAAATAATAAAATGGCTTCAATGTGCAAGAAATTCATGGAATAAAATTCAAACTTGTACAGAATGGTTGGAGCTGCTGTGAACACCTGCGCTCGGAGCCAAACGAACAGACTTGTTGAGTCCGGCACAGCGAGAAATATATTTATCGTTTCTAATGTTATGATGCTGTTAATATGTAATTTAATTATCGATTTTTTTAATTTAGGAATGTATTATTGTGTTATATGTACAGCTATTGTATGTTTAAGATAGTAAATGACAACTAAAATGTACATATTTATGAGTACGTTATGTAGTAAATGAAAATAATTTTTCAATATTAAAATTTTAATAAATCAATCAAATAATATGTAAATATTGTTCATCACGCCATATTAATTTGCAATTGTTTTAGATAAACAGCAAACGTACCCTCAACGTTAGAGGTACATGCATTGCAAAACAACAAATTTCAATTCAACTTTAAAGACATTTAAAATATCTCCCGAATGCAAATAACTATTAAAAACGATAAATAAAGGTTTCAACTTACTTCTCGCACCATATTTAGATAGTAACTAACAATATTTCAATCAAAATTCTGTAATTAATGACACCGGCAGCAGTTCCAACTTCGTTCAACTGACAGTTGAATTACGCTAACAAACAAGGTGACCATCAGCGCCGCCACGCAGGAACTATTTATATATGTATAGTTCGTTCGATGATCATATGAAGAGTGAACATATATTTATACAAGTTACAGACTGCTATTAAAAATATTTATGACTTTTACTATATAATTGATAGTTTTACAAATGTTTCACGTCTTTTAAAGTTAAAATAGTTGTCTTATAAAGGTTTTTTTGCGGAGGTGATATACTACATTTGATCTTAGAACAGGCTATACATTACGAGTTTTTCAATGGTCGTCCAGGTTGAAGCTATTTTTAATGATTTTATTAATTAAATATAGTTATTTTGTAACAAAATATGGTGCGAGGAGAAAGTTTAAACATTTATTTATCGTTTTCAATAGTTATTTGCATTCGGGAGATATTTTAAATTGCTTTAAAGTTTAATTGAAATTTGTTGTTTTGCAATGCCTGTACCTAAACAACGTTGAGGCTACGTTTGCTGTTTATTTAAAACAATTGCAAATTAATATGGCGAGATAAAAAATATTTACATATAAATTCACGCTTCATAATAACTTTTCTCACTATTGGTTATATAATTTAGCTATTCGGGCAAAGATCACTGCGCCACCTACAAAATAAACTATTTTTTGTGTGGCGAGATTTGAGAACGGTTTTTTTCAAATCTCGTCCCAAAAAAAATAGTTCATTTTGTAGGTGGCGCAGTGATCTTTTCCCGAACAGCTGTTTTTACGTCACAGTGTCACGTGAGTGTCCGCATCCTATAGTAAGAAATTCCAAGGAGAAAAATAAAACAAGTTTTTCGTGTATTATAAAATTGATTTATTTAAAATTCCATTAGTTTATCAGAATCTGTCAAAACTTCTTTCGTATGAGCAGAATTTTCCGGAACAGTATGTTGTGAACCTACCAAGCAATCTTTTAACTGTGAACCGCTCTCAATTACAGCGCCATCACAAACTATGCAATTTTCGACTGCACATCTAAAATAAAAAAAATCTGATGTGGTCACCACACGACTTTCTTATACACAGCATATTTAATATCAAAAACGCTGAATAGACTTGCTCCTTGCGTTTGACAATTATTATTTGACATACAAATGTTAAACATGTTTTTGTTTTTTGTTTCTATTGCTACTATGATTATTGGAATATATTATTAAATATATAAACTAGTTTTTCTCAAAATTAGACGCATATACAGGAAAATTACAAATAACATTTTATGTTCCAAATATTTTTGCCAACATCTTTTATTTGAAACTTTTTTTCGTAACTGATTCCATTTTTGAAATAAATGGAATTTATTCTTTTGTATGTCGAGTAAACTTCCTCTTCCGGTTTTTCAATTTCATTCAAAATCAACTCAGCTCTTCGTATTTTCATGAAACTTATAATTACCAAGTTTCGTTAACAAATTTTATCTCGTTCATGAGATATTGCACACTCGGACACACACACACACACACACAGACATATAATGAATAAAAATAAGTAGAATTGTTCTTACCGTTCTTGAACAAGAACGTTGCCCATAATAACAGAGTTAAAAACCCTAGATTTAGATTGAACTTCACTGTTGGAACCAATAATTGCACTTTTGAAAGAAGTTTTCTCGTGCAATTTTGCTGATTCCCAAATGATGCATTTGTCATCGACTTGATTTGAGTTTATTTCTGATTTTGGATCCTTTAGGATCAGTTCTTTTCCGTAAGTGATTTTTTCCCATAAGTCTATGATCTACAATATACATAAAAAATGTTGTGTTTTAATAAATAAGAAAAAATAGGAAAAAACAAATTTTTCCACAAAAATTTACAGCACGTTTGAATCAACTTATCAGGTCATCATCAAACGGCTGGTCAGTTTAGCTTTAACCATAGACGCGTTTCGTCCTTTAAGGACTCAACAGTATGGTGCGATCAACTATCCAACTAGACCAACTAGGGACTAGTAAACTGTGATACTGTCTTAGCTGAATTAACTGATGTTTAACTATGTATGTACGTCGGTAACATGACATGAGAGCTATGGAGCAACTCGTGGTGCCATCTACCGACAAAAATCGCAAACTGTTTGACAGCTATTGAAATAATACAAATTATAAATTATTCGGGAACATTTTTCTTACAAATGATTTCATCGACATTTTGGTAAAATGATTGTCTTATAAATAATTTAGGAGAATGTTTCAGAAGATAACTGTTGTATAATAGCTATTTACATAACAAGTGCGCGAAGACATACATTGCACATGAGCGCAATTTTAAAGCACTCGCTTCTTTCGTGCTTTAATTTGCGCGAATGGTGCAAATGGCATCTTCGTGCACGAGTTTTGTACAATGTTATGTAAATAGCTATTAAAATATTACGTGGGGCTCATTATTTATTAAAAAAAACACATTTTGAGGATGCGTGGACGATGTGGCATCCTTAGAAATAAATGGGTGAATATGATTGAAGATTTGGGGGTTGAACGACAGCTTGTATAAAAGAAATGAATTTAAAATTGGCGCAGTCGGTAGGATCCGAGAATTTGTAAGGGTTCTGTCGAATAGTTTAAAAGTAAAACTATGACAGTTTGGACCTAATTTTTAGAGCTGAATTTTAGATCAAAACTTGACAGTTACAAAGTATTTCTTAAATACGTTAAGCACAAAATTAAATTAAGAAAAACATGAAACAATTTTAAAATAGTTTATGATAATATTACCTTGGAATTAACTGTCCAAAACGCTGGAATCGTATTCAGCCTAATCCCAATTCTATTCTTCCCTGCAATGCAAGCAAAACATCTGACAATATCACCATGGTAACACTCTTTTAAATCCCCAAAATGGTCGTTAAAACTAGATGCCTCCCTGATCAACAAATCAAGATGTTCTTCTTTAGCGAAAGAGAAAATGTCGTTTCTCGTCTCTGTGTTGTGGACAATCGATGCTGTTTTGTCGTCCGCCATCTTGTTTGGTTTTGATAGTTGTTTTTTGATGATATGAGGCAAAAGTTCGCCTTTAATCGTGCTGAATGATTTCTCATGTTGTAAATATTTACAAATCCATTTTTTCATGATGTATAAATGAGCGTCCATTAAACTGCTGTTTATGGTGATGTTGGGGTGTTTTTTTAATAGGGTTTTTGAGATTGTTAGGTTTTCTTCAAAGTCACTAGCGCTTGCAAGGAAAACGAGGCGAGATGTTGATGAATCGATGCCAACTAAATCGCGCTCTAAAAAATATACAGAGTGATCAAAAGAAATTGTTACAGTTGGCAATAAAAAAAAACTACTTGAAATTGGTAAGCCTGAGACATAAATTCATTTCCTGTTGTTGACAATGACATTTGAAAATTTAAATTTAAATTTGAGTACATTTATTTCTAAAGTATTTTATTACTTAAAAAGTCAAAATCCTATTAGCTGTCAGACTCCTGACATAACCTATTTGTATTTATTAGACATGTCAAATAGCATTTCCACCTTTATCTGACGTTGTACCAACTGTGGAATAAAAATATCTCTGGAATTGTATTGCCAACTGTAACAATTCCTTATGATCATCCTGTATATATATTTTATTTCACATTGATCTTGTAATAAATATATCATCACGCCTTCTATGCAATTGCATAAATGTCAAAAACAGTCACCAACCACAACATTTCATCTACAAATTTCCCTAAATTGACTCGATTTAAAATATCGCAATTTTTAAAAATATTTAATTTATAAAAAACGCAATAGAAAAAAATGTAGTATAAATAAATGATTTTTATCGCACTTGTCCTTTAGAAAACTCGCCTGCGACTCATTCTCTAAACTTGGACGCGTACCAAAAAAACATGACTTATAAA
This sequence comes from Pterostichus madidus, assembly GCA_911728475.2. Classification (NCBI taxonomy): domain Eukaryota; kingdom Metazoa; phylum Arthropoda; class Insecta; order Coleoptera; family Carabidae; genus Pterostichus; species Pterostichus madidus. The sequence continues at coordinate 23,649,025 of OU452319.1, forward strand.
ATTGGTTCTTTAATACTAAATAACGACAATGAAAAATCACAACAATAAAAATGACAACAATGAAAACTACAATAATGAAAAACTGTAATAATGAAAAATAACAACAATGAAAAACTACAACAATGAAAAACTGCAACAATGAAAAAAATAAAAACATATTGTGATTGAACAATGAACTAACAAGTGATTTTAAGATTGTTATTAAATATAAAAATTACCTGGTTTATGTTTGGCTTTCGGTCCAGGAACAGTGGCGCCATCACTTGACTGCGGATTGAAAAATAAACTAACAACCGATGCACTATGCTTTCTAAAAACATTGAGTGCTTCATGAATATCGACATCTGTTATTAAATCACAAGAAACGCAAACAATATCAAAAATTATTTTATCTCCTAGCATTCGAAGTGAATCAGCTGTCCCTAGATCCTCGTTTGAGGGTATTGGAAAATAGTCGATCTTGATATTCAGATCTGTTTTGTCTAGGGTCGTTTGTACCTCCATTTTTTGGGATTCTGTGACGATTAAAATCGCTTCTAGAATTAGATAAATTATTATGTAAGAACTATTTATTAATATAGTCATAAATTTGTTTCTCCTCAATCTATCTTAAATATGAAATCCTTCTTAGTATTTTTTAAACTGAACCACACTTAATTTCGTCTTTTACAAACCTTGAAACCCAGCATTTTCCAACATTTGCAGCGGATACCAAACCATTGGTTTCCCGCCCACTGGAAGCAAACATTTTGGGGTTCCTGATGTAATTTCGGGCATTCTGGATCCCTTCCCAGCAGCGAAAACAATCGCTTGAAATTCTGCTTGAACCATATTGACAGCTGAAATTTTATAGGTTATGAAATAAAATTGTGTAATTTTATATTTTATCAAATAAATACTTACATAAGGTTGGTTAGCAATATTAAATATTATTATGTTTATTAACAAAGCTTATAAGATAAAATTACGCAATGTATTTTAAGAAACTTGTCATGTACTTTGTAGCTGTCACTTTACAAAGTTACCAACTGTGTGAAAATATAAAACGTAACAGTGTTGCCAAATGTAACATATCAAAAGAATACTTACATAAAATGATCTGTAATATTAAATATTACTACGGTAAATTGATTATATTTATTAGTAAAGTAGCCAGCTCAACATTTTTTGTCAAACAGTTAGTGATCTATAGGATGCGGGCACTCACGTGACACTGTGACGTAAAAACAACTGTTCGGGCAAAGATCACTGCGCCACCTACAAAATGAACTATTTTTTTGGGACGAGATTTGAAAAAACCGTTCATTTCAATGCTCGCCACAAAAAAATAGTTCATTTTGTAGATGGCGCAGTGATCGCAGCCAAACAAGATTTGAAAAAACCGTTCTTTTCAAATGTCGTCCCAAAAAAATAGTTCATTTTGATGGTGGCGCAGTGATCATTGCCCGAACAGCTGTTTTTACGTCACAAAACGTCACATTGTCACGTGAGTGCCCGCATCCTATTAGGATAAATTTCTTTTTGTGCAAAGTGACAGATTCAAATAATAGCGGTTAAAAATATTGATAAGGAAATAGGAAAACAATAAAAGATAATTTAAATGATTTGAATAACATTTTTAAAACATTTACTTGAGATTATTTACATCAAATACTTGAGTTAAAAATTAAGTCTACTTTTGCCAATAAAAATATAATTTAATTCTTATTTTAAATTAGTAATTAACTAACATAAAATTACTTTAATAACATTGATAAATAATAAATACATGCAAATATATCACTTAGTATTTATTACAAATTCTTAATTTTTAAAAATCAATAAATTTGCGGGAAATATTGGAACTAAATCACCGGTACCACTGAGATATAAAGTGACGGGAGAGTTGACTGAAATCATATTTGTTTCCAGTTGAATTCAAGTTGACAAAAATGAGAAAATAATTAAGAAATATAGTATATGTCACCACGACAATACTGGGTGCACCTACCAGACGTCAAATTACGCCCCTTTAAAATCTTCTTCCATACAGGGGCTTAAATTATTTTAAGAACAATCAACTTCCATAAAACTCTCCCAAATCTTTTCCAAAAACTATCTAATAATAATTAAGAAGGCATTCACTCTTCTACAAAATCTTCCAAATCATTTATAAAACAATCACCTTCTCAAACAGTTCTTCCATCTTTCTTAAAAGTCCTTGCTTCAAATATAGGCAAGAGAATTTACTTTTTTATAACTTTTATTTCAAACATTTGCCTAAATTTTAGAATCAATCGACTTTAGAAAATATTCCAAAATATCCCCACTTCAAATACAAATCGAATCACCGCTCCCGATAGTTTACATATCAGTGAGCCAGGTTATCTTTTAAACAAACTCATCAATCAGTAATAATCGCCAAATAATAATAATATAAATTATAAATAACATAACAATAAATAATTATTTTTCTTTCTTTTCAATTCGTGCAATTGTAACTTTGCCATTTTGATGATTCGTGTTGCTCTCTGCCATGTGTTTGACGCCATTTTGTTTTCCGTTGGCAACACTGACTGGCATTGACTTCTGGGAGCTTTTGGCAACGTAGGAGTTGTAGTAGAAGTTGCCAAAGAGACCTAAGAAAAACAATGCTTGCGTTGCTAGGAGACCAGCAATCACTTTTGGATAATTGCAATCTCTGAAAAGGACCTGGCTGTTGTGAACGAAGATTATGCAGAATTGAACCTGAAAATTAAAGGATTTATATGTACAGGGTGTCTACGTTTTCTCTGTAATACAAAAAAGAATGGATAAATTTTTATTTAGTAGTAGTTTTGTTCCTATTAATTTCAGAATTAAAAAAATAAAAATGATAAATTTTTGTTCATTCCTTAGGATGTAATTTAAAAAGTTAAATTACTTAAAATTTGCTTGTAAGTCAATTCGGACACGAGGAATTAAATTCCGTTGAACGCATCTTCATATCTTGTTTAGTTTTTAAGATATAGCCTTCGGAAAATTTAACATTGTAGTATACACCACTTCGTGGCAAGAACCCTCCCCAACTAGGTTTATTTTACAGTTTACCAAAAAATAGTTCAAATAAAAGTTGTTCCTTATTTAATTCTTAACAACTTTTCCTTATAAAGTTTTTCGCTATTTGATTTAGTTTCCAAAATATTCGCCTAAAACTCTAACCTAGTTTTAACATTGCAGCATACACCACTTCGTGGCAAGAACCCTCCCCAACTAGGTTTATTTTACAGTTTACCAAAAAATGTTTCAAATAAAAGTTGTTCCATATTTAATTTTTAACAACTTTCCCTTATAAAGTTTTTCGCTATTTCATTTAGTTTCCAAAATATTCGCCTAAAACTCGAACCTAGTTTTAACATTGCAGCATACACCACTTCGTGCCAAGAACCCTCCCCAACTAGGCTTATTTTACAGTTTACCAAAAAATGGTTCAAATAAAAGTTGTTCCATATTTAATTCTTAACAACTGTTCCTTATTAAGTTTTTCGCTATTTCATTTAGTTTCCAAAATATTCGCCTAAAACTCTAACCTAGTTTTAGCATTGCAGCATACACCACTTCGTGCCAAGAACCCTCCCCAACTAGCTTTATTTTACACTTTACCAAAAAATGGTTCAAATAAAAGTTGTTCCTTATTTAATTCTTAACAACTGTTCCTTATAAAGTTTTTCGCTATTTCATTTAGTTTCCAAAATATTCGCCTAAAACTCTAACCTAGTTTTAACATTGCAGCATACACCACTTCGTGGCACGAACCCTCCCCAACTAGGTTTATTTTACAGTTTACCAAAAAATAGTTCAAATAAAAGTTGTTCCTTATTTAATTCTTAACAACTTTTCCTTATAAAGTTTTTCGCTATTTCATTTAGTTTCCAAAATATTCGCCTAAAACTCTAACCTAGTTTTAACATTGCAGCATTTACCACTTCGTGACAAGAACCCTCCCCAACTAGCTTTATTTAACAGTTTATCCAAAAATAGTTCAAATAAAAGTTGTTCCTTATTTAATTCTTAACAACTTGTCCTTATTAAGTTTTTGGCTATTTCATTTAGTTTCCAAAATATTCGCCTAAAACTCTAACCTAGTTTTAACATTGCAGCATACACCACTTCGTGGCAAGAACCCTCCCCAACTAGGTTTATTTTACAGTTTACCAAAAAATAGTTCAAATAAAAGTTGTTCCTTATTTAATTCTTAACAACTTGTCCTTATTAAGTTTTTCGCTATTTTATTTAGTTTCCAAAATATTCACGCAAATATACGATTTACAGAAAAATGGTTCAAATAAAAGTTGTTCCTTTCTCTTCGACAAACTTTCAGATGATTTTTTTCATTCACATCGAACAACATTTGGCACGAACACACCATTTATTTCTACATACCATCTGCATTGTTGTCAAATGGCTCTTCCACCATAAATATTTCTGGTACTGCGGACCAAGTGAAGATACGAAATAATATCCGTACATGATAATATGAATAAACGAATTAATCATCCCTAATAAAGTTCCATGGCCACCTAAATAAAAAAATACGTCTTAGCAGGCGTTAAATAAAATATTATTTTTTATATCTTTTAAAACACATTAATACTACCCCTGTGGCCTCCCTCTCCACTAACATCTTTAAAGGTCGTGATTTGATGGCTGTTAACGTGCATAAATATATCACTTACCGAGATCTGCTTCGGCAGAGTGCCACGCCCAGTAATGGGTAAAAGGCGTGATGATATATTTATTTAAAACAATGTATCAAATTTTGCCAACCTAATGAAATGTTTTAAAAGAATAATTAAGCAGATATTAAAATAAATAAATAAATATATCATCACGCCTTCTACCCATTACTGGGTGTGACTCTCTGCCGAAGCAGATCTCGGTAAATGATATATTTATGCGGTTACCAGCCGTCAAATCACGACCCCAAATATGTTAGTGGTGGAGGAGGCACAGGGGTAGTTTTAGAAATTATGAAAATTGTTTGCAGATATTAATAAGTAATATATTTATACACGTTAACAGCCGTCAAATCACGCTCCCCAAAGATGTTAGTGGAGAGGGAGCCACAGAGGTAATTTGAATGTAATGAAAATTATTAGGCGGCTATGGGAATCGAACCGAGGTTCTCAGGATCCACAGGACTCGATACCAGTGAGCTAACCACCCCATAAAATATTTGAAAAGAATAATTTTGATATAGAATGTACCTGGTAGAAATCTGGTGCCAACCCAAGCACAAATGGGCATCATTGAGTGGTGGTATAAATGCAGAAAGGAAATTTGGTTGTTTTTTTTTCTTAACACGAAGAAAACTGTGTCTAGCAATTCTGTTATTTTGCAGAAGAAGTACCACCATACTGCTGCTGCCATCTATAAGAATAATATAAACTTAATTACATATATAGTGGGATTAGACAGAAGCTCTGAAAGTGGACTTGCGTAGAGATCAACAACCACCCTTAAAATCGGCGCATTCACACCGACGCCATGCCACCATGGGCGTCCGCAGGGGGAGGCAAGGTGGGGCGCGCTCCCCCCTGGATATTAACTATGGTGGTGACCACGACTCTCGAACAGAGGACTTTCACATGTAAAACTATAATTTTGTAATTTCCTGCTTCAAGATAATAAATTCAAGCTGAAATTGAATTTCCTGTAGTATTCTTATGGGCAGCTAGCGGCATGTTCCCTATCGTAACGATTGAGTAATATAAGTTTATTAAGTATACACGGACACAAAATATTACAAACTAAAAACTGCTAAATCGGAATTTATTGAAGAAATGGTGTCAATTTATGGAAGAGTTATTAGAAAATTGTCCTTCCTCTTCAATTCAACCCAGACGACGAAGACTAGTAATTTATTTCACAAATTTAAATATTTTTTTATCTATTCGTTATTGGTACTTGAATTTATATTATGTAAAAAAATATTTTAGAAATTTATGTATATCTGAGAGTTTCTTACGATCCGCCCCCCCTTGGAAAAATGTCTGTGGACGCCCATGCATGCCACCCGTTCCCAAATCTAATTTTCTTTTTGTCATGTTTATCATGACAAACATAATCTATTAAAAAAATCCATTTCTGTCACTGGAATAAACGAAACATCATTTTGCACCCTAACTCTAAAACATCTTCCCCAAACAGTTTCTAAAATCATTCACACGACAGCCAAACTCCTTTTCCTAACTCACTATCCACTATCAAATCCTACCCTCCAATAACAACCCCTGTAATCAATTTGCACCTACCCTTAATGCAACTTTATCTTCGCTATAATCCACCGGCTGACACTGAAAGCTATACCCGGTGAACCAGCCGCCAGCGACGGCTTCATGCACCAGGAAAACAGACATGATCACTTGGAAGAAGTTGTACGCCGCGATGACGTTCTTCAGGTCTAGTGGTTTGCGATCTTTCATGTAGCGAGGTCCGGCGTACACGCAGAAGTACAGGTAAGTAGCTACTATTGTGAGGAGTGGCGCTGGTGATGACATTAGAAGCCATTTTGATGTCCGAGGATCTTGAAAAAAAGATAAATATATCGTCATGTCTTTTACCCATTACTGGGCGTGGCAATCTGCCGAAGCAGATCTTCGTAAGTGGTATATTTATGCGCAAGAAGTGCGGTTACTAGTCGTCAAATCACGCCCCCCAAAGATGTTAGTGGTGGGGAAGCCACACGGGTAATTTTAATTTGATGAAAATTGTTTATCGGCTGTGGGAATCGAACTGGGGTCCTCAGGATTCACAGGCCAACTCGAAGCCACTGAGCCATTACCCCATTAAATTAAAATAAATAAATATAAATATATCATCACGCCTTCTACCCATTACTGGGTGTGGCACTCTGCCGAAGCAGATCTCGGTAAGTGATATATTTATGTGCATTTCCAGCCGTAAAATCACGGCCCCCAAAGATGTTACTGGTGGAGAAGCAACAGGGGTAGTTTTTGAAATTATGAAAATTGTTTGTCGCCTGTGGAAATCGAATCTAGGGTATCTAGGGTACCAGGGTTCTCAGGATCCACACGCCGACTTCATACCACTGAGCTAGCCACCCGATAAAATTAATAAACATAAATAAATAATTGTAATTGAGACAAACTATAGGTGGGGAACTTTTTTACCATTGGATGGCATATTTAAATTAGGCAGTAATAAAGGAATTTTTTGAGATAATATTTTCAACCCTACATTGACTTGACGATGAAGAAAAATATTCGAAATCATATAGTAGTAATTCATAATTCGTAGAAATCTAATAGTAAACTTATGAAGTGAACAAGTTGTTTTTTACAACCAAAACTAAATATAAAAAATGCCGCCCCAAAAAAAGTACCGCCCGTTGCGGACCGCACCCACCGCCCCCCCTAGGTACGCCACTGTTTTTCACGTTCCTCAAAACCAAAGAAATGCTTGATTGTATGTCACGTTTCTGCGTTTTAACCAATCCTGTCATTTTTATACTGAGAAAAAGCTCTTGTGATTATTCCCGGGAATAATCTCTGTAGGTGCTTTTGTTTGTGACAAATGATAGATAGTTGTCAATTATTTAAAACTGTCAACGCGTCAAGTAAAATGTGTGAAAAAATCGATTTAGTTCCATTTCAGATACAGAAATACACCAACAAATTTTGGAAAAACTTGCAAGAATACATTAATAAGTAATCAGTCGATATAGACTTAGTTCAAAATCTTTTAAGTTGGATGAATCACCTCAACAGCTAAGTCAAACAATAATCTAATTAAATATAACTGGAGAGTTGGATAAATTAGAAAATAATTCTCCAGTATCTTTCTCAAACTTGTTGGCATTTGTCAATAGCCACTCAAGCCCTACGGGCTTTCGTGACTATTGCCTGCCAACAAGTTTTCCAAACATCTGTCAAATTATTTTCAATTTATTCTCACTCTCTTGTTATTACTGAAAATTGTTACAAATTTCAGGCCGAATGTTAAAATTTAAATTATAAAAAAGTTAAAATTATAAATGACCATTACTTACCAGTTTTTGTTTCCATAAAATTATTGTATTCGTCCATTAAAAATTTTAGTCCTGATCCTGACATTTTCCTAATTTATTGTTATTTTTTTATTTTTGGTTGTTCTTCAGCTGCACCTGATTCTGAAAAAAAAATAATTTTAATTTGTAGTCAAGGCAAACATCCTCCCAAAAGTCCCTCAAATCATTTATAGGACACTCATCTTTTCAAAATATACAGAGTGTTCCATTTGAGTGTGCCACCATTGTTATCTCGAGAACTATAATAGTTCGGCGCGAAATTTAAACCGCTCTCAATACAACTTTCTTTTGTCAGTTGCGTAAAACACAAATTACTTTCCGCATTAGTGTTTCTTCGCTTACAGAAACGCACTTGGTCTGCATTTGTCTCCTGTCCACCCGTAACCAAGGCAATAATAGTTACGTAATAACAAAGGAATCGCACAGTTGTAGGAAAAGTAATTTTTGTTTATTAGATTAGATGCTGAATTTAATATCCTAAAGCGCTGAAAATAAATATTTTGCCTAGGGCCCGAAATATTTTAAGTCCACTTCTGAAGACGACAAACAAACAAACTTGTTTCAAGCTAACGCGGAACTGACGATACCTTTGAAATATAAAAAGTGAAATTTCGGGTCATGGGCACGGTTCTCTATTCAGGTTAAGATGAAATTGAAAATAAATATATTCAAATATCTACATTGAAGCAATATTTGCTTTAAACGAGTGTCTATTGGTCATCGCTAATTTGTTTATTTTAGTAATATGATAATTTGGAGATTGTGTTGCATAAAAAATTGTTTTGTAATAATATATCACAATAGATTTCCATAAAAAAATATTTTTAGAAAACAATCATTTTCCAGACAGTTATCTTACCTATCAGTGTAATCCCGGGATTAAAAGTATCACTTTAGTCCTCAAAAAGAAATAATAAGTAGGTCATTTGCTCCTAAAAATATGGAAAATAATTCTATGATTCGTGTTTGTGGTTCTAAATTAAATTATCTAAAAGGTAGCTTAAGATTTTTGCAAAATTCGCAAAATTAACTAAATGGCGGCGCTCAAAAAAAAATTCAATTTTTTGTTGAAAAAATCGCTACTAAAATGCTCATAAAAAATCGAACAGTTGGTATATCCGAAAAATCCTATGCTACCTTTCAGATAATTCATTTCTACATGAAAAACCGAAAGAATCAGCAAAATTTATCGAATAGTTTCAAAAATCTCTGTCCCGCAAAGTAAAAAAATGTGGTTTCGAGAAAAACGCCTTTAAAGATTTGAGTTTTATTTAAGGTAGTACTAGCGTGAATTTTTTTGCAGATCAGAATGAAATTTGGCGCACGTAAACATTGGATAGTCATACGCATCCTGTTAAAATATGAAACACATTCATCGTCTGTGAACAAATATATTCGCTTGTAAAGTTGAGTTCTTATACACGGGGCTTATGGCGATCATCACTCAGAATCGCACATATTTGGTTTGTGTACCTCTAAAATTTTGCAGTTTCATTTGAAAAACTAGTATGATGTTCTAGAACTATCCATGTATATTGTATCAGAAGGAGAAAGTTTTTTACCGTTGAGTAATGGATATATAGCCATGCAAAGCCTTGTTTTTAACGAAAAATTAAGAATCCCAATTTATAATGGCAACACCACACGGTGGGTATTTGAAAATTCACTAGACCAACAACCTGTTAACAGTTCATGATATTCAAATCAGGTATAAAGCACTTATTTTATTAAATTTTTATATTTTTTTGAGCGTCAGTTTCGCCACTCGACAACCGATGGCGCCACCGTCACACTAGTACTACCTTAAGTGCGTTTAACGCAAGATTAACAGCGACTTAATTCATTCAGTTATTCCGGCACCATAAACTTCTCCTTCGGACTGCAGATACCACTCGTTGACGTCCTTTTTAGAAGCAGCAAGCAGTTGTCCTGCCTCTTTGCTGCTTGCGTTAACGCTTCACCATAGCCTTGGCGATGCGAATTTCGTGGATCTTTTATACCTGCTCGGTTCCCTATTTCTCGCTGTATCTTCGTAACGACTTTGTATATCGCATTGGTATTTTGACACAACATTCTAGACAGTATAAAGATGGCAAAAATGCAAATTTTCAACGGGTTTTTCCCCTTAAGCCAGCTATAAATAAAAAATAATTTCGTCGTAGTAAAAAACGACTACTTTGTTTTTTAAAACCAAGTATTTGTATTTGTTTATGACTTTTATTCTATAATAAAATATATTTAAATAACTCCTTTGTTTGTTTATTCGATATAAGCACCTCTCGACTATAGTTCAAGACGCTAACAAGGAAAACAAGTTTATATATTTATTTATTTATTTATTAGTAATTGCGGTTTGTCCGTATTTAACTAAATTTATACCAAGAATTTCAAAAATAGTATATTGATAGATGGCGCTGTATCCGTAAAAACAAGTGTTTTTTTTTTAATATTCTTATTTTGAATTGTACCGTCCAGAGAAACCCGTGTTGCTGTTGACTATAAGACCTAAAACGCAGGATCAGGGCGTAATGGCGGCATATGACCATAGCAGTTGGTCCGCCAGGAAGCCACAAAATGTCGAAATAATGGTAAAAACATGTTTTTACGAATAGAGCGCCATCTATCAATAATATGAAAAAAATTCTCAGAATAAACCTTCCTATTTAAAATATCTAAGTTTATCCCCTCTCCGACCCTCTGAGGGGTGGGGAGCGAAAAATGTTAACAAGATCGAATGGCCCCCTCAAAATGGTTAAACTTTTGTTCATGAAAGTTTGTTGTTAGGGGCTTAATTTGCAAGATATTTGAACAAGTCAAGTTAAATGGACCATCCTGTATATATTTTTAAGACTGTTATCTCACGGACTAACTAGGGAATAAGCTACGTGGACAGGGTGAAAAGTCCCTGAAAAATGAAACAAGAAATGATTTATTTGGTCAAAACATATTTTATTTCTCAATATAATCTGCTTGTAGCTCGATACACTTCGTCCAACGTTTTTCTAATTTTTCGATCCCTTCCAAATAATACGATTTTAGTAATCCTTCAAAATAGGCGTTTGTCTCAGCGATGACCTCATCGTTGGAGCAAAATCTCTTTCCGCCGAGCCATTTCTTCAAGTTTGGAAATAGATAAAAATCGCAGGGGGCCAAAAAGTCTTTCTTATTGCGCTTGAACATCGCCAAACACTCCTTTGAACTTGTCACACGGTCGCGCTTGTTGTCAACAGAGAGCAAATGCGGCACCCATCTGGCATTTATGCAAAATGTTCCGTACCCGTTCGGTTGAGATGCTCATAGCCTCAGCCAGCTCGTGCACTTTAACTCGCCGATCGACGATTTCTGGCGTAGTAACCTCAATTGGACGACCAGAACGTTCGGCGTCCTACCACAACGAAAATCAGTAAACCACTTGTGAATCGTTCCAATCGATGGTGAGGAGTCCCCATAATTTTTAATCAAGACGCGAAATTCACTTTTTTCCATGTTTTCAAAAATCTTCAAGGTTGCTTTGTTTTCGATGGGTGTCAAAACAGAACTGAATGACATATCAGTGTGAAATTTTTAATGCGTTCTAGTTAAAGATGGTACATCACAAATGTCACATGATATTTGCGATTGCGGCGCCATCTGTTTGATTTTTCAAGGACTTTTCACCCTGCCCTATTATTATTATATGAGGTTTCTAAGATGGTGTATTGTGGCACGTGTTGTTTGGAGCACGACGCGCGCAGTGAGAAGTGTTTTAAAGAAATGAGTGTGACAATATTCCATAGAAAACGGGTGTAATGTACTATTTTCTGAAACCGACAGTTTTGGAAGCACTGTTTACCGTGATTGACTATCATTATCTACGAAAGTATTTGAATGAAAAGCAAATATACTCGTACAGCGGTTGAGCAATTTATAAAATTGAAAGTTAACACAAATAACACGCATACTGATGTAATTAGTGATTCTGAATGCGGTATTTCTTCACTTACTTTGTTTACTTTATCGTTTAAATTAGTTCTTGAAGATTACTCCATTACTATTTACTTAAAAATGATTAGGCATTTAAGGTAGTACTAACGTGAAAAAAAATTTGCAGATCTGAATGAAATTTGGCGCACGTAAACATTGGATAGTCATACGCATCCTGTTAAAATATGAAACACATTCACCGTCTGTGAACAAATATATTCGCTTGTAAAGTTGAGTTCTTATACACGGGGCTTATAGCGATCATCACTCAGAATCGCACATATTAGGTTTGTGTACCTCTAAAATTTTGCAGTTTCATTTGAAAAACTAGTATGATGTTCTAGAACTATCCATGTATATTGTATCAGAAGGAGAAAGTTTTTTACCGTTGAGTAATGGATATATAGCCATGCAAAGCCTTGTTTTTAACGAAAAATTAATAATCCCAATTTATAATGGCAACACCACACGGTGGTATGGTATTTGAAAATTCACTAGACCAACAACCTGTTCACAATTCATGATATTCAAATCATAATAGGTATAACACACTTATTTTATTCAGTTTTTATATTTTTTTGAGCGTCAGTTTCGCCACTCGACAATAGATGGCGCCACCGTCACACTAGTACTACCTTAAGTAATTAGCAATGAGTTGACCCGTTGAATTAATATAAAACTAAATGATACACTATTAAAATTTTAAACAAATATAAACGTTATAAATAGAATTATATTCAACACTTAACAAAATGTAATTAAATCTTATACGACGATTCAATTAATAACTTTTTTAATTCCTGACCTTATATTTTCAAAAATAGCGAATTAAATATAGATAATTACGATAATAATTAGATAATTATTTACACAGTATTATGAAGTAATAATTACTATAGCATGTACATGTGAAACTTAATATGTTAATAATATTAGTAAATAAAAACCGAAAAGAAAAACTTATGGCTGTACAGTCAAGAAAGAAAGTATATCCTAGAATTAGAGGTCGCAATCAAATAACTGACAATGACATCAATATGAAACTGTCAAAAACTATTAAATATATGGATTTAAAATGGGGTGGCTAGCTCAGTGGTATGAAGTCGGCGTGTGGATCCTGAAAACCCTGGTACCCTAGATACCCTAGATTCGATTCCCACAGGCGACAAACAAGTTTCATAATTTCAAAAACTACCCCTGTGGCTCTTCCACCACTAACATCTTGGGGGGGGGGGGGCGTGATTTGACGACTGGTAACTGCACTTCACGAGCAAAATATATCACCGAGATCTGCTTCGGTAGAGTGCCACTCCCAGTAATGGGTAGAAGGCGTGATGATATATTTATTTATGAAATGAAATAAGTTCTTTTTAACTCTGGTTCGATTCCCACAGGCGACAAACAATTTTCATAATTTCAAAAAGCTACCCCTGTGGCTCCTCCACTACTACCATCTTTGGAGGCCGTGATTTGATGACTGGGAACCGCACTTCACGCGCTAAATATATCACTTACCGAGATCTGCTTCAGCAGAGTGCCACACCCAGTAATGGGTAGAAGGCGTGATGATATATTTATTTATGAAATGAAAAAAGTTCTTTTCAACTTATAGTTACAGTTAATAATGAGGCTATTACCAAACAGGTAAGTAAGTAAGATAAACTTACATATTTATCCAATCTTAATAGCTTCTTCACGCACCACTAATTCACTATAGTCTTCATCTACATTCACTCAGTTCCAAATGATTCCAATACGAGAACAAATCAAGTCATCTTGTCAAAAAAGGTCCCCTTCTTATTTTGCCTTTTAAAAATAATGTTATCACATAAAACAGTAATTCTCCTACTATGGGTGGTAATCACTAGTGGCCTGACTAGCCACCTACTAACTAGTAGGTGAGGGCCTAGTGGCGAATTTGGCTTTTAAAATTAAATAAAATTGTATTTCAATAGCGGGTCCTACTACTGCATTGTCTTGGAATGTGAAAGTCATTGCTAAGGTAATAGAAAAAACAATTGAACTATGAGATAAATAAACAATGGAAAATGAAATTGCAGATTTTAGTTTACTCTTACGGAGTGTTGAAAGGAAATATATTGTCACGCGGTTAAGTTATTATTGGGCGTGGCATTCTGCCGTAGCAGATCTCGCTAACTGATACATTTATACTCGTTACCAGCCGTCAAATCACGCCCCCAAAGATGTTAGTGGGGGGGAGACATAGAGATAATTTGAATCGTTTTCCAGACAGTATATCGATAAATGGTTTTATTTAAAGAGTAAGTGAAATACATAATATTGATTGTTTGTGTGGGATGTCTAGCTTAGTGGTATGAAGTCGGCGTGTGGATCCTGAGAACCCTGGTATCCTAGATACCCTAGATTCGATTCTCACAGGCGACAAACAAAATAAAAATAAATAAATATATCATCACGCCTTCTACCCATTACTGGGTGTGGCACTCTGCTGAAGCAGATCTCGGTAAGTGATATATTTATGCAAGTTAATAGCCGTCAAATTACGGCCCTCAAACATGTTAGTGGTGGAGGAGCCACAGGGATAGCTTTTTTCAAATTATGAAAATTTGTCGCCTGTGGGAATCGAACCAGGGACCTCAGGATCCACAGGCCGACTTCATACCACTGAGCTAGCCATCCCAAACTATTTTCATAATTTCAAAAGCTACCCCTGTGCCTCCTCCACCACTAACATCTTTGAGGGCCGTGATTTGTCGACTGTTAACCACATAAATATATCACTTACCGAGATCTGCTTCGGCAGAGTGCCACACCCAGTAAAGGGTAGAAGGATGATGATATATTTATTTATTTATTTAGTGTATATTAATAACACGTTGTTACAGTTGTTTATATTGACATAATTTGAAGTGGAAACTTTTGTACTGTCTAAAGAAACATTGATTTCTTCCGTACCTGTTCATATTATTAACAGTAATATTATTGACAACAATTTCGGAGGTTTTAGAAGTACCAGCAGCAGGTTGATTGTCATTGTTGAAAATATATCCAACATAGCATGATCTGAGGCTTCAATTATCTTTGGAGGTGTTTATGATAAAGAAGAATCACTCACTGTACTATTACAATCTAGACAACTTTAAAGAAATTGTCTTGAAACTAGTGCAATATTTTTAAATAACGTAGAACAATGTGCAAGTAATCAACAAACAAACCATAGCAACGTCGTAAAACATCGTTCTCGTATATCATTAAAATGTTATAAATTTTGATAATATTTTAGTGATTTACTAAATCGCACAGTTGTATAGGAAAAATGTTGTTTATAACACGTGCCGAAAAAGGTTACGTGTTCGTGCAGATTTCCGCACTCGTGCGTTAAAGTCTGCACTTGCACGTAACAAGCCTTTTTCAGCACTTGTTATAAAAATAACTGCAACAAAAGTTGTAGAGAATGAAATTCTGCATTTAAATCTATCAACAAATTTTGTTTACAATCGTTTGTTACTTAAAAAATGAGGTGTACATTATTACATAATTTTTATTAACTGTTAAACTTTGACACAAATTTTGTAAAAGTTCAAATGCCAAGGAAAATATTTAAAAATATCAAGGTAGGCAAGATAATTGTTTTAAAAATAATATAATTATTGTGTAATTATAGTTCTTCATTTCATTTTAACTTTAAGATGATGTAATTAATTTAATCTGTTGAAAATGTTATTAATATTGAAATAGTACAAATAGAACTTTTTCCTATATCGTGTTTACAATGTGAATTTTATGCAACTGTTTTTGGCAAAATTCAATTTTTTACAACAGTTGCCAAGGATATTATTTGTAAAGTTGTTGAGTATCTAGTTGTACGAGGGCAGGGTGGAAAGTCCCTGAAAAATGAAACAAGAAATGATTTATTTGGTGAAAACATATTTTATTTCTCAACATAATCTCCTTGTAGCTTGATACACTTCGTCCAACGTTTTTCTAATTTTTCGATCCCTTCCAAATAATACGATTTTGGCAATCCTGCAAAATAGGCGTTTGTCGCAGCGATGACCTTATCGTTGGGGTCAAATTTCTTTCCGCCGAGCCATTTCTTCAAGTTTGGAAATGGATAAAAATCGCAGGTGGCCAAAAAGTCTTTCTTATTGCGCTTGAACATCGCCAAACACTCCTTTGAACTTGTCACACGGTCGCGCTTGTTGTCAACAGAGAGCAAATGCGGCACCCATCTGTTTATGCAAAATGTTCCGTACCCGTTCGGTTGAGATGCTCATAGCCTCAGCCAGCTCGTGCACTTTAACTCGCCGATCGTCCAATATCATACCATGGATTTTATCAACGATTTCTGGCGTTGTAACCTCAATTGGACGACCAGAACGTTCGGCGTCAGTAAACCACTTGTGAATCGTTCCAATCGATGGTGAGGAGTCCCCATAATGTTTAACCAGCGATGCTTTGATTTGCGTAATGTTTTTTCCACACAAAAAATAATGTTTAATCAAGACGCGAAATTAACTTTTTCCATGTTTTGAAAAATCTTCAAGGTTGCTTGCTTTCGATGGGTGTCAAAACAAAACTGAATGACATATCAGTCTGAAAATTTTAATGCGTTCTAGTTAAAGATGGTACATCACAAATGTCACATGAGATTTGCGATTGTAGCGCCATCTGTTTTATTTTTCAGAGACTTTTCACCCTGTAAGGGTCATTGCAGCACTTGTTTTCAATATACTATTTACATATTTGACGGTTGGTAACCGCACTTTACGCGCATGGTACGTAAGATACTATTATTATTTTAAGAATAATTAGAAATGCGACATATAAATAAATATATCATCACGCCTTCTACCCATTACTGGGTGTGGCACTCTGCCGAAGCAGATCTCGGTAAGTGATATATTTTGCGCGTGAGGTGCGGTTACCAGTCGTCAAATCACGGCCTCCAAAGATGTTAGTGGTGGAGGAGCCACAGGGGTAGTTTTTGAAATTATGAAAATTGTTTGTCGACTGTGGAAATCGAATCTAGGGTATCTAGGGTACCAGGGTTCTCAGGATCCACACGCCGACTTCATACCACTGAGCTAGCCACCCCATTTACAAATCTAAATTCTAAAAATACAACATAAAATGCAAGTGCAACTAAATTTAAATTTTCCATAAGTTCGCTAGTTCCACATAGCCGTGCTAGTGAACACGGTGACCTAAAGATGCTGCTAGCGGGTTTAAAAACCGGTCTCACTAACAAATTGCACGCATGACACAGAAATTTTCACTATCACTATTACTCAATGTAGTATTAATTTACTAGTACTTGTCATATACCTAATTTCTCTTGAAACTATGACTTAAACATTTCGTGGTATACCTGGTTTCCGCTAAATCTACGAGGGCAGGATGAAAAGTCCCTGTAGAGAATTGTTTTAGGATAATATTCCACTCGGGATGTGTGATATGAAACAGATTTACTTCTCCGAAGTATATTTACAGTATATTATGACATACAATATATCTCGTTACTATTAGTTATATACAGTGTATTATTTTAGGAGATTAGCAGCCTACTTATTTATTTTATAGAATATGTCGGTAAAGACAATTTCTCCAACAGTCCCTAAAAAATAAAAACGGATGGCGCCGCAATCGCAAATCTCATGTGATTATCTTTAACTAGAACGCATGAAAATTTTCAGACTGATATGTCATTCAGTTCTGTTTTGACACCTATCGAAAGCAAGCAACCTTGAAGATTTTTCAAAACATGAAAAAAAGTGAATTTCGCGTCTTGATTAAACATTATGAGGACTCCTCACCATCGATTGGAACGATTCACAAGTGGTTTACTGATTTTCGTTGTGGTAGTATGACCACAAAGGACGCGGAACGTTCTGGTCGTTCATTGAGGTTACAACGCCAGAAATCGTCGATCGGCGAGTTAAAGTGCACGAGCTGGCTGAGGCTATGAGCATCTCAACCGAACGGGTACGGAACATTTTGCATAAACAGATGGGTGCCGCATTTGCTCTCTGTTGACAACAAGCGCGACCGTGTGACAAGTTCAAAGGAGTGTTTGGCGATGTTCAAGCGCAATAAGAAGGACTTTTTGACCCCCTGCTATTTTTATCTATTTCCAAACTTGAAGAAATGGCTCGGCGGAGAGAGATTTGACCTCAACGATGAGGTCATCGCTGAGACAAACGCCTATTTTGAAGGATTGCCAAAATCGTATTATTTGGAAGGAATCGAAAAATTAGAAAAAGGTTGGACGAAGTGTATCGAGCTACAACCAGATTATGTTCAGAAATAAAATATGTTTTGACCAAATAAATCATTTCTTGTTTCATTTTTCAGGGACTTTTCACCCTGCCCTCGTATATTCCTTTATTTTTAAAGTGACATTAGCACTCCAATACAGATTCATCTAGAACTGATAGTAATGGTATCTATATTGCCGACATATAAGGATGCAATATATTCTTTAAACAGCATTGAGCACTTTCACTTGTCCGCGGCATTTCTTTCAAGGCCGTCTTGTTTTCATATTACTTTGTTTTTATTAGATTTATGGTACTTTATACATATTCATAGTGACAATGTAAAAATAATGAAATAAAATAAAGGTAAACAAAGAGTGAAAACGATTTATTATTACTCTTGGCATCATTGTTATTTACTTGCGCACAGAAAAATGTAATTTCCTTATAGACTACTTCATTAAAATAAATATATCATCACGCCTTCTACCCATTACTGGGTGTGGCGCTCTGCCGTAGCAGATATTTATGCACGTGAAGTGCGGTTATCAGCCGTCATAGCATGGCCTCTCAAAGATGCTAGTGGCGGGAGAGCCACAGGGGTAGTTTTTGAAATTATGATAATTGTTTGTCGCCTGTGGGAATCGAACCAGGGTTCTCAGGATCCACACGCCGACTTCATACCACTAAGCTAGTCACTTTCAAAACCAAGCGCAGCGACGACACTCCCTTCGTTCTTATCTTTTTTATTCGTTTTTTGATCTAACATAGAGTGTTTAACTGCAATTGTGTGGAATTTACTTTCAAAAACAAGCGCAGGGTGACACTCCCTTCCTTTCTTATCTTTTTGTTTGATTTTCAGTGAGTGCATTGTGTGGACTTTTCTTTCATATATAAGTGCAGGCTATCGCTTTCATCTTTTCTAATCTTTGTAGGCTCGTTGTTAGTTTCGTTATTAGATTCGTTGTTAGCGAGTAAGCGTGAGTAATTTGAGATGTTTTATGCATATGTTATGTACGTCGAAGAAAGAAGATGAATGATAAGTGAATAGGAGTGATTGGAATGATGTGATTGCAGGTTTGTTGTGTGATAAATGATTTCGAGTGTAATAAATGAATAAGTTTATATGGATCTATGAATGTGGTTAAAGTGAGGGTGGTGTGTTTGGATGAGAATGTTTGACGAGAACTGATTATTTGATGAATGTAATGAATGATTTTAGGGTTCGTGCTACCCCATTTGATGGGATATAGCATGAAGATATGTATGTATGTATGTAAATAATACATATATATTTATTTAAACATTTCAATATTTTAAAATTAAATTAGTAAGTTACCTATGTTTTCATGTTATTTACTCAGAAACAACAATTTATTTAAAAATATATATTTCGCAAATATTGTGCATAATTTTAATGGCGTTAAGCACGAAGTTAGGCCAATAAGAGAAAGTTAAAATCACTAAGTTCACATAGCAGATAATTGCTTGTTTCTAAATCATTTTCAAGCATTTGTTAATAGAAAATATTAATAAATCTGTGTATATGTCACTGGCAAAGAGTTAAATCAAGTAAATATTGCCGAAAATAAATATAATGGTTTGGAGTTGTTTCATTAAGTGAAACGAATCTTGCCAAGAATAACTTCAATGTGTAAATAAATGTGTGGAATTTGGAATAAGTTGAGCTAGAATTATATATATTGGTTTGCTTGTGTATGGAGCATGGTTTCTACGGGTGTAGGGTTTGTGTGTTTAAAAGAAGCGAGCATTACCAAAAACGGCTGTAAATGTATGAAATTTGAAATAAATTGAGGTAAAATAAAATATCATGGCTTGTGAATGTAGATCGTGCGTGCTACGGGCTTAAAGTTCAATTGTTTAAGTGAAGCAAGCCTTGCCAAAAACAACTTTAATCTGCATATATACATACATACATATATTCACGCTATATCCCAACAAATGGGCTAGCATGAACCCTAAAATCACTCACAAAACATTCACTCATTACATTCATCAAATAATCAGCCCTCGTCAAACATTCTCATTCAAACACACCACCCTCACTTTAACCACATTCATAGATCACACCATTTAAACTCATTCATTTATTACACTCGAAATGATTTATCACACAACAAACCTTCAATCACATCTATCCAATCACTCCTATTCACTTATTATTCATCTTCTTTCTTTGACGTACATAACATGTGCATAAAACATCTCAAATTACTCACGCTTACTTCCCTAACAACGATTTTAATAACGAAACTAACAACGAATCTACAAAGATTAGAAAAGATGAAAGCGATAGCCTGCACTTGTATATGAAAGAAAAGACCACACAATGCACTCACTGAAAATCAAACAGATAAGAAAGGAAGGGAGTGTCGTCCTGCGCTTGTTTTTGGAAGTGAATTCCACACAATTGCAGTTAAACACTCTACGTAAGAACTGAAAACGAATTGAAAGATAAGGAACGAAGGGAGTGTTGTCCCTGCGCTTGTTTATCTATATATATAAAAATTAATGTTTGTTTGTTTGTTTGTTTGTTTGTTTGTCCCGTATGCATTCCTATATTCATCCGATTGCGATGCAACTTTGGTAAGTTGTGCGCACGCCCGCGAAGGTTTCTGACTTAGCACAAGTCCAGTCGGCCTGTGGATTCTGAGAACCCTAGTTCGATTCCCACAGGCGACAAACAATTTTCACCATTTTAAAACTATCCCTGTGGCTCCTCCACCACTAACATCTTTGGAGGCCGTGATTTGACGACTGGTAATCGCACTTCACATGCATAAATATATCACTTACCGAGATCTGCTTCGGCAGAGTGCCACATCCAGTAATGGGTAGAAGGCGTGATGATATATTTATATTTATTTATTTTTTTACTTACTATTGATCTTCCTCTTGTCGATTAAATATACTTAGTCAAATACTAAGTCTATAAAACATAAAACTCTCACAAATACCACGAACTACATTCACCAACTCCAAACCAATTTTCAACAAATATAGTTCAACACAAAAACCGTTCACTTTACAAATCTTATACCATTGAATTCGTCACGTCTTTCTGAAATGTTTGTGAAGACGATGTCCAGATTCGCACCGCTAGAGTTGGTGCGAAAGTGCAAGCACTTGTTGATAAATGCAGCCTTCCGCAGGTGTGAGTGGAACTGAACTAACATCAACCTGAATGAGATAAAAGTGAACCGGAGTGCAGAGAGAGAGAGAGAATGATTGTTTAACTTGAGTTGTTGAGAGATGTTGGAGAGGGAATGTCAGTGGTTTGGATGCTGCGATTTGAGGGCTTTTAGGAGGATGATTGTGTGCAGAATAGTTTGAGGGAGTTTCTACGAAGACGTGAGGCTTGAAAATAATTTGAGGGACATTTTAAGAAGTTGATATCATTAATAATAACTTGAGGGACATTTAGGAAGTTATTTCCGTTAATAATTAATTGAGGGACATTTGAGGAAGCTGACACCGTTAATAATAATTTGAGGGACATATCAGAAAAATGGCAAACTTAATAATAATTTGAGGGACATTTTAGAAAGATGAAACTTTTATGTATGATTTGAGGGACTTTTAGAAAATCGCTACCCTTAATAATAAATTGAAGGAATTTTAGAAAGTTATCACTCGTAATAATATATAAAGGAGCTTTTTAACAAAATGGCACTCTTAATATTAATATAAGAAATATTTTAGAAAGTTGACTCCTTTCATACTAATGTAAGGGATGTTTTCAGAAGGATAATAATTTATTTAATTATTAAATAAATAAATAAATAAATATATCATCACGCCTTCTATCCATTACTAGGTGCGGCACTCTGTCATAGCAGATCTATTTTGCGCGTGAAGTGCGGTTACCAGTCGTCAAATCACGGCCGCCAAAGATGTTAGTGGTGGAGGAGCCACAGGGGTAGCTTTTGAAATTATGAAAATTGTTTGTCGCCTGTGGGAATCGAATCTAGGGAACCAGGGTTCTCAGGATCCACACGCCGATTTCATACCACTGAGCTAGTCACCCAATATTTTCTTTATTGTAATAATTATATTAAAATAAATAAATATAAATATTTCATCGCGCCTTCTACCTATTACTGGGTGTGGCATTCTGCCGAAGCAGCTCTCGGTAAATGATATATTTATGTGGTTAACAGTCGTCAAATCACGGCCGACAAAGATGTTAGTGGTGGGGGAGGCACAGGGGTAGTTTTTGAAATTATGAAAATTGTTTGTCGCCTGTGAGAATCGAATCTAGGGTACCAGAGTTCTCAGGATCCACACGCACATTTAGATAGGAGGCATTTATAATACTAATTTGAGGGACATATTAAGAAGCTGACACTCTAAAAATAAGATGAGGGACATTTTAGGGAGTTGTTACTTTTAGTAATAATTTAAGGAACTCTTTTAGGGAAAGGGTAGTCTTAATAATGATTTGAGGGACATTTTAGGAATTTGACACCCTTAATAATAACTTGAGGGATATTTTAGAAAGTAGACACTAAAAAATCATTTGCGAGACTTATTAGAAAATTGATACTCTTAATAAAAATTTTAGGGACATTTTAGAAAGTTGACACACTTAATAATAATTTGAGGGACATTTTCAAAAGATGACACTTTTAATATTAAGTTGAGGGACATTGAAATTCTTAATAAAAGGTTGAAGGACATTTTAGGAAATTGAAAGACATTTTAGAAAAATAGCAAACTTAATAATAAATTCAGGGACATCTTTAATAATAGTTTAAGAAACATGGCAAGGTATTTGAAAATTCACTAGATCAACAACCTGTTAACAATATTCGTCTTGGAAAATTCCTGTTGTGAGGGATTAACAAATAAATAAATACAAGACACACATTTTGATATTCAATTATTTATTCAATTATTATACAACTATACAATACAACAACTTGACTCCTGCAGTTGTTTTGAAATAATCAATTTGATCTTTTTGTTGTGTTTACTTCTTTAATTAATATTTTGTTTAAATCAAAAATCGAAGGCACCAATTTACTAACTCAACTGGTATCAAGTATATATTACAATTTATCGTGGACCAACATTGCCATCTTCTTTTTCTGTTTACAATCAAATACACAACCTTATTTGAAAAGAATTATGAATGTAGATGAACCATAATGGAAGAGGAATGTAATATATTTTTGAGGGTTCGTGCTACCTTATTTGTTGGGGCACTATATACAGGGTATTTTTATATTTCGGGAAAAAAGTATATAAATAAATATAAATATATCATCACGCCTTCTACCCATTACTGGGTGTGGCACTCTACCGAAGCAGATCTCGGTAAGTGATATATTTATGCGCGTTAACAGTCGTCAAATCACGGCCCCCAAAGATGTTAGTGGTGGAGGAGGCACAGGGGTAGTTTTTGAAAAAAAAAATTGTTTTTCGCCTGTGGGAATCGAACCAGGGTTCTCAGAATCTACAGGCCGACTTCATATAAAATAAATAAATATATCATCATGCCTTCTATCCGTTACTGGGTGTGGCACTCTGCCGAAGCAGATCTCGGTAAGTGATATATTTATGTACATGAAATGCGGTTAACAGTCGTCAAATCACGGCCCGCAAAGATGTTAGTGGTGAAGGAGCCACAGGGGTAGTTTTTGAAATTATGAAAATTGTTTATCGCCTGTGGGAATCGAATCTAGGGTATCTAGGGTACCAGGGTTCTCAGGATCCACACGCCGACTTCATACCACTAAGCTAGCTACCCCATATTTTATTTATTGTAATAATTATATTAAAATAAATAAATATAAATATATCATCAAGCCTTCGACCCATTACTGGGTGTGGCACTCTACCGAAGCAGATCTCGGTAAGTGATATATTTATGCGCGTTAACAGTCGTCAAATCACGGCCTCCAAAGATGTTAGTGGTGGAGGAGCCACAGGGGTAGTAATTTTAAATTGGTGAAAATGTTTTGTCGGCTGTGGGGATCGAACCAGGGTTCTTAGGATCCACAGACCGACTTCATACCACTGAGCTAGCCACCCCATTAAGTATATAAAATAAATATATCATTACGCCTTCTACCCATTACTGGGTGTGACATTCTACCATAGCAGATCTCGGTAAGTGATATATTTATGTGATTACCAGCCGTCACATTAAAAATTACCTCTCTACTAACATATTTAGAGGCCGTGATTTGACGGATGATAGTCGCACTTGACGAAAAACAATACTTTATATGCCCTAGGGCTATAATAGCCAAATTACGACCGCTTTTGAGAGCTAGAAAACAAGTTAATGATGACAAAAGATTTAAAATTTTCCTGGTTTTGTGTGGCTTTACGAAGGGCCGTACAATTTTTGCATTAAGATTGTTGACTTCAGAAGTAAACAAAGAACCGTTTTTCCATAAACTTGTCGCCTATTTTCGCAACATCCTGTATAAAACTTGTCGTATTTACTAAACGACGGATTGCAATGTTGGTTAACGATATTACATGATGGGGGGGGGGGGGGGGAAGTATATTATGATATACTTGCTTAACAGTAAAACTATTTATATTTACTATAACATATTTTAAAGTTTATATTTGGATTAAAATTTTAATCATTACAATTATATTTTCACTATTTTTATTTATTTAATGATTGCGTATATTGTATGGGTTACGTGAGTCATATTTAATGTAGTTATAGTTAGTCAAATGAAAATGAAACCTTGGAGAAAATTAAAAAAATATTTTAAAATAGTTATTTGTGTATCAAGAGCGTAAAGTGAAACTTTATTGCTAGTGCTCGATAATAGAACGAGAGCAATAAAGTTACTTTACGCTTGAGGCACACACATAATTTTTTCTACGACTTTACTAACAAATAATATGGAGCTAGTTCAATTCACGTTGCACCAATTTCTGTATTATATGTAACCATGACGATATCAGTATCCAAGTAAATAATTAAAAAATTCTGTTATCAACAAACATTGTTTGTGATAAATTTTCACACATAAATGTGCTCAAAAATGTCATAAAATAGTGATTAGCGTTCTAACTGAAAATTCTAATGAGAATATTACAGAATCTAATTTATCAAACACCATTTCAAGTTCCGGAATAAATATACAAAACAGTCGAAACTGCACTTTCAATTTTAACATCCCTCATCCTCATTAAGTTGGCACTGCTGCCCAGCTGCGTTCAAGTTCAACTTCAAATCATAGCGCAGCAAACTTCATGTATAATATGTGTAAATAAATATATCATCACGCCTTCTACCCATTACTGGGTGTGGCACTCTGCTGAAGCAGATCTCGGTAAGTGATATATTTTGCGCGTGAAGTGCGGTTACCAGTCGTCAAATCACGGCTCCCAAACATGTTAGTGGTGGAGGAGCCACAGGGATAGTTATGTGTAAAAGTGTAAAAATGAATCGAACCTACATTTTATATTTTGTAACTATTGTTTCAATAAATTAAGATATCAGCAAAAATTTATATTTTTGTAAGCGAGCGGTAAAGTAGTTTACCGCTTGTTGCTATAAGAGACGTGCGGTAAAGTATTTTATTGTTCGTTACTCAGTAACCATCAACTTTACGATGACAACTGAAAGCATAAATATCAATTTTTCATAGCAGTCGTAGAAAAAAATATTTTTGTTAATAGTTTAGTAATAAACTTGTAAAATGGTATTTCTTTACTTATTTCGTCAACCTTGTAGTTTTTATAGTTCTCGAGATAGCTATGGTGGCACAACAAAATTGAACATTCTGTATTTATAAATAAATATATCATCACGCCTTTTATTTATTACTGCGTGTGGCCTTCTGCCGTAGCAGATCTCGGTAAGTGATATATTTATGCACATTATCAGGATGGGCGTCCGCAGATATTTTTCCAGGAGGGGAGGGGGTGGATCGCAAAAAACTTTCAAATATACAAAAATTTCTAAAATATTTTTTTTAAACTTATAATTTAATTTTTATTTAATTTATATATATATATATATATATATATATATATATATATATATATATATATATATATATATATATATATTAAATCTGCATGCTTTGTATCGGCACAAATTAGATCTGAAAATGAGGAAAATTGTCTCAAAACTATCGATAGCAATAAAATTGAAACAAAATTAAACAAATGTTGGACGTTTAATCTGTCAAAATTATCAAAATAAATTCTTCATTTATTATTTCATGTATTTTGACAAATAAAACGTCAAACATTTGTTTAATTTTGTTTCAATTTCATGGCTATCGAGTTTTGAGGTAATTTTCGTCATTTTCAAAGCTAATTTGTGTCGTTTCAAAGTATGCAAAATTAATTTTGTTTATTGGTTCAGATGCAGAATTTTATGCCCTAAAATTTTTATTTCAAACTTTTTTGTTTAAAATATTTAGGGAAGCAGGAAATTACAAAATTATTGTTTAACATGTTAAAGTCCTATGTTCGAGAGTCGTGGTCACTACCATAGTTAATATCCAGGGGGGGCGCGCCCCTGCTTGCCTCCCCCTGCGGACGCCCATGATTAACAGTTGTCAATTTATGTCATCCCAAATATGTTAGCTTTTGTCGCAGGCCCTCAAGAAAAAATATGTCAAAAATTTAAAGTTTATATAATTTTTAACAATTATTATGTTTTTTTTTTGTCTTAACTTTCTACTATTAATAAAATAAATTATAAATATTATTTCATTTTAATTTGACTAATTATATTTATCTTCAGTACATAATCATACTTTAACATGATTGCGTTTCGCACAGATCTAAAATCAGTGTTATTTCAAATTCAATTAATTATACACATTATTCAAATTATTTTCATATGTTAACTGTAACAACCAACAAAATATAGTTTTTGTACAATTTTGCGTTCAATAAATATTATATTGCAAGTATAGATCATCACGCCTTTTACCCATTACTGGGTGTGGTACTCTCCCGTAGCAGATCTCGGTAAGTGATATAGTTATGCAGGTACCAGCCGTGAAATCAAGCCCCCAACGATGTTAGTTACGAAGAGCCCACAGCGGTAATTTTAAATGTAATACATACAAATATATCATCACGCCTTTTACCCATTACTGGGTGTGGTAGCAGATCTCGGTAAGTGATATATTTATGCAGGTACCAGCCGACAAATCAAGCCCCCAAAGATGTTAGTTACAAAGAACCCACAACGGTAATTTTAAATGTAATAAATACAAATATATCATCACGCCTTTTACCTATTACTGGGTGTGGCACTCTGTCAGAGCAGATCTCGGTAACTGATATATTTGTGACAGTACCAGCCGGCAAATTCTGGCCCCCAAAGATGTTAGTTAGGAACGACAGGAGTAAATCTAAATAAATATATTATTACGCCATTTACCTAGTACTGAAAGTGTTCAATTATTATTGAATCTATAAAAACTTTTATTTGAAATAACACCGTTTTAAAAAGTAATCTTCTCTTATAACTATCACTGAACGTTTGTCACTTATTGCATTTTTTATGTACCTATATTACGTATCAAGTCTTACGAGTAATATTGTTTTCTATGAACAATTCGTTATCATTCAATCGAGCACAACATGTTCCTTACGCAGGGAACAAACTGTTTTCGCTTGAACCATACTTTCATAATATTATTACAGCATGTTTCTATACTATTTGATGATCAAATTTTGAAAGTATATATTGATAATACGATAAATATATATATACACAGTATGTCCCAAAAATAACGAAACTTTTAATTGAAATCATAGAACACGTAGCGCAATCTATTGAACATACACATTGTTTTGGAACGCACGCAACTTGATGCAATCAGGTGACAGTTTAAAAATGTACGCGCATTTTAATGACAGTAGTTTTTGTGTTTATGTAGTAAAAACACAATGGAACAACGAGCAAATATTACATTTTGTGTTCAACTTGGAAACAAATTTGCTGAGACCTACGAATTGATGAAACAAGTTGATGGTGATGATTGTTTATCTCGTTCACAAGTTTATAAGTGGCAAAATGTACATGATGATGAACGATCTGGACGTCCAAAAGCCGGAAATCGTGCTGAATTAGTGGAAAAAGTGCGTGAAATCATTGCTGTCGATGCGAATGTTGGGTGATACGAGTAAAAATACTATTTGGAGAATTCCAACTGAAGATTTGGGTAAAAGAAAGGTTTGTTCACGTTTTGTTCCACATGAACATGTTTGTGTGATCGAGCAGCCTCCGTATTCGCCTGATCTATCACCATGTGACTATTATCTTTGCCCAAAACTGAAAATTGCCATGAAAGGAGCGTTTTATGATAATATTCCAGCCATTCAAGCAGCCGTCACACAGCTGTTAAACAACGTTCCTTTAGATGGCATCAACAAATCTATGCATGCTCTAGTTGATCGTTCTAAAAACTGTATTCATTCAAATCGAACCTATTTTGAATAAATATTCAGTTTCAAACATAATACAATGCGTGTTTTATTCTACAGGATGATCAAAAGGAATTGTTACAGTTGGCAATAAAAAAAACTACTTGAAATTGGTAAGCCTGATACACAAATTCGTTTCCTGTTGTTGACAGAGACATTTAAAATTGAAATTTGAGTACATTATTACATTATTACATTTATTACTTAAAAAGTTAAAATTGTATTAGCTGTCAGACTCCTGACATAACCTATTTGTATTTATTAGACAAGTCAAATAGCATTTCCGCCTTTATCTGACGTTGTGCCAACTGTGGAATAAAAAGATCTCTGGAATTGTATTGCCAACTATAACAATTCCTTTTGATCACCCTGTATATCTAAAGAGTTTCATTATTTTTGAGAGATACTGTGTATTATTTTTAATTCAACAAAGTTAAATGTTGGTTACATGAAGTAGACAGTTTTGGTGCAACTGGTTTGGTAGTTATTTCTAGTATACGAGGTGTTTCACGAGTACAGGACCCAATTCTTTTTTTTAATTTGGGATGAGAAGAAAACTATATGAATAATTCAATAATAACCTCTATTATCCAACTGTTTTCAGTAAAACAAACAACTGATTTTTGTTTCCCTTCAAGTACATACTATTAAAACTTGATCATCAAATTTCGAACCATCCTGTAGAATTGCTTCGCAGTTTTATTAAAGCAACACAGACATTTTTAACAAAATAATTATGTCATCATTATTTTTACAATATGTACAGTTATTATAATCTCTTATTAATTAAACTAATTCCCTATTTGAAATTTGTCATATTTTATTGCTGTTCGAAAATAAATCGCGAAAACGTTAAATTCTATTCCGCGCTACGCGTGAAAGAGATGGGTATATTTAGTTCTTTAACAAAGAAAGAGATGCAAAATATTTTCGTGGAAATTTAAATGCAGGTATTGTTCATCCTTTTCTTTCTTAAAGATAGCGATATGACTGTCTTTGTCGTCTAGGAGAAATATATAGATATAAAAATGGAACATATTAAAATATAAAACACATATAAAACTTTCAAAAGATGTTGTATGCGCTGTATCGTATTGTTTTCTCTGTCTAATCTCAATATTAGTTTGTGTAAACTGGCAATTTTTTGCGAATTTCAAAACAGAAAAACTGTAAAAAATATTTCTTTAGACGACCACATATGAAAGTAACCATAACAACACCATAAACTACTACGGAAAGTTAAACATAGCATACATTAATATGTTAGTATAACGTACACTTCTAACATATCATGTGAAGTTCCACTGATTGACAACAGATGGCGTTACGATGAAAGAAAATAGTAAAATAAATGAAAAGAATTTGTATTATTATTTAAATCGAAGTTTTCGCAGATTTCTCAACACATTTGCACAGATAAATCTTATTAAATTAATTTACTTATTTACTAATATTCTAGCATTATTTAATATTTTGACATTACGGTTAGTACAGTTGGTATCACAGTACCTAACCTCAAACGTCAACGCTTACCAACAAAAACGCATCAGCTGTCAAAGTGTAACAACATTGCTCTTGTAAACTTTTGAAATATTTTGTGGTCGTCTGAAAACTCGCTCGAAAGTGTGATAACTGTGCTCGTGTACTTGAATCAATTGGCGCTGCGCGCCTCGTTTTTCAATTTGTACACTCGCACGTTGTCTTACACTTTCGATGCTTGTTATGTAATATACTATTAAATGATTTAAATAGTCTTTCTACATGTGTACATCTCGTACAGAAAATGTTCACTTTCTACTCGAGGTATACAAATATCAATTTTATTATAATTCTCTCTATGATGGAAAGTACGTTTTGCCGCATTGATTTAATTTATGGTAAGTTTACATTTACCGCCTATGCGAATAGAAAGTACTACTTTCCACGCAAGTCCAGAAAATGAGTTTTCTAATTAAATGAAATGCTTCAATGTATGTCACGTGTCTGCGTTTGAACCAATCCTGTCATTATTATACTGAGAATAAAGCTCTTGTGATTATTCCCGGGAATAATCTCTGTAGGTGCTTTTTTGTTTGTGACAAATGATAGGTAGTTGTCAATTATTTAAAACTGTCAACGCGTCTAGTAAAATGTGTGAAAAGAATCGATTTAGTTCCATTTCAGATATAGAAATACATCAACAAATTTTGGAAATAACTTCCAAGAATACATTAATAAGTAATCAATCGATATGAACCCAGTTGAAAATCTTTTAAGTTGGATGAATCGACCTCAACAGCTAAGTCAAAAAATAATCTAATTAAATATAACTGGAGAGTTGGATAAATTAGAAAATAATTCTCCAGTATCATTCTCAAACTTGTTGGCATTTGGCAATAGCCACTCAAGCCCTACGGGCTTTCGTCACTATTGCCTGCCAACAAGTTTTCCAAACATCTGTCAAATAATTTTCAATTTAATCTCATTCTCTTGTTATATTATTACTGAAAACTTTTTAGCAAATTTCAAAACAGACAAACTGTTAAAAATTATTTTTAAATTACTTAAATACTTGCATAATGTGTATTCTTCGTGCAGAAAGTGAATACTTTCTACACGAGGTACACAAATAACTATTATATAACCCTATCCAACCATGACGGAGAATCAGCATTTATATCATTTATGGAAAGTTAACATTTGCTATCTACTCATGCAGAAAATACTACTTTCCTTATCTATGCGAAAAGTAAACTTTAACAATCACATAAAAATTTAATATTTGCAAACAATTTAAAAAAAAATGCGATTAGAAATGATTTTTAAATCCTTTTTAGACGACCATACTCGTGCGGAAAATACTACTTTTCGTACATATGTAGAAAATCATTTTTTTCCAATTATTCAAGAAAACTGCCGAAATTGATTTATAAATTATTTTACACGCCCATGACGAAAAGTATGCTTTTTTACATTTATTTAATATATTAAAAGTATAAAATAAATAAATATATCATCACGCCTTTTACCCATTACTGGGTGTGGCACTCTGCTGAAGCAGATCTCGGTAAGTGATATATTTATGTGGTTAACAGTCGTCAAATCACGGCCCCCAAACATGTTAGTGGTGGAGGAGCCACAGGGATAGCTTTTTCAAATTATGAAAATTTGTCGCCTGTGGGAATCGAACCAGGGACCTCAGGATCCACAGGCCGACTTCATACCACTGAGCTAGCCATCCCAATATTAAAAGTAGATATTTGCATATACATACCCGTGTAGAAAGTACTATATTCCGCAAGCATGCGTAATGTGAGTTTTTCTCATCAACACTATGAAGCAAATTTCAAAACAAAAACTAATTTGTACGAACCGTACTCGTACATAAAATACTACTTTCCACACATGTGGTGAAAGTTAGTTTTTCTGATTGAAGACAATACGATGCAACAATCATCTCAAAAGTATATATGTGGTAAAAAACATCTCGGTTAAAACAATTCAAGTTAACTATTAGGTTAAGTTGAGGTTAAAACGTATAGACTTGGTTAAAAGTTTGGTTAAGTAGAATAGTTAGTTTCTTACAGGGTATAACATTAGTGTGCTTAGGCTATTAAGATATATATGTGGTTTAGTTTTAGAGTTAAAATGTTTTAAAAATCACAGTTTATATGCATTTTTTGGTTTAAAATAATATTTGTATCTATATATGGAACCAAAACTCTTTTATCTATCTATAGAACTTCAAAAGATCTTGACATATTAACACAAAAATATTTCCAAATTATTATTTTTTAGTTGTAAGTGCGTCATTTAAATTATTCAACGAGGTTCTTTTTTTATTATTTTTTCTCTGTTGACAATTTAAATTATTTTCCCATAAATACTTTGATTATGACTGTATTGCTTTCTGTATTAATTTTATTTATTTATTTATTTGTTTAATTAATTAGAAATATTTACTTATTCAAATCTGTCAAGATCTTTTGGAAATCCTGGATTAACAGGACAGCACAATTTGTAGTATATCAAACTCTTTTGAATATCATATATGTGGCGATATTCTGCTAAAAATTATTTTACAAAATAAGAATAATTAATGGCAAATTAAATATTAAATGATGTTCTTAAACACTAATTAATAAGCACCTTGTTATTAATATTATTATTATTACTATTTTACTTTTATTAATAAGTAATAATTACTTTTGAATACGTACTAATATTTTATATGTACAAAAATAAAATTTATATAAAATTTTTTATGCAATTATGGAAAAAATCTACAAAAATAGCATGACCGCTAATTAAAATCAACGATTCAAAATAACTAATAGTGTCTTTCATATTTGTTTGTCAAAATATGTATTATAACGTCACAATATTCGGTTTAAAAAGTATGTTTTTTTGCATTTGTTCCATGTCTGGAAAGCTGACTTTTACTGTCTATCCGTACACGTGCAAAAAGTAGGTTTTTCTGATTGTGTAGATCCAAACTATTCTTTTTTATACGAGCATGGCGGAAAGTATGCATTTCCGCATTCATTACATGTATGTAAAATTGTGTCATCTACCCGTGTAGAAAGTACTAGTTTCTGTACTCATACGGAAAGTGAGTTTTTGTGATCGATGGATTTATTGTATTTATTTTATGTATGGACAGTTGCGCCGCCTACCCGTGTAGAAAGTACTACTTTCCATGTATGTGCGAAAATTAACTGTCAATATTCTAAAGTTAATTTTAAAACTGTCAAAAAATTAGTTTTATATAACCATAAAGTAAAGTAATTACCGTTCGTAAAGTTGAGATTTACCGTCTATTCATGTAGAAAGTATAATTTTCGCACACGTGCGAAAATGAGTTTTTCTGATCGAGTAATTATTTTCAAATTAACTGTTAAAAATGATTTGTAATTCTTTTTATACAATAATAACGAAAAGATGTTTATATTTGGAAAGTTGATATTTATCGTCTACTGATGTAGAAAATACTATTTTCGCAGACATGTGGAAAGTTAGTTTTTCTAATCGAGTAACTGTCAACATTTTCAGATTAACTTTAAACCTATTAAAAATTATTTTAAAATCCTTTTTATTTGATCATGACGCAACATGTGCATTTCTGCATTTATTTCATATATGGGAAGTCGTGCCGTCCACCCGTGTAGAAAGTACAACTTTCCAAACACATGCGAGAAATATGTTTTTTTGATCAAGAATCAGAAATGATTTATATTTTTTTTCAAGCCTAGGGATGAAAAGTGTTACTTTCGTCTCTCAAATGAGGGGAGAAAGTGTTACTTTCTGACATGGTCGTGAACAAATATTAGTTTCTTAACGGTTATAAGGTTGAGATACTAACGGCCATTATTTAGCAACTAAAACCAGTAAAATATGTGTGTAACTTATATACAAATTGTGCTGACGTCACATCTCAATATCAATTCATTCTTTCCTACAAATCTTTTTACATAAGGGTTCCATACGTCATCACGGAAAACATTTTATATGTATATAGTATTACTTTACACGTCATACGATTGTATTTTTGCGTGTGTGGATCATCTCTTTGTCTGGAATATGACGTAGTTGATTATAGTTGGTAACACTGTTAATAGAAACAGTGTTAGGGATATTTCGCGTTTATCACTGTTGCTGGTTTCTACACATTTTCCTGAAACATAAATCAAAGATTAGTTCGCAAAATTTACTTGTACGTGGTGTTACTCTAGAAAAATTATATAATAAAGCTTCTGTCCGCCATCTTGAAACAAAATGGCCGCTAGCTATCTTGAAAAGTACTACACTGATTTCATTTAAATTTGATATAGTTATAGACGAGAACCAATTATAATATATAAGTATAATAAATCTTCAGTCCGCCATCTTGAAACAAAATGGCCGCTAGTTATCTTGAAAAGTACTGCACTGATTCGATTCAAATTTGGTATAGGCATAGACGGGAACCAATCTTAACATACAGGTATAATAAAGCTTCTGTCCGCCATCTTGAAACAAAATGGCCGCTAGCTATCTTGAAAAGTACTACACTGATTTGATTTAAATTTGATATAGTTATAGACGAGAACCAATTATAATATATAAGTATAATAAATCTTCAGTCCGCCATCTTGAAACAAAATGGCCGCTAGTTATCTTGAAAAGTACTGCACTGATTCGATTCAAATTTGGTATAGGCATAGACGGGAACCAATCTTAACATATAGGTATAATAAAGCTTCTGTCCGCCATCTTGAAACAAAATGGCTGCTAGCTATCTTGAAAAGTACTGCACTGATTTTATTTAAATTTGATATAGTTATAGACGAGAACCAATCATAATATATAGGTATAATAAAGCTTCAGTCCGCCATCTTGAAACAAAATGGCCGCTAGCTATCTTGAAAAGTACTGCACTGATTCGATTCAAATTTGGTATAGACATAGACGGGAACCAATCTTAACATATAGGTATAATAAAGCTTCAATCCTATGCCGTTTGAATTGAAACGTTTGCAGTTTCCGGTACGACTCGCATTGGCAACGACCATCAACAAAGCACAAGGACAATCGCTACAAGTGTGTGGAGTAAATTTGGAAAATCCATGTTTCTCACATGGACAGCTGTATGTGTCATGCTCACGCGTCAGAAAACCTTCTGATTTATTCGTGTACGTCCCAAAGAGACAAACTAAAAACATTGTGTATCCAAAATCACTTCAATAAACAGAATTAAACACAAACACTTTGTTTCTTTGAGTTGCAATGCAACGCATGCCGGCTACTTGCATTCAATTGTACACCACGCGAACCAAGTCGTGGGTAATAGCTAGTATTATAACTGTGTATGGCAATCTGCCGTATCAGATCTCTGGGATAGATTTTTGCGGTTCCGTCAAATCACGGTCACTTAAATCAGTTTAGATAAAGACTAAATGTCCTGAATTAAACAAAATGATGCAACTTATTGAAGTGAATTAATTCAAAGTACTAAATTACACTCTGTGTACATATATATTTAAATGTTGGTCTAACCTGTGCTGGTGGCGTTAAAAGCCAGAGCCCCTTCAACGCCGGGCCGAATAGCTCTGTCACAGCTATGACTCGAGCTGCTGAAATGTACTAGCATCAGTCCACTGGAACTGTCGCTTCCTGGTGAACCGTTGACACCGCTAGTGAAGTCACGTTCCTCTCTACAAACATACATACATGTGTTTCATCCATAAATAAATACATAATTATATCATCACGCCTTTTACCCATTACTGGGTGTGGCACTCTGCCGAAGCAGATCTTGGTAAGTGATATATTTATACACGTTACCAGTCGTCAAATCACGGCCCCCAAAGATGTTAGTGGTGGAGGAGGCACAGGGGTAGTTTTTGAAATAATGAAAATTGTTTGTCGCCTGTGGGAATCGAATCTAGGGTATCTAGGGTATCTAGGGTACCAGGGTTCTCAGGATCCACACGCCGACTTCATGCCACTCAGCTAGCCACCCCCATAAATTTTTATTATTATTTTCTAGAACATGCAATCTTTTCATTTTTCAACATTAATATATTTTTTTTTTATTAAAATATCATTTAACTGGTTCCCATGACAATAAATCACATCTTAATCATATTGAGCAGGTAGCTCAATGGTATCGTGTTCTGAGAACCCGGGTTCGATTCCCACAACCGACAAATATTTTCACAACATTAAAATTACCCCTTGTGGACCCTCCCTCTATTAGCATCCTTGAGGGCCGTAATTTTACGGCTGGTAACCACATTTCACGTGTATATATATATCACTTAATGAGATCTGCTTCGGCAGAATGCCACACCCAGTAATGGGTAAACAAGGCGTTATGACATATTTTATTTTATTTTATTTTAACAATGAGTTTTTATGGGGTGGCTAGCTTAGTGGTATGAAATCCGCCTATGAATCCTGATAACTCTGGTTCGATTCCCACAGGCGACAAACAGTTTTCATAATTTCATGGGGGGGGGCTGTGATTTGACGACTGGTAATCGCACTTCACGCGCATAAATATATCAGTTACCGAGATCTGCTTCGGCAGAGTGCCACACCCAGTAATGGGTAGAAGGCGTGATGATATATTTATATATTTTTTAGTTCTGAAAGTTTTTTCTATATTTTAAAGCTATATTGTCGTGTTACCTGTAAATGAAGCAAAATCGTCTAGCCCCATGACTAGACCGGCTTAATGGTGTAGTTATTAAATAATGGGTGCCATTCTCTTCCCATCGGCCGTGACACGAATACGCTGAAAATAAATCACATTCTTATTAAAAGAAACTTTCAAATTTTATACAAGTCTGAAAGGTGAAATTTGCCGCCTATTCGTATAGAAAGTACTACTTTCCGCACACGTGTGGAAAGTAAGTTTATACATTGTTAAATTTAAAACAAACAAAAAATAATATTTTTTTATACGATCATGACGAAAACCATACTTTTCTACATTCAGTTTATGTTTGAAAAGTTGAAATTTGCCGCCTACTCATGTAGAAAATGCTACTTTCCGTCGTGTGTGGAAAGTGAGTATTTCTGATTTTGTAGATTATCGCAAACAGTCACCATTTTCAAGTTATTTCATGTATTGAAAGTTAACTTTTTGCCGCCTACCCGTGTAGAAAGTACTACTTTCCACATATGTGTAGAAAGTACTACTTTCCACATATGTGTGGAAAGTGAGTTTTTCTGATTTTGTAGAGCATCGAATCTATACTGTCAACAATTTAAAGTTAAAAACAATTACTGTTAAAATTCTTTTTTGTACAATCACAACGAAAACTATGTTTTTTGCATTAATAAAATTTTTCGGAAGTTGATCTTTACAGACTTTTGTGAAGAAAATATTTGCACACATGCTGAAAATGAGTCTTTCTGAACGAGTAGATCATTATATCCAAACAGTCGCCATTTTCAAGTTATTTTATGTATTGAAAGTTGACTTTACGTCGTCTACTTGTGTAGAAAGTACTACTTTCCACATATGTGTGGAAAGTGAGTTTTTCTGATTTTGTAGAGCATCGCATCCAAAATTTCAATATTTTACAACAAATACTGTCAAAAATAATTTTCAAATGTAAAATATATCCTTAAGGATTTTAAGGACCCTTGGAATGAAAAATATCATTAGTGTTTCTTAATTGACGAAAGTAACTTGAATATCCTGACAGGATATTGAAAAATATTATTTTCTTAGCAGTTGTAAAGTTTTCTTGAAATACAAGCATACCATTTATAAAAAGTTATACAACAATACTCGCTTTACAAAAAGCAGAATAAATTGCTATCATCGCTAAAGCGAATTTAACCAAAATAATCTAAAATTGCTTTTGGTAAAAAGACAAGTTTCAAATCTGAATCTTGATAAATGAGACTCATTTCAAACGAGATGCCATTTTGTGTTTACAGATAAAAATTTCAAACGTCTCTCGCGACAAATTGAAGAATAGATAAGAACTTTTATACTTGTCTAAGAAAAATTACACGTATTACTAAGCTGTTCTTACAAAGCGAAACATATATAACCTCACGGTATATACCTTCAAATTTGGACGACTTGGTAACACTGTACTCGATGGTATTTATAGACAAATAACTAATAAATAACATTATGATTAAATTTTTTAGAAAATTTGGTTTTGGACAATTTTGTAATTTTCTGCTTCCCTAATTATTTTAAGCAAAAAGGCTTCAAATAAAAGTTTTAGGACATAAAATTCTGCATCTAAGACAATAAACAAAAATAATTTTGCATGCTTCGTAACGGCACAAATTTGATCTGAAAATAACGAAAATAGCCTCTGAAAACTATTGATAATTTCTTTATTTATTATGTCATTTATTTTGACAGATAAATCGACAAACATTTGTTTAATTTTGTTTTAGTTCCACGGCTATCGATATTTTTCTGAAAATAATGAAAATAACCTGAAAACTATAAAATAAGAGACTCATTTTCTAAGAATCCTATACTTACATGAAATCAAATCTGCGTTAGGACAATCCGAATAGAACTCCATAGTATCAATAGTACTACACCCAACAACAATAGTCTTAAACCCTTCACTAGTACACAACACGCCATCGACTCTTTTTCTTCTACTAAGCCTCTGTCCCCCTCTACCATCATATCCCCCACTCCACGGCTGCCCCCACTGCTCCTGGACACTCCCATAGTGGGCGGAGAAGCCTTCTGATTGGCCCTGAACGTCCAGATGTTGCAGTTGTCCTTGTTGTGGGTGTTGGTCATCGTGAGAAAGGGATAAATGAGTGTTGGATGTTGATAATGTGTGGCGCCACCGTTTCCAGTCCCTCTTACGGAGGCTACGGGAACTGTGGTCGTGGGGAGGAGAGACGGAAAGGGAGGTTACAGTGAATTTACCCATGTATGGGCATTGACGAGGTTCGGGTGATGTTGCTGTAACAAGATATACAAGTTAGAAATTTCTTATTAAGGTAGTAAATATAAATATATCATCACGCCTTCTATCCATTACTGGGTGTGGCACTCTGCCGAAGCAGATCTCGATAAGTGATATATTTATGCACGTTAACAGTCGTCAAATCACGGCCCCCAAAGATGTTAGTGGTGGAGGAGCCACAGAGGTAGCTTGTTTGTCGCCTGTGGGAATCGAACTAGGGTTCTCAGGATCCACACGCCGACTTCATACCACTGAGCTATCCTCCCCATTATTAACATAGTACTAGCGAGATTTTTTTTTGCAGATTGAATGAAATTTGGCGTACGTAAACATGGGATAGTCATACGCGTCCTGTTAAAATATGAAACACATTCACCGTCTGTGAACAAATATATTCGCTTGTAAAGTTGAGTTCTTATACACGGGGCTTATGGCGATCATCACTCAGAATCGCACATATTTGGTTTGTGTACCTCTAAAATTTTGCAGTTTCATTTGAAAAACTAGTATGATGTTCTAGAACTATCCATGTATATTGTATCAGAAGGAGAAAGTTTTTTACCGTTGAGTAATGGATATATAGCCATGCAAAGCCTTGTTTTTAACAAAAAAAAAGAATCCCAATTTATAATGGCAACACCACACGGTGGTATGGTATTTGAAAATTCACTAGACCAACAACCTGTTAACAATTAAAATAAATATATAAATAAATATATCATCACGCATTCTACCCATTACTGGGTGTGGCACTCTGCCGAAGCAGATCTCGGAAAGTGTTACCAGTCATCAAATCACGGCCCCCAAAGATGTTAGTTGTGGAGGAGCCACAGGGGTAACTTTTGAAATTATGAAAATTGTTTGTCGCCTGTGGGAATCGAACCAGGGTTCTCAGGATCCACAGGCCGACTTCATGCCACTGAGCTAACCACCCGATTTTAATATTCTGATATTTAAATCATAATAGGTATAAAACACTTATTTTATGCTATTTTT
The DNA here is from genome assembly GCA_911728475.2 of Pterostichus madidus. Taxonomy (NCBI): domain Eukaryota; kingdom Metazoa; phylum Arthropoda; class Insecta; order Coleoptera; family Carabidae; genus Pterostichus; species Pterostichus madidus. The sequence goes on from OU452319.1 coordinate 23,689,149, forward strand.
ATATTTTTTGAGCGTTAGTTTTGCCACTCGACAACCGATGGCCCCACCGTCACACTAGTACTACCTTAATTGCTCTTGTCAAATAAATAAAATCTCCTTTTACTCATTACTGGGTGTGGCACTCTGTCGAAGCAGATCTCGGTAAATGATATATTTATGCACGTACCGACCGTCGAATCACGGCCCCAAAAATGTTGGTGGTAGAAGAACCACAGGGGTAATTTTAATGTTGTGAAAATGTTTGTCGGCTATGGGAATCAAACAAGGATTCTCAAATCCACAGACCGACTCGATACCACTGAGCCATCTACCCTCAAAAGTTATATGTCAATGTATAACATATTCACATTATCTAAGAAATACGACCGCTAAGAAAATAAAACAACGCGACAGAGAAGAATACAACACACCAATATATCAATACTTTTTGTCATTTACTCGTTTCTTAAAATAAATCTTAGATATAAATCATATTTCTTATGCATTTGTTTGATTCAACTTTTGTGAGAAAAATACGCGATTCTTCGATGTCTCCTCAGGGTATAATAAATAAATATATCACGTCTTTTACCCATTACTGGGTGTGACATTCTGCCGTAAAAGCAGTTAAATCTCTAACGAGATATTGTTAATCGTGTTGTTTTAATTCTACTGATAAACTAGTGTAACGCTAAATAGACCTTTGCGTTATTATATTAAATTCACGACCATTGTAAAACAATTTTTCTGAAACTTTCTCGACCAATTTTAGTACTGAAAGTAGATTTTTATCAAAACAGTCAAGTAAAGTCAGTATCCAAGGCTACAACAAAAATAACAGTCAGGTAAAGTACAAAAACAGTCTGGTAAAGATTTTACCTGACTGTTATTTTTGGTGTAACCTTGGATACGTAGTCTGCTGTCAATACAATTCATATCAAAAAATTTAAACATTATGAATTGTTTATGATTAAATATTGATTAAATTAAATGGTTTCAGAAAAAAAAAGTACCAAATCAATTAACTGCCTATGTCAACATTTATATATATATATATGGGGGGCTAGCTCAGTGATATGAAATCGGCCTGTGGATCCTGAAAACCCTGGTTCGATTCCCACAGGCGACAAACAATTTTCATAATTTCAAAAACTACCCCTGTGGTTCCTCCACCACTAACATGTATGGGGGCCGTGATTTGACGACTGGTAAACCGCAATTAATTTTCGCTAAACGTTCGTACCCTGACACACCACTTTAGCTTCATCCACATTCATAATTCCTTTCATACAAGCATGTTTGTTCCTCATATAATTTGTCTAGTTTATTTTAAACAAGAAGTCGTGTGTTCAAATCCCGCTGACTTCAAATTATATACTATATATTCAATATACTATATACTATATGTTCAATGGGGTAATGGCTCAGTGGTATCAAGTGGGCCTGTGGATTCAAAAAACTCTGGTACGATCCCCACAGCCGACAAAACATTTTCACCAATTTAAAATTATCCCTGTGGCTCCCCCACCACTAACATCTTTGGGGGCCGTGATTTGACGGCTGTTAACGTGCATAAATATATCACTTACCGATATCTGCATCGGCAGAGTGCCACACCCAGTAATGGGTAGAAGGCGTGATGATATATTTATATTTATTATTTATTAAAATTTGTCGTAAATAAAAGTACCACTTTAAGGATCAATTTAAAATAATATGACACTAGATATGAAATTGCGGATTGCACCATTCGATTCCACATATATTTCTACGTAGATATGCATATTTTGACCATCAAAATATTTTATTTAAATCGCCGGAATCGTGATCGCAAAAATTTTGGTTAATGAAAAAAAAAAACGATTTTTTTTGGTTGAACCTGTATGAAAATCGATTTTTTTTTAATATGGTTCTATATAATTTAGACTACGAGAAATCGAATGCCGTTGAGCGCACCTCGATATCTTTTTTAGTTTTCGAGTTACAGCGATTTTTGTCTTTTTTTAAAACTCAACTTTGAAGGCCCATATCTCGAAAACTAAAAGAGATATTGGAATGCGGTTTGAACGAGTGTATTTCTCGTGCTTCAATTAACTTATACTGAAATTTTGAAAATTTTGAAAATTTTCATTTTTTTTTCAAAATTTTCTTCTGCCCATATTTAAAAAACTTGAAGAGATAATGAAAATCTGTGAAAACCAGTGAATTCCTCTCGTAAAAGTACATATGTATGTAAAATTTCAGAAGGTTTGCTCCACGGATAAAGTTTTTAGAGCAAAAAAACTAAAAATGGCCTAAATTCGTAAAATTCTTAAGGGGTACCCCTTAAGAAATAATTAAAAAACAGTGATTTTTCGTTTTTTTGTAATAAAATCTTTATCTGTGCGAATTTTTAGCTGAAAATTTGCATACCTATGTATTTTTACGAGAGGAATTTACTGGTGTTCACAGATTTTTATTATCTCTTCAAATTTTTGAAATATGGGCAAAATAAAATTTTGAAAAAAAATCTAAAATTTTCAAAATTTTTAAAATTTCGGTATAAGTTAATTAGAGCACGAGAAATATACTCGTTCAAACCGCATTTCAATATCTCTTTTAGTTTTCGAGATATGGGCCTTCAAAGTTGAGATTATTAAAAAGTCAAAAATCGCTGTAACTCGAAAACTAAAAAAGATATCGAGGTGCGCTCAACGGCATTCGATTTCTCGTAGTCTAAATTATATAGAACCATATTAAAAAAAAATCGATTTTCATACAGGTTCAACCAAAAAAAATCGTTTTTTTTTTCATTAACCAAAATTTTTGCGATCACGATTCCGGCGATTTAAATAAAATATTTTGATGGTCAAAATATACATATCTACGTAGAAATATATGTTCGTACCCTGACACACCACTTTAGCTTCATCCACATTCATAATTCCTTTCATACAAGCACGTTTGTTCCTCATATAATTTGTCTAGTTTATTTTAAATAAGAAGTCGTGTGTTCAAATCCCGCTGACTTCAAATTATATACTATATATTCAATATACTATATAGTATATGTTCAATGAGGTAATGGCTCAGTGGTATCAAGTGGGCCTGTGGATCCAAAGAACTCTGGTTCGATCCCCACAGCCGACAAAACATTTCTCTGCTCTTCAGCCTCAAATCCCACAAGTCTAACCACACCTCCATTCCAATTCGCCCGGCAGACCATAGTTTGAGTACCACTGACACTATGAGTTTAATTTTAATCTATTTCTGTATTTATTTTTCACCTCTGGTGGTAAAGTATCTTTCTCGGAGATTCTTAGCGCCTGTCTGGCACTTCTGTGGCATGTCACGTGCCATGCCATTAATAACACTAAATGATGTCGTTTCGTGTAGCAGAACTGAATAGTATTCGTGTCGGGTGGTCTAGAAGACGAGATGGAAGATTTACCACAGAAGATGGCAACGTAAGGAATTGTATAATAGATAAATATATAATACGGGAAATATGTGTTTTGAGGTCCACTGAATCCGTTTTCATCATTTTTTTAATGATGTATGTTTGATTTGACGACTGGTAACCGCACTTCACGCGCAAAATATATCACTTACCGAGATCTGCTTCGGAAGAGTGCCACACCCAGTAATGGGTAGAAGGTGTGATGATATATTTATTTATTTATTTATGTATGTGTGTGTGTGTGTGTCCGAGTGTGCAATATCTCATGAACGAGATAAGATTTGTTAACGAAACTTGGTAATTATAAGTTTTATGAACATACAAAGAGCTGAGTTGATTTTGAATGAAATTGAAAAACCGGAAGAGGAGGTTTACTGGACACACAAAACAATCAATTCTATTTATTTCAAAAATGGAATCAGTTACGAAAAAAAGTTTCAAATAAAAGATGTTAGCAAAAATATTTGGAACATAAAATGTTATTTGCAATTTTCCTGTATATGCGTCTAATTTTGAGAAAAACTAATTTATATATTTAATAATAATAAATATATCATCACGCCTTCTATCCATTACTAGGTGACACTCTGCCATTGCAAATCTCGGAAAGTGATATATTTTGCGCATTACCAGCCGTCAAATCACGGCCCCCAAATATGTTAGTGGTAGAGGAGCCACAGGGGTAGCTTTTGAAATTAGGAAAAAGTTTCAAATAAAAGATGTTGGCAAAAATATTTGAAACATAAAATGTTATTTGCAATTTTCATGTATATCTATTGAACAGACACATTGTTAGAAAGATACATCTTTCCTCTTTCGAACGCACACAACTTGATGCAATCAGGTGACAGTTTAAAAATGTACGCGCATTTTAATGACAGTAGTTTTTGTGTTTATGTTTTAAAAATACAATGGAACAACGAGCTAATATTACATTTTGTGTTCAACTTGGAAACAAATTTGCTGAGACCTACGAATTGATGAAACAAGTTGATGGTGATGATTGTTTATCTCGTTCACAAGTTTATAAGTGGCAAAATTTACATGATGATGAACGATCTGGACGTCCAAAAGCCGGAAATCGTGCTGAATTAGTGGAAAAAGTGCGTGAAATCATTGCTGTCGATGCGAATGTTGGGTGATACGAGTAAAAATACTATTTGGAGAATTCCAACTGAAGATTTGGGTAAAAGAAAGGTTTGTTCACGTGTTGTTCCACATGAACATGTTTGTGTGATCGAGCAGTCTCCGTATTCGCCTGATCTATCACCATGTGACTATTATCTTTTCTCAAAACTGAAAATTGCCATGAAAGGAGCGTTTTATGATGATATTCCAGCCATTCAAGCAGCCGTCACACAGCTGTTAAACAACGTTCCTTTAGATGGCATCAACAAATCTATGCATGCTCTAGTTGATCGTTCTAAAAACTGTATTCATTCAAACGGAACCTATTTTGAATAAATATTCAGTTTTAAACATAATACAATGCGTGTTTTATTCTATATCTAAAGAGTTTCGTTATTTTTGGGACACACTGTGTATATACCATGTAAACATAGCAGCACCCTATCTAGTTATATTTTTTGATGACGTCATAACATATTCAGTAGCTTAAATAACTATTATCTGCCAAATAAAAATAATCTTTGATATAATAATAATTACTTACTAACAAGGGTGATATATGGCTGTTCTGTACGGTTAAAATGTGGCGGCTGACATGCGTCTTCTGGGCGTCTTGTGTGGGCGCCGCATTGCACCTCGGCCACGTGACCGTCGCGACGGTGAAATGCCATACACATGTAGCCACTTTGACTGTGAACAAATACACATAAAACTGGAATAAACAAATCAGAAGAATTGTTATGCACAGCGGAACCTAAATTCATGTGTTTTTAGTACTAAAAAGTGAGCTTAAAACACTTCTTTTTGGCCCTATGGATACATAAATAACAATTTTTACTTTCTTATACACAGTATAAGGAAGTATTGGAATCGTTGAGGAGATTTTCTCGGAAATACGTGTTTTGAGGTCCACTGAATCCGTTTTGATCATTTTCTCAATGATGTCTGTGTGTGTGTCTGTGTGGATGGATGGATGGATGGATGGATGAAGGGATGGATGGATGGATGGATGGATGGATGGATGGATGGATGGATGGATGGATGGATAGATGGATGGATGGATGGATGGATGAAGGGATGGATGGATGGATGGATGGATGGATGAAGGGATGGATGGATGAATGGATGGATGAAGGGATGGATGGATGGATGGATGGATGGATGGATGGATGGATGGATGGATGGATGGATGGATGGATGGATGTGTGTCCGAGTGTACAATATTTCATGAACGAGATAAGATTTGTTAACGAGACTTGGTAATTATAAGTTACATGAACATACGAAGAGCTGAGTTGATTTTGAATGAAATTGAAAAACCAGAAGAGGAAGTTTACTGGACACACAAAACAATCAATTCCATTTATTTCAAAAATGGATTCAGTTATGAAAAAAAATTATAAATAAAAGATGTTAACATGGAACATAAAATGTGATTTGCAATTTTCCTGTATATGCGTCTAAATTTGAGAAAAACTAATTTATATATTTAATAATATATTTCAATAATCATAGTAGCAGTAGAAACAAAAAACATAAACATGTTTAACATTTACATGTCAAATAATAATTGTCAAACGCAAGGAGCAAGTCATAAGTGTTCAATTCAGCGTTTTTTATATTAAATATGCTGTGTATAAGAAAGTCGTGTGGTGACCACATCAGATTTTTTTTTATTATGAATAGGATGCGGCCACACACGTGACACTGTGACGTTTTTGTGACGTAAAAACAGCTGTTCCGGGAAAGATCACTGCGCCACCTACAAAAATGAACTATTTTTTAGGACGAGATTTGAAAAAAACTGGTTCTTTTCAAATCTCGTCCCAAAAAATAGTTCATTTTTGTAGGTGGCGCAGTGATCTTTCCCGGAACAGCTGTTTTTACGTCACAAAAACGTCACAGTGTCACGTGAGTGCTCGCATCCTATACTTGATTTTGCAAAATGTCATTTTGACATATAACCTATGTACATATTTTAATCTTTTGAACATATAATTAAATGTGATTTTGTTGTGCATAAAATATTGTATGTACCACGGGTGAAATTAGCGTTTCTGACCCTGAGCATGTTATTAGTCCTCGACGCTTTGTGCCTCGTGCTAATAATCATGCCACGGGCCAGAAACGTCTGTTTTCACCCTTGATACATAATTACCTATTTCAAACGTTTTTAAATGGTCGTACAAAAAATATTGTTTGCACCTTAAACAGAAATTACTGTTGATCGAGTCTATCCGACCTGCAATGCGATACTAGCCTACAGAAATAACAATTTCACACTCACCATCCCATAGTAAAATGTGTAACAAGCACCACTGGATTATCCTCCCTTGTATCGCGACCCCCTTGAGTGGAATGTCGAATTTGGGCGCAAACAATTTTCATTTCGTTCGTAGCACTAGTGTTAGCGATTCGCAATGTGGAGTTTCTGTGATGGAAACTGTAGGTAGCTGCGTAATCCAGGGTATGCCAGTGCTGTGAAGATGCTAGCCAGTGTGGGAAGCGACAGCGGTTGAGTGTTGGTGCTGAGAAAAAAATATATATCAGCACGACTTCTATCCATTACTGGGTGTGGCACTCTGCAGAAGCAGATCTCGGTAACTGATATATTTATGCACGTTAACAGTCGTCAAATCACGGCCTCCAAAGACGTTAGTGGTGGAGGAGGCACAGGGGTAGTTTTTGAAATTATGAAAATTGTTTGTCGGTTATAGGAATCGAACCAGGCTTCTCAGGATCCACAGGCCGATTTCATACTAGTAAGCTAGCCACAAAAATAAATTTATCATCATGCCTTCTACCCATTACTGGGTGTGGTGCTCTGCCAAAGCAGATCTCGGTAAGTGATATATTTATGTATGTACTAGACGGCAAATTACGACCCTTAAAGATGTTAGTGGTGGGAGAGTCACAAGAGTAGGTTTAATCCACAGGCCGAGACGATACCATTGAGCCACCTACACGTAATAATACGAGGTGTGGCTATTAAATAACGAGACTGATACTGCTACAGACGAAGTACGCATGCGCCAAACACCAGCGACCGTCAGCTTTTTAGCGTGAAGCTTTCTCTTTCGAATGCAGTACCTCTCGCTTCTCTAAACAGCCGTAGCATTTGTTCTAATTACAGTTGTTTTTTTTGTTTCGCCGAAAAAATATTAAGCGCAATATTAGAGCAAGGAATTGTTGTGAAACTTGACAAAATTGCTACTGAAACTTATAATTTAATGAAAAAAGTTGTCGAATTGTGGAAGGACAAGTCATGGTTTGCGCTGGCTCATTCCGCAATGTCTGTTCATAAGATTTCTAGCCAAGTACAGCATCCCAATGTTGGACCATCCGCCTTATTCGCCAGATCATGTACCGTGCGACTTCTATCTGTTTCCTAAGGTTAAATTTGCCTTAATAGCAACAAAATTTGAGGTTTGAAAGAGAAATCGGCACGCGTTCTGAAGGAGCTGACAGAAGAACACTTCCAGAACGCAGAAAGATTCGCATGGAGAATTGTAGGGATAGAGGAGGGGTGTATATTCAAAGTCATAATAAGTAAATAAGTATGAAATTAAAATAAAATGTTTAAACAGCATCAGTCTCGTTATTTAATAGCCACACCTCGTATATGATATGTAACGTCACAAATATCTTTCTCGCTTTGCTGAAACCGATCTCGCTAAGGGACATATTTATGCGTAGAAAGTGCGGTTCCTGACCGTCAAATCAAGACCCCCCATATATGTTAGTAATGAAAATCCAAGGTTCTCAAATACACCCTCTTACTAACCTCTCCTCAGCGTCATGGTCCTACTACCCTCAATAGCACTAAACAGTCCATTACACGTTGCGTCTCCACTTTGGGCGACCCTGTAATCAACATCGTCTGCTAAGGGAGCAGCAGATTGTGTGGCGCCCGGCGCTGCGGTGGTTTTCTCCCACACGAAACATCGGAAACGGTCCTCGTTAGAGGTAGCGTGGACGTGGTGGACCTTACCGACGAGGTATCGGCTGGAACCTTCTTTCCATGTGGCCAAACATTCGAGTTCTTCCACTAGGAAATAGAAAATAAAACAAAAATACATCATCACGCCTTTTATCCATTACTGGGTGTGGCAGTCTGCCGAAGCAGATCTCGGTAAGTCATATATTACTCATGGCCAACTTCATTGAATTGCGCTACGCTTATTATGGCCGTTTCATGCGTCATTAAAATTCCTAGTTTCAAATTTACAGAGCGGGCACGTCAACTAGCGCCTCTAACGAGATACGTCGTAACTAAAATTTGAAAATACTGCCGTTTGCATTGATTGAAACTTAAAAACAAGTCTAGTCATTTGCATATTTATTATCATACGATTTTTACAGTAAATTACTAACCGTTGGCACCAATCATTCAATAATACTTCCTTCTTTTGACCTATAAACACTTCAAACATTTTAAATGTGTAGACAATATGGCGGCATTATTTACCTGAAGTGACAGATAATGCTACGTTGTCAAATGACATTCACTTAGTCTAGACTAGCTAGTCACTTTAGTAGAAAGCTCAGAATACTAGTCATAATATTTAACAATATTGAATGTATAAATAAAATACCCAGTTCCATTAAATGTATTTTGTATTTTGATCACATAAACTTCAGTTTTCAAATATTTTAAGGTTGCTTTCGTAACTTGACAGCGTTGTCACTTTCCTTTAATAGAAATAAAAAGCACTAGATGGCATTACTTGACGTACCAAAACTGTACAAAACTCACGACAAATTTTTATATGGCAAAATGATGAAATGAAACGGCCATAATAAGCGTAGCGCAATTCAATGAAGTTGGCCATGGTATTACCTGTGCTCTCAGTGCCATAAACATCAGGGCACGCTTGATAACTCAACAGCAATCTTGAATCTTCAGTACAAATGTCAATACTAGAGACAGGCGATCGACATTCGCCATGTCCTCTGTTGTAAGTGAATGTGAAAGGGCCCCGGAAAGGACAGGGTACTGGTAGGGCCCCCTCTCGGAACATACTGTAGAGCAAGGCGTCCCCTGTGATCATACGACATAGGGATGCCAGCGAGTCTCGTTCATGGCAAAACGCTGCACACAAAACCAAACCACAAATATGTTTACTTCCAAAACAAACAAATGATAGTCGAAGTTTTGCTAGTAATGCAGCTAAGCGTTACACCACCTAGCGGTAATTTTTCGAACTACTGTATCCAGGATTCATTTTGAACTGTATTATACAGGATGTTTTTTTTATCTTGAGACAACTAAATATCTTGAAAACTAAGAATCGTATCAAAAAATGTTTCGAATACAATTTGTTTGTCTCAGAGGGGCCTATTGGATGATACCAATCTCGACCTGCCACCTCCACCCCCTGGGGGTGGGGAGTGGGTCAACTTGCGAATTTCAAATGGGAACCCCTATTTTTTATAGCGGATTCGGATTCGGATTCTTCGCAAAATGTACGTATCCTCTTAGACTTACTTTCTTTATACTGCAAGACATTGGCGTGCTTCTCGTGGATAACGACACATCGATAACAGACACGTTTATCATCGACGACGAGGAACTTGTCACCTTCTGCAGCGAGGCACGTGCCCTTGTTGGATAAACGGGCGCCTTCCACGACGATAGGTGATCGTACCCCGCTCTGGAACCAAGTGCCTTCCCACCGCGTTGGAAACAGGCAACCTCCTGGAGAATATAAACAGAAAATGTAACGTGCTGAAAATGTAATGGATAATACTAGGGCAGGGTGAAAAACATGTATTTTTCATACAATGCATAGATAACATATTATTAAGGCTATAATTTTTGATAAGTTTTAGAAAATTAGACGGAGTTACATAATCGCAAAATGTAACTAAAAGATGACGTCTACATGGTAAATACGAGGGCAGGGTGAAAAGTCCCTAAGAAATGATGTATTTGGTCAAAACATATTTTATTTGTCAACATAATCTGCTTGTAGCTCGATACACTTCGTCCAACGTTCTTCTAATTTTTCTATCCCTTCCAAATAATACGATTTAGGCAATCGTTCAAAATAGGCGTTTGTCTCAGCGATGACCTCATCGTTGGAGCCAAATCTCTTTCCGCCGAACCATTTCTTCAAGTTTGGAAATAGATAAAAATCGCAGGGGGGCAAAAAGTCCTTCTTACGCTTGAACATCGACAAACACTCCTTTGGACTTGTCACACGGTCGCGCTTGTTGTTAACAGAGAGCAAATGCGCCATCCATCTGTTTATGCAAAATGTTCCGTACCCTCGTGCACTTTAACTCGCCGATCCGACGATTTCTGGCGTTGTAACCTCAATTGGACGACCAGAACGTTCGGCGTCCACTTGTGAATCGTTCCAATCGATGGTGAGGAGTCCCCATAATGTTTAACAAGCGATGCTTTGGTTTGCGTAAAGAAATAATGTTTAATCAAGACGCGAAATTCACTTTTTTCCATGTTTTCGAAAATCTTCAAGGTTGCTTGCTTTCGATGGGTGTCAAAACAGAACTGAATGACATATCAGTCTGAACATTTTAATTCGTTCTAGTTAAAGATGGTCACATGAGATTTGCGATTTTGGCGCCATCTGTTTAATTTTTCAGGGACTTTTCACCCTGTCCTCGTATGTAAATGATGTGAACGTGTGTATAAAAGATTAATATACATACCGTCTTGCCGAAAAGCTGCATAGGTATCGAGCAGACTGAGTAGCAGCAGCAGAGCTCCGCAGCTCATGGTGTTGGGCCCCCGGGCGTCGAGAAACAAGGGGCGGTTATATAGGTGGCGAGTGCCACGAAATGTCTGCTACGGGCATCCTACACAACATACAGAAACATTGCTTTTTAGTTACATTACAAACGTATACAAGATATTGATAAACTTATGCAGAAAATGAAACAATTCATTATTACGCTCTATTCTCTACCTTCATCATTATCTATTATTGACCGATAAGTTTCTTTCCTCACTGATTGTACTTGAATATCTATTCGCCTATCAGAGCTTATCTTAGTATCCTAGATGACTTGCTTACTGTTCAAAAAGATTAACGAAAAGCTCAGGATTAAAGCACGGATTAGCGCTGAAATCTTGTAGCTTTTGCAGTTAACTGCAGCTAGAGAAAATTCATCCCTGTATAGTTCTACTAGAATATAACAGTTGATGTTTACTGGGTGCTTTTTTTACTTTCTTATACACAGTATAAGGAAGTATTGGAACCATGAAAAAAATTGTCGACGAGATTTACAAGGAAATACGTGTTTTGAGGTCCATTGAATCCGTTTTGATCATTTTCTCAATGATGTCTGTGTGTGTGTGTGTGTTTGTGTGGATGGATGGATGTGTGTCCGAGTGTGCAATATCTCATGAACGAGATAAGATTTGCTAATGAAACTTGGTAATTATAAGTTTCATGAAAATACGAAGAGCTGAGTTGATTTTGAATGAAATTGAAAAACCGGAAGAGGAAGTTTACTGGACACACAAAACAATAAATTCCATTTATTTCAAAAATTGAATCAGTTACGAAAAAAAGTATAAAATAAAAGATGTTAGCATGGAACATAAAATGTTATTTGCAATTTTCCTGTATATGCGTCTAATTTTGAGAAAAACTAATTTTTATATTTAATCATATATTCCGATAATCATAGTAGCAATAGAAACAAAAAACATAAACATGTTTAATATTTATATGTCAAATAATAATTGTCAAACGCAAGGAGCAAATCATAAGTGTTCAATTCAGCGTTTTTGATGCTATATCAATTTCAATGATCTATAGTTTAAAAATTAAATGTGCTGTGTATAAGAAAGTCGTGTATAAAACACTTGTTTCAGAAGGTAATTCTATCAATTGTTCGTTCATCCCTTCGCGTTGCGCGCCTCGTGTCCGAATTTAGGTTGCCTTCTGTAACTTGTATATTTTAATATACTGTTATAAAATTAATTCTGCAATATGTTATACTATTTTGGCCGCTAAAATCATATCTATATTAAAATATCGAGTGATTATTAAAAGTAATGCTTCTTTCTACAAGCCTAAAGAACAAAAATCATCATAATACCATTATTCCGCGTGAATCACGCTCATGCATGCATGCATATAGTGCGTGTATGGTTAGTCACGCGGGTACATCACGCGACGCAAACGTAGGACATAGTAGCTAATGTGATTACATGTATTTTTCATACAATGCGTAGATAACATATTATTAAGGCTATTTTGACTCAGTATAATTTTTGATACGTTTTAGAAAATTAGAAGGAGTAACTTAATCGCAAAATGTAACTAAAGAATGACGTCTACGTGGTAATTTGTACTTTTTACAATTATCTAATTTTAAAAGTGGTGTAAGTTCATTTGTAGCCCATAAATATGCATTTTGGTTAAATTTGCCTGTAACAAATTTATATAATTGAATTACATATTGATAAATCAGTAGAAACTATATTTTTTTATTGACATATATGCTAACCTTTAATTTTCTCGAAACAAGAGAAATGGACTTACACCACTTTCAAAATAAACGGTCCATATAATAATGAATCAAACAAAAGTCCCTAAAAATAAAACAGATGGCGCCACAATCGCAAATCTCATGTGACATTTGTGATGTACCATCTTTAACTAGAACGCATTAAAATTTTCAGACTGATATGTCATTCAGTTCTGTTTTGACACCCATCGAAAGCAAGTGAATTTCGCGTTTTGATTAAACATTATTTCTTGCGTGGAAAAAACATTACGCAAACCAAAGCATCGCTTGTTAAACATTATGGAGGGAGCCACAATTAAGAAACGTAAGTTTTACCTCGATTTTATCCACTGAGCTACCATTGCTACCATATTCCAATACAGGGTTCGAACTCACCGAGCCACAGTCTGCTACCTTAAAGATTCGAATTCGGTACCATTATAATTACTATTTCTTAAAAATATAAAGTCTTATGCATCATATGGGGTAATGGCTGAGTGGTATCAAGTCGGCCTGTGGATCCTGAGAGCCCTGGTTCGATCCCCACAGCCGACAAAACATTTTCACCAATTTAAAATTACCCCTGTGGCTCCTCCACCACTACCATCTTTCGGGGCCGTGATTTGACGGCTGGCAACTTGTATAAATATATCACTTATCAAGATCTCTTTCGGCAGAGTGCCACACCCAGTAATGGGTAAAAGGCGTGATGATATATTTATATTTATTTATTACTCATAATTTTAATTAATGGCTCTGTGGTATCGAGTCGGCCTGCGTATCCTGAGAACCCTGGTTCGATCCCCACAGCCGACAAAACATTTTCACCAATTTAAAATTACCCCTTTGCCCCCCTCCTTACTAACATCTTTGGGGGCCGTGATTTGACAACTGTTATCGTGCATAAATATATCATTTACCGAGATCTGTAGAGTACCACACCCAGTAATGGGTAAAAGGCGTGATGATATATTTATTTTATTAATTCTTATGCAATATTATTGCATCAGTATTAATCTTTTCATAACCGCAGGTCCGAAAACCTAGACTTGCATAACTCTTCGGCGGGGTTCGGCTATATTCGGTCCGATGGTAGGAGGGTTGAAGGGAAAAGGAATGGCACTAGATCGATATGGCCCGGGTTTGCGCCCTCTAAGCTCTGAGCGAGGTCTGTGGCTCGCAAATTTGTGAAATCGGAAAAAATATACAAATGCAGTATTTAATCAAAATGACTGCAATATTTATTTACGGAGAAAACTATGGCCGCGTATATATAATAATAGCAATTCGATTCATAACCTGGGGTAATGGTTCAGTGGTATTGAGGCGGCCTGTAATTTGAAAACTCGGGTTCGATTCCCACAGCCGACAAACAATTTTCATCACACTAATATTATCTGTGTAGCTCCCCCTCGACTAAGATCTTTGGGGCTGTGATTTGACGGCTGGTAACCGCACTACACGTACATAAATACAGAGTGTTCAATTTTGTTGTTCCAACATTGCTATCTCGAGAACAAATACCATTTTATAAGACTACGAGGGCAAGGTGAAAAGTCCTTGAAAAATGAAACAAGAAATGATTTATTTGGTCAAAACATATTTGATTTCTCAACATAATCTCCTTGTAGCTCGATACACTTCGTCCAACGTTTTTCTAATTTTTTGATTCCTTCCAAATAATACGATTTTGGCAATCCTTCAAAATAGGCGTTTGTCTCAGCGATGACCTCATCGTTAGAGCCAAATCTCTTTCCGCCGAGCCATTTCTTCAAGTTTGGAAATAGATACAAATCGCAGGGGGCCAAAAAGTCCTTCTTATAGCGCTTGAACATCGCCAAACACTCCTTTGAACTTATCACACGGTCGCGCTTGTTGTCAACAGACAGTAAATGCGGCACCCATCTGGCAGATAGCTTTCTCATATCTAAAAATTTATGCAAAATGTGCTGTACCCGTTCGGTTTAGATGCTCATAGTCTCAGCAAGCTCGTGCATTTTAACTCGCCGATCGACGATTTCTGGCGTTGTAACCTCAATTGGACGACCAGAACGTTCGGCGTCCTTTGTGGTCATACTACCACAACGAAAATCAGTAAACCACTTGTGAATCTTTCTAATCGATGGTGAGGGGTCCCCATAATGTTTAATCAAGACACGAAATTCACTTTTTTCCATGTTTCCATGCAATCTTCAAGGTTGCTTGCTTTCGATGGGTGTCAAAACAGAACTGAATGACATATCAGTGTGAAAATTTTAATGCGTTCTAGTTAAAGATGGTCACATGATATTTGCGATTGTGGCGCCATCTTCAGAGACTTTTCACCCTGCCCTCGTATAGCTTACATTTCCGATCAAATAATATGATTCTAGGGTCGTATACAGTAAACACGTATCGTGTAATACCGGCTTCATTCAATGCGTATGAATCAAGGAACGTTTTATTGAATCTAATTTAACATCAACTATACAATTCAAGTGCTCATTACCGACTGTCTAAATAGTTCTGATATAAGATAATACGCGACTATTTATTAATCTACATGATTGTTCCATGTGGGTCACGCTCCCAACACTTTGTAATTGAAACAATAGACGACTCGAACAGTACAATATTTTTGCATTCAGATTATCCAACTCAGAATAATTAATTTGCTTGAATCGTATCACCGAGTTTCTGAAGATCCTGTATGCATGAAAAAAAATCTAATAAAAATAAAACATAGCAGGACATAATAGTTATTTTTATAACAAGTGACGAAAAAGGCTTGTTTCGAGCGAGTGCAGAATTTAACCATTTAAATCTGCACGAACACGTAACCTTTTTCAGCACATGTTATAAACAATATTTCAAGTAGTTTTATTTTTATAGCCAGCTGAAACACTTACTTGTGATCACGCTGTATCATTCATTTGTTTCAAAAACGAGGAAACAAATGTTATGCTGTAACCTGACTTATATGAGTTTGTGTTAGTGGTGGAGGAGCCACAGGGGTAGTTTTTGAAATTATGAAAATTGTTTGTCGCCTGTGGGAATCGAATCTAGGGTATCTAGGGTACCAGGGTTCTCAGGATCCATAGGCCGACTTCATACCACTGAGCTAGCCATCCCATTATTTTATGCACAACAAAATAACATTTAATTATATGTTCAAAAGAATAAAATTACTGGATGTGGCACTCAGTCGTAGTAGATCTCGATAAGTGATATATTTATACGTTTGAAATGTGATTACCAGCCGTTAAATCACAGCCCCCAAAGATGTTAGTGGAGGTAGTTCTAATGTAGTGAAAATTGTTTGTCAGCTCTGATAATCGAACCTAGGTTCTCAAATGCACAGGCCGACTTGATACCACTGAACCACCTACCTCATTTAAATTCTCAAAATGTTACTAAAAGATAAATAATTCATTGCATCAGTACAGAGGCCAAGAATTTTATTTTTAAGACACAAAAATGTCCATTGTGTATATTGTAATTAAATTTATTTATAACGGGTGACTCGAAAACAAAACAAATGAAACAAAAGAATAGACAAAACTATAACAGAAGATATTTCTTGGCAACTGAAAAACATTTAGTATTTTATTTATTTCATTTTGACATCGTTTGGCAGACATGAAGCTCCTTCCATATTTAAAATAGTATTGTACAGGGTGTTCGACAAGAACTGTATCATAGAATAGTATATTACGTACTATGAACTGTAAGTGACAGTTTTTAGATCAAGAATGTAAACATTCGCGACCTAAAAAAAATCACTTACAGTTCAAGGTTAGTAAGCTATTGTTTACAATATCTGCATAAATAGAATGAAAATAATTTTTTTTTTAAATTAACAGCTGTCAAACTAAACAGGACCTTGATATATACACAATAATAATTTAACTTACTGTCCACGGTGAATGGTAAGCAAATATTATAGTCCTAATGTAACCATGGAAAAAACTGTGTAATAAAAATTCCACTTACTGTGTTTAAATTTTGTTATTAATGGGTCAATTACTGTACAAGTATTGTAAAATAATATATTATTATGGGGTGGCTAGCACAGTAGGCCTGTGGATCCTGAGAACCGTGGAACGATCCCCACAGCCGACAAAACATTTTCACCAATTTAAAATTACCCCTGTGACTCCTTTACCACTAACATCTTTGAGGGCCGTGATTTGGCGACTGGTAACCGCACTTCACGCGCATAAATATATCACTTACCAAAATCTGCTTCGGCAGAGGACCACACCCAGTAATAGGTAAAAGGCGTGATGATATATTTATTTATTTATTTTCAATCATCGATTAATGTTAATCATGATTAAATAAATAAATATATCATCACGCCTTCTACCCATTACTTGATGTGGCACTCTGCCGAAGCAGATCTCGGTAAGTGATATATTTTGCTTGTGAAGTGCGGTTACCAGTCGTCAAATCACGGACCCCAAAGATGTTAGTGGTGGAGGAGCCACAGGAGTAGTTTTTGAAATTATGAAAATTGTTTGTCGCCTGTGGGAATCGAACCAGGGTTCTCAGGATTCACATGATTAACATTGAAAACTGGTCATTTCAAACAACCGCTTCGTCAAATAAAAACACTTTCCGGACGTATTAAGTATATTATTTTTTTTGGAACAGTTTCATTTAAACAATAATTATTCATCAATAATTTAAAATGATAACATTTTTTTGATATGAATTTTGACTGTTTTGTACTTTACCAGACTGTTATTTTTGTTGTAACCTTGCATACGTACTTTACTTGATTGTTTTGGTTAAAACCAAGGACGTTGAAAGGAGGGGATATGGCATTCAAGTCAAGACTGTGAGGCTCGGCAGATTGACAGAGACAGAAGTATTATTTCCTGTACCGTGCTAGCCTTGATTGACATGTGTCATAAAGAGATTTGAAATTTAAATAGACAGAACAGAATCATTCTCTCTAAAAGATTATACATTTTTACAAGGAAACTGAAATTATAAACACTTTGTTACCATTTTATCCACAAAAAATATGTCCAATTCCATACAACACAAAAATTGAAACACAAATGACACTTCGTGGTTATGTTTACATAAAACAACGCTCCCTGACAACGTCTAAACGTCACTTTTCTTACACAAAAATTCAAAATATTTGAAAGAAGAAGAGATTTGGCTAAGCACGGTGCAGAAAAACTATTGTTGTCTCTTTCCCTTGACCAAGCCTCACTTCAAACAATGCTACAGTATCGTCATGCCATAACCCCTCCTTTCAACGTCCTTGGTTAAAACCCACTTTCCATACTAAAATTGGTCGGCAAAGTAGGCAGTTTCTTACCGGTTGCAGGAAAAATCTATTAATTGGTTTAATTTGCAAGTTTTTTTATAAAGTAGTCAAAAAATAAAACTTTTGGCACAACAGTAACAACTCACATATAGAAATAATCCCAATTCAAG
Source organism: Pterostichus madidus (assembly GCA_911728475.2). NCBI lineage: Eukaryota > Metazoa > Arthropoda > Insecta > Coleoptera > Carabidae > Pterostichus > Pterostichus madidus. Next base: position 23,707,615 of record OU452319.1, read on the forward strand.
TTAAAACTAACTAATCTTATTTACAGTATCTAAGGTCTAAAACTTTGACCTCAGAATACGACCTGATCTTTGACCTTTCATGGATATAACTCAAGGTGTTTTAATATTGATTTTAACCCCCCCCCCCCATACGTTGTTTCGGGTTTTGTTGCTTAAAAGTCTGGAACAGGAACTTTGAGGTCTCCAAACTTTCGAACGGACATTTTCAATTTGAGATCCTTGTACGAGTTACACGAAAAAGATTCCTTTTCTTATCAAGTGTAGAAACGAAACCAAATAATGAGGGTGAATGTTGCTATGGTTACATGACAAATCTTTAAAGTATATTGTGTTGTTATAGTTTTATAGGATAGAGGTGGCTCAGTGGTATCGAGTCGGCCTGTGGATCCTGAGAACCCTAGTTCGATCCCCACAGCCGACAAAACATTTTCACCAATTTAAAATTACCCCTGTGGCCTTCCCTTCACTAACATCTTTGGGAGCCGTGATTTGACGGCTGGCAACTCGTATAAATATATCACTTACCGAGATCTGTTTCGGCAGAGTGCCACACCCAGTAATGGGTAGAAGGCGTGATGATATATTTATATTTATTTATTAGTCATAATTTTAATTAATGGCTCAGTGGTATCGAGTCGGCCTGTGGATCCTGAGAACCTTGGTTCGATCCACACAGCCGACCAATAATTTTCACCACATTAAAATTACCCCTGTGGCTTCCCCTTCACTAACATCTTTGGGGACCGTGATTTGACGGCTGGCAACTCGTATAAATATATCACTTACCGAGATCTGTTTCGGCAGAGTACCACACCCAGCAATGGGTAGAAGGCGTGATGATATATTTATATTTATTTATTATTTATAATTTTAATTAATGGCTCAGTGGTATCGAGTCGGCCTGTGGATCCTGAGAACCCTAGTTCGATCCCCACAGCCGATAAATAATTTTTACCACATTAAAATTACCCCTGTGGCTCCTCCACCACTAACATCTTTGAAACAATAGTTTATTAATGAAAATTCATGCATTAATAAAGATCATTAATGTATACATTATTCTGTTAAAGATTACACACAATTGATATTCCTTCTCTCGGCATTGCTATAAAATAGCTTTTATAAACTAATATAGCTTAAAGTCGAAGTCCTTAAACAGATATTTTGATGTATAAAACAATAGATTATGAATCTGAGAGATCAATGACAACTCGATATAGACAGAAATTGTGTGTCTTGTTCACGTGCAAAATATAAAATAATTATTATAAATGAAATAGAATTATTTTCAATACATGAATCGATAGTAAATATAGCTTTATTCAATATTTTTATATAAGATTTGTATTTCTATGTCATTTTTTTACTTTCTTACACAGTATAAGGAAGTATTGGAATTGTGAAATAAATCGTTGACGAGATTTTCGCGGAAATACGTGTTTTGAGGTCCACTGAATCCGTTTTGATCATTTTCTCAATGATGTCTGTGTGTGTGGATGGATGGATGGATGGATGTGTGTCCGAGTGTGCAATAGCTCATGAACGAGATAAGATTTGTTAACGAAACTTGGTAATTATAAGTTTCATTAAAATACAAAGAGCTGAGTTGATTTTGAATGACATTGAAAAACCGGAAGAGGAAGTTTACTGGACACACAAAACAATAAATTCCATTTATCTCAAAAATGGAATCAGTTACGAAAAAAAGTTATAAATAAAAGATGTTAGCATGAAACATAAAATGTTATTTGTAATTTTCCTGTATATGCGTCTGATTTTGAGAAAAACTAATTTATATATTTAATAATATATTCCAATAATCATAGTAGCAATAGAAACAAAAAAACATAAACATGTTTAACATTTATATGTCAAATAATAATTGCCAAACGCAAGGAGCAAGTCATAAGTGTTCAATTCAGAGTTTTTGATGCTACATCAATTTCATTCATCAAATAGTAAGTAATTTTAAATCGACTAAAATTTTAATTGTCGCTTTATCTAGTTATCTATGTCTTTTTTTCGGAAAAACAAATACATCATTAAAATGGTCGTCTAATTTGGCAACTTTGCCTCAATTTAATCGACTTCGTATCTCACGGTTCTTGAGATACCAAGGGTTAGGCTCGAACAACGGACATCCTGTATATGCCTCATCAGTAAAGTTAGACGTAAAGTAGTCAACATTACTAAAACGTAAACAAATTTGATATTTGATATGTTTCAAACATATACTGAATTAGTGAAAAACTAAATAATAATATTATGTAACATTCATATATTCTAAATATTAAATATGCTGTGTATAAGAAAGTCATGTGCTGTCCACACCAGATTTTTAAAATTACCATTTAAATATTGCAGCAGTTTTTTATGATTTTATTAAGTTTTATATGTACGGATGACGTCAGTCCATCTTTATAACCTTTTTAGTATATTTCCAAACCAAGTAAATAAATAAATATATTGACAAAAGGTGACAATCAATCCATAACAACCATGATTTTTACGTTTCATTTAAACTGTCTTTGAAAATACCATTACTTATATAAATTTAAAATTAATTTAGCTGCTATTGACCACCCTGTACATACTAATATAAGTATATACTAAACATACATAGCAGTAATAAGTACATTATAAAATTTAATCAATATTATACCACGTACCTTATTGCAATAAACTAGTTTTTCCTTTATTCAAATTTTGAAGATACACATTGTTTTATACAACGAATCACATTAAATATAAATATTTTTATTGTTTAATATATTCTATCACAGAGCCTGTACCTCATGACTGTACATATTTCCGAAATCCACTCGACACGGACAAATTAAAATCACAATCACTTTGTTATCACCTTGTATAAAACCACAAAGAGATGAACAATAATAACTCAGATAAAAATACTGTTTAAAACATATTATTTAGTCTTCGTACTCAGCTGTACTGCTTTCGCAACTGCCGTGTACTAACTGAACTATCATGGTGGCTACATCGAATTTCTCTACTTGTGTCTCTTTCTAGCGCATGGAGCAAGATATGGTGGAAACGTACAGACGTATGTCTTTGATTAAGTGTGGGTAACATCCCCTATATTGTAGGGTGAACCTGTCTGGGGATAGTGCGTTCTGAATAGCTTTGCTTGGGGGTGAAAGTCAGTGCGGTAGAATGGATATTTTGTTTGGGAGATGTTTGTGGAAGTTGTGCAGAAAGTGATGGATTTTTGAACGATTGGGAAGCGTACTTACAGTATTTATATCTACGATTGTACAATAATACGAGGGCAGGGTGAAAAGTCCCTGAAAAATAAAACAGATGGCGCCATAATCGCAAATCTCATGTGACATTTGTGATGTACGATCTTTAACTAGTACCGGCTAGGGAATGTAATAAGGACTTGCGCGTGTTGGCTGGCAACACAGTTTACAGTTAAGTAAAAATGGCAAAGTAACGTAAAAATTAGTAATGTGAGTTCAAGTCACCTTAGGGACATAACCATAGGTTCAAATCCCGAAAATATATACATATGTGTGTGGATGGATGGATGGATGTGTGTCCGAGTGTGCAATATCTCATCAACGAGATAAGATTTGTTAACGAAACTTGGTAATTATAAGTTACATGAAAATACAAAGAGCTGAGTTTATTTTGAATGAAATTGAAAAACCGGAAGAGGAAGTTTACTGGACACACAAAACAATCAATTACATTTATTTCAAAAATTGAATCAGTTACGAAAAAAAGTTTCAAATCAAAGATGTTAGCATGGAACATAAAATGTTATTTGTAATTTTCCTGTGTATGCGTCTAATTTTGAGAAAAACTAATTTATATATTTAATAATATATTTCAATAATCATAGTAGGCAATAGAAACAAAAAGATTTTAATTTTAGCTTTATCTAGTTATCTATGTCTTTTTTCGGAAAAACAACAAATACATAATTAAAATGGTCGTCTAATTTGGCAACTTTGCCTCAATTTAATCGACTTCGTATCTCACGGTTCTTGAGATACCAAGGGTTAGGCTCGAACACAGGACATCCTGTATATGCCTCATCAGTAAAGTTAGACATAAAGTAGTCAACATTACTAAAAAATTACACATAAACAAATTTGATATTATATACGTTTCAAACAGATAAATGCTGAATTACTGAAAAACTAAATTGCAGGTTTAATAATATATATTCTGAATATTAAATATGCTGTGTGTAAGAAAGTCGTGTGCTGCTCACACCAGATTTTTTGATATATCAGTTTAATAATATTATATATGGGGGTGGCTAGCTCAGTGGTATGAAGTCGGCGTGTGGATCCTGAGAACCCTGGTACCCTAGATACCCTAGATACCCTAGATTCGATTCCCACAGCCGACAAACTATTTTCACCACATTAAAATTACCCCTGTGCCTCCTCCACCACTAACATCTTTGGGGACCGTGATTTGACGCCTGGTAACCGCACTTCACTCGCATAAATATATCACTTACCGAGAACTGCTTCGGCAGAATGCCACACCCAGTAATGAGTAGAAGGCGTGATGATATATTTATTTATTTATTTATTTTGATTATGGTATAAGAGCCCTTAAGATTAGCTTGTGAACGAGCAGCTTTCCCTACGTCACTGTCCCTCTCCCCCACCGCCTCACCCTCCAACAATACACCTCGAATGAGGTATCACCTCCTCTCTATCTTCTATCTCTTTCTCGCCCAGTCGATAACATACAGAGTACATCTACTTCTACAATTCGGCGCATATATATCTATCTCTCTCTAGCTAGTATGCTGTATACGGCCCCTTGCTATATAGCCACACAGTCTGCGTTGCCGGACAAATGAAAAAGTTCTGAACCCTTGGACAGGGGGTACGGTTATATATGGAGCAGTAGATTGGATTGAAATGCGGATTGATTTGGAATTAGATTCAATTTGGATTATGAAAATTAAATAAATATATCATCACGCCTTTTACCTTTTACTAGGTGTGGCACTCTGCCGAAGCAGATCTCGGTAAGTGATATATTTATGCGCGTAAAGTGTGGTTACCAGTCGTCAAATCACGACCTCCAAAGATGTTAGTGGTGGGGGAGTCACAGGGATAGCTTTTTCAAATTATGAAAATTTGTCGCCTGTGGGAATCGAACCAGGGTTCTCAGGATCCACAGACCGACTTCATACCACTGAGCTAGCCATCCCATATGAAATATATAAATAAATATATCATCATGCCTTTCACCTTTTACTGGGTGTGGTATTATGCACGTACCAGCCGTCAAATCACGGCCTGAAAGATGTTAGTGGAAGAAGAACCACAGGGGTAATTTTAATGTGGTGAAAATTGTTTTTGGCTGTGAGAGTTGAACCAGAGTTCTCAAGATTCACAGACTGACTCGATACCACTAAGCTACCTACCCTATATAAATAAATAAATATAAATATATCATCACGCCTTCTACCCATTACTGGGTGTGGCACTCTGCAGTAGTAGATCTCGGTAAGTGATATATTTATGCACGTTAACAGTCGTCAAATCACGGCCACCAAAAATGTTCGTGGTGGAGGAGGCACAGGGGTAGCTTTTGAAATTATGAAAATTGTTTGTCGCCTGTGGGAATCGAATCTAGGGTATCTAGGGTTCTCAGGATCCACACGCCGACTTCATACCACTGAGCTAGCCACCCCATAACAACCATTCATGAATTAGTTTTAGGCGAATATTTTGGAAACTAAATGAAATAGAGAAACAAATTATAAGAAAAAGTTGCTGGGAATTAAATATGGAATTAGTTTTATTTGAAGCATTTTTCTGTAAATCGTAAGTTAAATCTAGTTGGGGAGGGTTCTTGCCACGAAGTGGTGTATGTTGCAATGTTAAACTTTGCCGGAGGCTATATCTCAAAAACTTTACAATATATGAAGATGCACTCAACGGCATTGAATTCCTTGTATCCGAATTGATATACAAGCAAATTTTAAGTCATTAAATTTTACTTCAAAATCTTTTTTCGTACAAATATTCATGTGTATTTTAACCAGTTGAATATAATGATAAAAATCTCAGTCTGTCTTCTAGTTTTTGAAATATTAATTGAAAACAGTTTTTTTTTTTAATTCACAGGCAGATTCATAAAGCGGATTAGCGCTAATACCATTTTTACTTTCTTGTACACAGTATAAGGAAGTATTGGAATCGTGAAAAAAATCGTTGACGAGATTTTCGCGGAAATACGTGTTTTGAGGTCCACTGAATCCGTTTTGATGGATGGATGTGTGTCCGAGTGTGCAATATCTCATCAACGAGATAAGATTTGTTAATGAAACTTGGTAATTATAAGTTTCATAAAAATACGAAGAGCTGAGTTGATTTTGAATGAAATTGAAAAACCGGAAGAGGAAGTTTACTGGACACACAAAACAATAAATTCCATTTATTTCAAAAATGGAATCAGTTACGAAAAAAAGTTTAAAATAAAAGATGTTGGCATGGAACATAAAATGTTATTTGCAATTTTCCTGTATATGCGTCTAATTTTGAGAAAAACTAATTTTTATATTTAATAATATATTTCAATAATCATAGTAGGCAATAGAAACAAAAAACATAAATTTAAATTTTCGCTTTATCTAGTTATCTAGTGTATAAGAAAGTCGTGTGGTGCCCACACCAGATTTTTTTATTTTGTTTTTAACTGTTTTCAATGCATGAAACAAGTTTATTTTAACTAAGGTTAAAAAGAGAGTTAATTAGCATCAAATTTAAATGATTTCATTAATCTGTTTTATTTTAATACAGAATTACAAATAATATTAAATACGGTGTTAGCGCTAATTCGTTTTATAAAACTACCTGAGTGTGATTATTTTTTGACGTTTCTCAAAACCAATGAAATGCTGTATTGTATGTCACGTGTCTGGATTTTAACCAATCCTGTCATTATTATACTGAAAATAAAGCTCTTGTGATTATTCCCGGGAATAATCTCTGTAGGTGCTTTTTTGTTTGTGTCAAATGATAGGTAGTTGTCAATTATTTAAAACTGTCAACGCGTCAAGTAAAATGTGTGATAAAAATCGATTTAGTTCCATTTCAGATACAGAAATACGTCAACAAATTTTGGAAACAACTTCCAAAAAGCCTAAGAACAAATGCGTGGTGATTCCCTAGTATGTAATTAACTTCTAGACTCGATGAAAGTAAATTCTTTGACCGCAAAAAACTACATTCAAGAATGTTCACCCTTAGCTTTGGGTTTTTTATAGATAAATGTTCACTACACGCAGTGACAGTGTATGGTGAAATAAAACCTACTAGCGTATATTTTAACAGCAAAACATTGGCCGGACAGCGATGTAAAAAGTGCTATGATAAAGCGGACGCATGCGCAGAAGACAGAATTATGCTATGTTTATATGAAGTCGTATTGTGTATTAGAAGGACTGTAATTTGACGGCTGATAACCGCACTTCACGCGCATAAATATATCACTTACCGAGATCTATTTCGGCAGAGTGCCACACCCAGTAATGGGTAGAAGGCGTGATTATACATTTATTTTAGCGGCTAGCTCACTAGTATGAAGTCGGCGTGTGGATTCTGAGAACCCTGGTACCCTAGATACCCTAGATTCGATTCCCACAGGCGACAAACAATTTTCACCATTTTAAAACTACCCCTGTGCCTCCTCCACCACTAACATCTTTGGCGGCCGTGATTTGACGGCTGTTAACCACATAAATATATCACTTACCGAGATCTGCTTCGGCAGAGTGCCACACCCAGTAATGGGTAGAAGGCGTGATGATATATTTTATATTTATTTATTTTTTCATGTACTTCACTAAAATAAATAGAAGGCAAACGTCAACTTTTCATACATGAAATGAAAGCAGAATGCCTACTTTCAACCCCGGTTGTATAAAAATAAATTATTCTTTAGTTTAAGTTTTTAAAGATATCACGTTCTTGGTCGACTTGGGAATGGTTGAAATGCAACCCTTAGTTTAAAATGCTCCCCTCTGCCACAAGGGTGCACTCGGGGTTCGAACTCACCCCTTCTTATTAACAGTTGTTTGCCATCAAGTCGTGGAAAGAATTTTAAATTCTTTAAATTTGTTCTATTGATTTGAAAATACTCTTGATGAATATATTATTTGAATTTGGTCTTTTTAACAAATGCAAATAGTAAAAATCATCAAAAATGCTTGAAATTATGAATCTGTTTTGCTAAATAATTTCAACTCCATCAAGCAGTCTTTTATATTTCGTCATGTTTTTCAACGAGAGTTTAAGCTTCAAGGAAACTTCAAAAACGTGCATGTGTAACATTAATATAAATATTTTTATTTCATTTCACTGAAATTGTTTATTTCTTACCTTGATAGATGTTTGGGTTGTTCCTTTCAAGTGTAGATAAGCCATCGCTACTGAAAGAGTGTAAAATATGTTACCTTAATTTTGAGGGCATTTTAATACTGTTAGAATATTTTATAAGTTTTTAGCAAAGTTTATTTTCCGTGAAAAACATTTAAGAACTGTTAAATAATCAAAATTGACATGGTGGCGCCATCTCTTAGAGAATCAGTGAACACCTGATCCTGCTTACACCACTTAAATGTCTATTTTTTTTTAATTTCTCACTTAATACACTTTAAAACAACAAAATATTAATTAATTTGTAAATAATAATTTAAATTTAAATTTATTTAATAGTCAAAATAGAGTATTTTGATGTAAAATATTTATTTTTCATGTGTGTAGTGTAAGTAGGACTCGGCGTTAGCTGTCAGCTCAGACAAAACATAATATTATAAATAAATAAATAACTTACGTTTAAGTTCTCAATCTTCTTAATACGATGCGCCCCGGATACGTACAGTAATTTTTCAGTTAATATTTGAACTTTTTACACGGCAATTTTTACAATTTTGTATCAGGAAAATACGTTGTTCCGGAGGTAACTTTGTATTAATTTAGGTTTTAGTGAATTGGCACCACTTATTTTTTATAGCTCCATCTATGAAATTTAAGGCGTGTCGCACGTTGTGGCTTTGGAAGTACATTCAGCATCAGCACAAATTAATAAAATTTAATAAAACAAACCAGAAACACATTCATTTAAATTAATCTTGGTATTTATTTACTATTACTAATAGTATCTAGAAGTATATAAAATATATATTTAAATGATTGAATGTTTTATTTATTAATTATTTTAAACTCAAATTGATTTATTATTTAGCAGTGACTGTACTAAAATAGCGGATTTGTAATGTCAAGACGACGCAGATACAAAGGTACTCCGAAGATATGTATTATACGTCAATTTTTACAATTTTGTATCAAGAGAATACGTTGTTCAGGAGGGAACTTTATTTTAATTTGTGTTTTAGTGAATTGGCACCACTGATTTTTTATAGCTCCACCTCTAAAATTTAAGGCGTGTCGGACGTTGTGACTCTGGAAGTACATTCAGCGTCAAATAAATTGACAAAATTTAATTAAACAAAACAGAAAAGCATTTATTTAAATTAATCTTGATATTTATTTACTATTATTAATAGTATCTAGAAGTATACTAAATATATATTTAAGTGATTAAATGTTTTATTAATTAATTATTTTACATTCAAATCCATGTTTTATTTAACAATGACTGTACTCATCTTAGAGATCTAACCAAACTTTTCATAGTAACAACGTTTGAAGTTTATCTATAAAAACACTTGATTCATTCAACAATTATCAATGACAAAAATAGAACAACCTATTATTGAGATAATATTCGTAAGTTTTATCAATTATAATACATTTTGAATACAATACTAACTAAAACAATCTTTGACAGTCCGATGACGACTTACCTTACGAAGAGGAAATTCTACGGAATCCTTACTCCGTTAAACATTGGTTAAGATATATCGAGCATAAAAAATCTGCTCCAAAACATGCAGTAAACATTATTTACGAACGAGCGTTGAAAGAGTTACCAGGTTCGTACAAACTTTGGTACAACTATCTCAAAGCCAGACGTAAACAGATCAAAGGTAGATCTATAACTGATCCAGAATACGAGGAAGTAAACAATGCTTTTGAACGTTCTTTAGTGTTTATGCATAAAATGCCTCGAATTTGGATGGATTATTGCAAATTTCTTACCGATCAATGTATAATAACACGCACACGCCAAGTATTTGACAGATCACTACGTTCACTTCCAATCACACAACACCACCGTATTTGGCCGTTATATTTACACTTTGTTCGCAAACACAATATTCCTGAAACCGCCATTCGTGTCTTTCGTCGCTATCTTAAACTTTTCCCGGAAAACGCTGAAGAATACATCGAGTATTTGACAGAAATCAGCCGTCTTGATGAAGCTGCAATTGTTTTAGCTTCAATTGTTAACAATGAAAATTTTATTTCAAGACACGGTAAGTCAAATCATCAACTTTGGAATGAATTATGTGAATTGACGTGCAAAAATCCGGATAAAGTTCGTAGTTTAAATGTTGATGCTATTATTCGCGGAGGGTTGAGGCGATATACAGATCAGTTAGGTAAATTATGGAATAGTTTAGCTGATTATTATGTTAGAAGCGGGTTGTTTGACCGCGCGCGAGATATTTACGAGGAAGCAATTCAAACTGTCACCACTGTACGTGATTTCACGCAAATTTTCGATGCCTACGCGCAATTTGAGGAGCTTAGTTTAAGTAAAAGAATGGAACAAATATCTGCGAAACTCAAATCTTGTGAAGATGACGACATAGATTTAGAATTACGTCTTGCACGGTTTGAATTGCTAATGGAACGTCGTTTATTACTTCTTAACAGTGTTTTACTTCGACAAAACCCCCATAACGTTCATGAATGGCATAAACGCGTAACATTACACGAAGGAAACCCACATGAAATCATTGACACTTACACAGAAGCCGTACAAACAGTTGACGCAAAATTAGCCGTCGGTAAATTACACACATTATGGGTAGACTTTGCAAAGTTTTACGAAAAAAACGGGCAGTTAGAAGACGCGAGATTAGTAATGAATCGTGCGATCCAAGTTCCTTTTTCTCGAGTTGATGAACTAGCTGCGATTTGGTGTGAATTTGCAGAAATGGAAATCCGCGCTGAAAATTTCCAACAAGCTTTACGATTGATGCAAAAAGCTACAGCGCCACCTTCGCGAAAAGTTGCGTATCACGATGAAAACGAAGCGGTTCAAATGCGGTTATACAAATCGTTGAAAATTTGGAGCATGTACGCAGATTTAGAAGAAAGTTTTGGTACTTTCAAATCATGTAAAGCAGTTTATGACCGTATTTTAGATCTTAAAATCGCGACTCCTCAAATTGTTATGAACTATGGGTTGTTTCTCGAAGAACATAATTATTTTGAGGAAGCTTTCCGAGCTTTTGAGAAAGGAATATCGTTGTTTAAATGGCCGAATGTTTATGACATTTGGAATACGTATTTAAGCAAATTTTTATCGCGGTACGGTGGAACTAAATTAGAACGGGCCCGCGATTTATTCGAACAATGTCTTGAGGATTGTCCCTCTGAGTTCGCGAAACCGTTGTACTTACTATACGCAAAGTTAGAGGAAAATTATGGGCTAGCCAGACATGCAATGGCGGTTTACGAACGCGCAACCCAAGCAGTGAAACCGGACGAACAATTCCAAGTATTTAACATTTACATAAAACGCGCTGCAGAAATATACGGCATTCCTCGAACGCGACAAATCTACGAAAAAGCCATCGAGGTCTTACCAGAAGAACACAGTCGAGAAATGTGTCTTAGATTCGCTGAAATGGAAACAAAATTAGGAGAAATCGATCGCGCGAGAGCTATCTACGGTCATTGCGCGCAAATCTGTGATCCGAGAGTTACTGCCACCTTCTGGAACTCTTGGAAAGACTTTGAGGTCGCTCATGGTAATGAAGACACCATGAGAGAAATGTTACGAGTTAAACGAAGTGTCCAAGCGACTTATAACACTCAGGTTAACATGATGTCCGCGCAGATGATTTCTGGAGGTGCTACTAGCGGTACCATAGCTGATCTGGCACCTGGGGCTAAAGATGGTATGAGAATGTTGGAAGCTAAAGCTATGGAGATGTCGGCACAGAAGAATCCGAATATTATGTTTGTAAGAGGTGAAACTCAGGGACAAACTAATGCTAATACGGATAAGGTGGTTAATCCGGATGAAATTGATATTGATGAAGATGATGATGATGAAGATGATGAAGAAAATGAACAAGATGATGTTGTAGAGAAAGATATTCCGAATAAAGTTTTTGGAAGTTTGAAAAATACTGTTTCTACTGAATAAAAATGATTGAATATTTATTGTTTTGTAGTTTTCTTTTTGTATTTCCATCATTTCCAGGATTGTTGTACATACATACATATTTTCACTCTATATCCCAACAAATGAGGTAGCAGGAACCCTAAAATCACTCATTACATTCATCAAATAATCAGCCCTCTCATCCAACCCTCACTTTAATCACATTCATAAATCACTCCATATAAACTCATTCATTTATTATTTATTATTATGGGGGTGGCTAGCTCAGTGGTATGAAGTCGGCGTGTGGATCCTGAGAACCCTGGTACCCTAGATACCCTAGATTCTATTCCCACAGGCGACAATTTTCATAATTTCAAAAACTACCCCCTGTGCCTCCTCCACTACTAACATCTTTGGAGACCGTGATTTGACGACTGTTAACGTGCATAAATATATCACTTACCGAAATCTGCTTCGGCAGAGTGCCACACCCAGTAATGGGTAGAAGGCGTGATGATATATTTATTTTATTTATACATACATATCTTCACGCTATATCCTAACAAATAGGGTAGCACAAACCCTAAAATCACTCATTTATCAAATAAACAAACACACCACCCTCACTTTAACCACATTCATAGATCACTCCATAATATAAACTCATTCATTTATTACACTCGAAATCATTTATCACACAACAAACCTTCAATCACATCATTCCTATTCACTCCTATTCACTTATCATTCATCTTCTTTCTTCGACGTACATAACATATGCATAAAACATCTCAAATTACTCATGTTTACTCCTAACAACGAGCCTAAAAAAGATTAGAAAAGATGAAAGCGATGGCCTGCACTTGTATATGAAAGAAAAGTCCACACAATGCACTCACTGAAAATCAAACAGATAAGAAAGGGAGGGAGCGTCGTCCTGTGCTTGTTTTTGAAAGTGAATTCCACACAATTACAGTTAAACACTCTACGTAAGAATTGAAAACGAATTAAAAGATAAGAAAGGAAGGTAGTGTCGCCCTGCGCTTGTTTTTGAAAGTTTCACACAATTGCAGTTAAACACTCAATGTAAGTACTAAATAAATAAATACATAATCACGTCTTTTACCCATAATTGGATGTGGCACTCTGCCGATTCAAATCTCAGACCTCGGTAAGTGATATATTTATGCACAGCTGTCAAATCACAGATAAAGTAATATTGTTTGAGTCGTTATTTGTAAAGAAACGCATTAAAACAGTTTATTCATTGATTTTATAATAAATAATACAATTATGAAGTAGTTGTATCACAATTTGACACTTCCTCCTTACCTCCAGTTTGTGACAAATGTTTTACAATGTCGACCCAATCCCAGCCACGTGGCTTCTCCCCCTTAGCTTCAACTCGATCCCACTGTCTCCTTTTTTGTGCTTTTGTTAGTTGTTCTTTCTTTGGAACCTTTTTATTAACGAAATCGTCCTGAAAGAAGACACTGGTAACCTATTTGACAGCTCAACGAATTGGATAACTAACCTTGTTCGATATTTCAATTTTATCCAGATTTTCTGTAGTTTCTTGAATTACAGTTTCCGGCTGTTCTAATATAAGCTCTTCATACTTTTCTTTGACACATTCTATAAGAGAATAAGTCATAGCTTCACCTAAGTATTGTTCAGCTTCATTTGAAATGAGGTTAATTACTTTATTTTTCACTGAATCTAGTCTAGAATAAAAGATGTATGAATTGGTTTGAATATGAGGTGTGGAACTTACAAGTTTGTGTTGTAAAATGTGTCCATGTTGACTGTAGGTTTGTCTTTGGGGTAATTTTCGCCCCATTGAAGTTCTACCAGAAAGGATTTTATGTGTTCATGTTCCCCAAACTAAAATACAACTACAAATACTTAGAAATGTGTATAAATAGTAAATTGCAAGTACCTTATATTGAAATACATTCGCAGATAGTTGTTTGAAGGATTCATCTCCTTCGTAGATTGACAACAACACTTCTCGTTCTTCGTCTTGCAATTCTTTAATACTCATGTTTTATATTATTTATTGATACATTCTGGATGAAATATTGTATGATTACAAATAAATACACAATCAAATTCGTTCTAAACCAAACACAAACGTCAACTAATCTGATTGACAGCTAAAGTAAAATTGGCGGGAAATTTAAATTTATTAATACTGTGCTCTAAATACAATCTAATCAAGTATAAAATGATATTTATTTATTAATACAACAATAAATCAGGTTCGTAACAATAACAACCAATAACGTCGTTCCTTTTTCATAATATCTACTAGTTTAAATTTAATACTTTCCAAATCAACCTCATTTGGTTTACAAATTAAATTTTCGTACCAATCATAAAAGATATTCATAATTCCAGTTGGTTTTTCCCGAGTTCTATAATAATTCTTCTTCTCTAAAAATTCACCAGGGCTTTCCATAATATCTAATTCTAACCAAAATTTATTTAATTTCATGTTTAAATACTCTTTAGCTCGATCCATATCTTGTAAAATATGGTTCGCTAATTCTGTATCGTTTAAAGTGTCAGAATATCTTTCATAAACCGTCAAATAATCAAGAATACTAAGCCCAACTTCTTCATTAGGCTCAGCTTGTTTATCAATCATTCTTTTTTCTTCTTCAAGCACCTCAATCTTCTTCTTATCGATTCCTCGGATTAACAAATCTTTGAAATCTTGTAGCGCTGCTCGCGTGAATAAATCGAAAGCTTGCCGTTGCATACTCATAAAAGTTTCGCGATTTCTACGAATGAGATCTTCCGGATTGGTAATCGGCTGCTGTTGCTGCTGCTGCTGCTGCTGTTGTTGCTGTTGTTGTTGTTGTGGGTAAGGCGGAGGTACTGTAGAAGTCATTGGAGCGCCAGTATTGGATTGTTGGTAGTTTTGTTGTTGGTAATTTGATTGTGGTTGTTGGTATTGTTGTTGAGAGTTTGGATATTGTGACTGTGACGGAGGTGGTAGTGTTGGTGGCGGTTGAAGTGGTTGTTGTTGTTGTTGTTGTTGATTCCGAGTTTGTAATGATGATGAGTCTTGTCCTTGGGATGGCTGGTAGTCTGTTAAACAATACCTACATTACATTCAGCGCATCAGCGCATCAAAGTTCTGTTAGGTACATCAAACTACATTAAATATTAAATACAGATAAACCGATAGGAAGTATTGTACATTGCACGAGGTTAAAATACATTTCACCAAGAAATGGTTCAAATAAAGTTAGGTCGTTATTTAATTTGGAACAACTTTTCCTAATAAAGTTTTCATCTAACTTGTATGGTTTCCTCAAGAATCACTCATAACTTTCTGCTGGTTCTAGCATTGCAGCATACACCACTTCGTGCCACGAACCCTCCCTCCCGGGGGCTAAAATGCATTTTACAAAAAAATTGTTCAATTAAAGTTTGTCCCTTATTTATTTTAGAGCAACTATTCCAAATAAAGTTTTCCTCTAACTAGTTTAGTTTCCTCAATAACCACCCATAACTTTCTACTGGTTCTAGTATTGCAGCATACACCACTTCGTGGCAAGAACCCTCCCATCTGGCAGCTAAACTGCATTTTACAAAAAAAAAGGTTCAAATAAAGTCAGTTCCTTATTTAATTTAGAACAACTTTTCTTAATAGAATTTTTCTCTAACTTGTATAGTTCCCTCAAAAATCACCCATAACTGTCTGCAGAATTTTTACCACTTCGTGGCAAGAACCCTCCTACCGAGCAGCTAAATTGCATTTTACAGAAAAAAGGTTCAAATAAAGTCAGTTCCTTATTTAATTTAGAACAACTTTTCCTAATAAAGTTTTTCTCTAACTTGTACAGTTCCCTCAAAAATCACCCATAACTGTCTGCAGAATTGTTACCACTTCGTGCCACGAACCCTCCCACCTGACAACTAAATTGAATTTTACAAAAAAATGGTTCAAATAAACTCAGTTCCTTATTTAATTTAAAACAATTTTTCCTAATAAAGTTCTTCTCTAACATGTACAGTTCCCTTAAAAATCACCTATAATTTTCAGCAAAATTTTTAGCAATTCGTGACAAAAATCCTCCCACCTGACAGTTAAATTGCATTTTACAGACAAATGGTTCAAATAAAGTCAGTTCGTTATTTACTTTAGAACAACTTTTCCTAATAAAATTTTGCTCTAACTTGTACAGTTCCCTCAAAAATCACCCATAACTTTCTGTAGAATTGTTACCACTTCGTGCCAAGAACCCTCCCTCCCGGAGACTAATATGCATTTTATAAAAAAATGGTTCAAATAAAGTCAGTTCCTTATTTAATTTAGAACAACTTTGCCTAAATAAATTTTTCTCTAACTAGTACAGTTCCCTCAAAAATCACCCAGAACTTTCAGCAGAATTTTTACCACTTCGTAGCAAGAACCCTCCCTACCGCGAGCTAAACTACATTGAACAAAAAAACCCTGTTTATAAATGAAATAAGGTATAAATTTAGCAATGTACACTTCCCATTGGTTGCGCTGTACACTCCCAAGCACAAATAACTAACTACTACTCACTGGACGACGGTGGTTCAATCTGATACAAGTCCTTCTTAGGCACATCCTGAATGACAATCCTGCTGACATCATTGAGGATGCTTCTCGGAGTCACGTGATTTCCATAGTAGCCCCCGGAAGGCTGGGGCGGAGCGCTAGTTTCCGTTGGTTCATTATACGACGCTTCTAAACGTTTCGGCGTCTTGTCTACCATCGGAGAACTCTGATAGAAACGCCGCTGTACCGGAAGTGAGATTGAAGGAGGCATGTAGCTTCCGTAGAGGTTCAACGGAGATAGAAGTCGTTCACTGGTGTAAAACGAGCTTCGTTCTGCTGGAATTGGAAGACTAGGCATGCTAGGAATATTAGACATGGGAGACATTGTCGATGGAAAGAAACCTGGAGGATTTTGGATTGTATAAAATTGTTCTTGAGCGACAAGAACAGGGTTCTGACCCTCGTAATAATTCATTTTCATTGTAGTTCTGTCTATCATCTGTGTTGTTGGTTTTGGTGTAGTTGTAGTCTCGTAACTACGATAATTATACCGTTTATAGTTATTCGACTGAGTGTACATTCTCTGAGTAGGTGTAGGCGTTTTTGTTGTGCTTGTTGTTGTACCGTATGATGGTCGCCGCGTTGTTTCCGAGTACGGAGCCATAGTGCTGGATTGTGTGATATAATTTGTATTTATTGGTTCTTGTTGTTGTTGTTGTTGGTAGGACTGTTTTTGTGGCTCGATTTGTCGGCTGTTTGTGTTGTGGTAGTGCTGGTTCTGGTTGTTACTGTTTGGATGGTTTTGGTTGTTGTTGTTGTTGTGAATGTAGTAACGTTTGGTTTCTTGTTTAACGTTGTCGTGTTTCTTGTATTTTGGTTCTTCGTAAGTTGATTTCTTTGCATCATCGGGCGGCAAATACCTAAGAATAAATATTAATATAATAAGTATAGCCCACTTCGTGCCACGAACCCTCCCTCCCGGGGGCTAAAATGCATTTTATCAAAAAATGGTTCAAATAAACTCAGTTCCTTATTTAATTTATAACAACTTTACCTAATAAAATTTTCCTCTAACTTGTTTAGTTTCCCCAAAAATCACCCATAACTTCCTGCAGGATTTGTTACTATTTGGTGGCAAGAACCCTTCCTCAGTTAAAAATGGTAACTTACCCCATGTATCCAGGGCCTCGATACTCCTGTGGACCAAACATGGGTGGTGGATAACCGCCGCCCGCCATAGGATCTTCATATCCGTACCCGGGGTAACCTAACAGTCCCGGGGGTGGCATATGGAACCTGCAATCAAAGATCAACGTCTCTATAACCATTCAAAACAGATCAAATCTGTTTGCAACCCCAAATAACCAAATTTTCATTTAGTGAAATATGTGTTTCTACTAGCATTGCAGCATACACCACTTCGTGGTAAGAAACCTCCCTCCCGGAGACTAAAATGCATTTTATAAAAAATTGTTCAAATACAGTCAGTTTCTTATTTAATTTAGAACAACTTTTCCTAATAAAGTTTTTCTCTAACAAGTACAGTTCTCTCAAAAATCACCTATAACTTTCTGCAGAATTTTTACCACTTCGTGCAACGAACCCTCCCTCCCGGGGGCTAAAATGCATTTTACAAACAAATGGTTCAAATAAACTCAGTTCCATATTTAATTTAGAACAACTTTTCCTAATAAAGTTTTTCTCTAACATGTACAGTTCCCTCAAAAATCACCTATAACTTTCTGCAGAATTTTTACCACTTCGTGCCACGAACCCTCCCTCTCGGAGACTAAAATGCATTTTACAAAAAAATGGTTCAAATAAAGTCAGTTCCTTATTTAATTTAGAATAACTTTCCCTAATAAAGTTTTTCTCTAACATGTACAGTTCCCTCAAGAATCACCCATAACTTTCTGCAGAATTTTTACCACTTCGTGCCACGAACCCTCCCTCTCGGAGACTAAAATGCATTTTACAAACAAATGCTTCAAATAAAGTCAGTTCCTTAATTAATTTAGAATAACTTTCCCTAATAAAGTTTTTCTCTAACATGTACAGTTCCCTAAAAAATCACCCATAACTTTCTGCAGAATATTTACCACTTCGTGCCACGAACCCTCCCTCTCGGAGACTAAAATGCATTTTACAAACAAATGCTTCAAATAAAGTCAGTTCCTTAATTAATTTAGAATAACTTTCCCTAATAAAGTTTTTCTCTAACATGTACAGTTCCCTAAAAAATCACCCATAACTTTCTGCAGAATATTTACCACTTCGTGCCACGAACCCTCCCTCTCGGAGACTAAAATGCATTTTACAAACAAATGGTTCAAATAAACTCAGTTCCATATTTAATTTAGAACAACTTTTCCTAATAAAGTTTTTCTCTAACATGTACAGTTCCCTCAAAAATCACCTATAACTTTCTGCAGAATTTTTACCACTTCGTGCCACGAACCCTCCCTCTCGGAGACTAAAATGCATTTTACAAAAAAATGGTTCAAATAAAGTCAGTTCCTTATTTAATTTAGAATAACTTTCCCTAATAAAGTTTTTCTCTAACATGTACAGTTCCCTCAAGAATCACCCATAACTTTCTGCAGAATTTTTACCACTTCGTGCCACGAACCCTCCCTCTCGGAGACTAAAATGCATTTTACAAACAAATGCTTCAAATAAAGTCAGTTCCTTAATTAATTTAGAATAACTTTCCCTAATAAAGTTTTTCTCTAACATGTACAGTTCCCTAAAAAATCACCCATAACTTTCTGCAGAATATTTACCACTTCGTGCCACGAACCCTCCCTCTCGGAGACTAAAATGCATTTTACAAAAAAATGCTTCAAATACACTCAGCTCCTTATTTAATTTAGAATAACTTTCCCTAATAAAGTTTTTCTCTAACATGTACAAGTTCCCTCAAAAATCACCCATAACTTTCTGCAGAATTTTTACCACTTCGTGACAAAAACCCCAAATAACCATATTTTCATTTATTGAAATATGTGTTGGTCACCTGGAGCTTTGAAGTGGTGCATTTGTCGTCGGCGGTGCAGGTGTCGGTGGTGGTGGCGGTGGAGCTATAATCGGTCCAGGTCCGTGGTCATTCTTCGTGGCCGCACAACAACCGTATTGAATGCTGATGTCGATTTTACCAAATCCCCCGACATTCGAACGACTCCCACCTTTTTGCTATTAACAACAATATTACATCTATTATTAACTAGACACATTTTATTTGGAAAATTAAAATAATATAGACAAATGTGTCCAAACGTCTCCACAATACGATGCGGGCACTCATGTAACACAGTGACGTAAAAACAGCTGTTCGGACTGCGATCACTGCGCCACCTACAAAATGAACTATTTTTTTGTGGCGAGATTTGAAAAGAATGGTTCTTTTCAAAATAGTAAATTTTGTAGGTGGCGCAGTGATCGCAGCCCGAACAGCTGTTTTTACGTCACAGTGTCACGTGAGCGCCCGCATTCTATGAAATTCTTCTCTGAAATATGTCTATAAAAATGCTTATCAATAATTATCGACATCAGCAATTCATCGGCTACGATGTAGAAACAATAATTTAGAAAGGGATGAAAAAATGGAAAATTGAGTGATGTAAACAGATTAAGAAAGTGTTTAGTAGCGTTGGGGTCACCTGGAGCTTTGAATTGGTTCTTGACTGATTTCTATTTCAGAAACGAGTTTCTTCGTGGTAGCCTCGGGGGTCTGAATCCCTATTTTAGGGACTCCGCCCGGCGCTTCTACTTGTGTAACCTGTGCGCAGCAGCCATATTGAATGCTGATGTCGATTTTACCGAAGCCACCGACATTGGAAGACGATGAACCGTTCGACTAGTAAAACCAGTTAGATACAGATTAACCCTTCCGGGGGATAAACTGTATCTCCTCAAAAAATGCTTCATTTAGTTTCCCCATAACTTTAAATACATAATTTGTGACATGAACCCTGCCACCAGAACATTAAAATACATTTTTTTCAAAAAATGGATCAAATTAAGTCAATTCCATATTTAATTTCGAATAACTTTTCCTAATAAAATTTTTCTCTAACTTGTTTAGTTTCCCTAAGAATCACCCATAACTTTCTGCAGGTTCTAACATTACAGCATAGCCCACTTCGAGCCACGAACCCTCCCTCCCTGAGGATAAAATACATTTTATCAAAAAATAGTTCAAATAAAGTCGATTCCTTATTTAATTTAAAATAACTTTTCTTAATCAAACTTTCCTCTAACTTGTTTAGTTTTCCCAAAAATCACCCATAACTTTCCACTGGTTCAAGCATAACAGCATATACCACTTCGTGCCACGAACCCTCCCTCCCGGGGGCTAAAATGCATTTTACCAAAAAATGGTTCAAATAAAGTCAGTTCCTTATTTAATTAAGAACAACTTTTCCAAATAAAGTTTTTCTCTAACATGTACAGTTCCCTCAAAAATTACCCATAACTTACAGCAGAATTTTTACCACTTCGTGCCACGAACCCTCCCTCCCGGGGGCTAAAATGAATTTTACCAAAAAATGGTTCAAATAAAGTCACTTCCTTATTTAATTTAGAACAACTTTTCCTAATAAAGTTTTTCTCTAACATGTACAGTTCCCTTTAAAATCACCCAGAACTTTCAGCAGAATTTTTACCACTTCGTGCCACGAACCCTCCCTTCCGGAGGCTAAAATGCATTTTACCAAAAAATGGTTCAAATAAAGTCAGTTTCTTATTTAATTTAGAATAACTTTTCCTAATAAAATTTTCCTCCAACTTGTTTAGTTTCGGTAAAAATGAGCTATAACTTTTTGATGGTTCTAGCCCACTTCGTAGCACAAACCCTCCCTCTCTTAGACAACATATTATAATAAATGTTTCTGTTAAGAAACAATACCTGTTGGATGTTCCAGCACATCATGAGTAAAAATTAAAATATTCTTTCTTACCGGTGTTGGTAATGTTGGCCATATAGGAGGTACTGTACTAAATTCTTCCCTTGGCATTGGAGGAGGTGGAAATACCTCTCGAATGTAGTACTTTTTATTCATTCTTACCGGTGGAGGAGGCGGCGGCGGCGGCGGTGTTTCACTTGGCGGTGTCGTCTGAATCTCCGGCTGAGGTACAGGCGGAAACGGTTTAAAATTAAAGTAATTATCCTTTTTCATCGACGATGGTGACTCCTCAGAGGAAGAAGATGAACTAGAACTCGCATATTTGTGTCCTCCAAAGTAATCTTTCATCATATCGCCTAAATATTCGTTTTTGTCGTACGTAACAGTTGCAGAGCTCACATCGTACGGTGCTGCTGAATTATCGCTCATATCCGGTACGTTATCATACTCCTCTTCCGGTTCTGAGGCATCAGAATCGATATCTGATTCATAGTAAGGCGGGAGGGAATCTTCTTGTGAGAATAAATCGCTCGATGAACTGTGAGCTGTACAAGTTGAGCTAGATATCCTAAACCAAACCAAATTCGATTAATAATGACAGTCAGAGAATTCAACACAACTTACATAAACCCTAAAAATATAGTGGCAATAATATTCATTGTGTAAACTCGTCACTGCATTGTTCCAATGGAAAATGCAACACAAATTAATAAAACTAGATCCTAATTACGTCTTTTATTGATGCTGATTCATAAATGTCATCTTTTGATATATCTAATTGCCATATAAACTTTAATATGTCGCTATTAAAAGTTTACTGCTTGTAAATCAAGTTTGATGGCTTTCCGGTCTAAATAATTGATATTAAACAATAATAATTACCAAGATAACTCAACTATCTCGTCCGAAATTAGTTTATTGGTCAGCTAAATCATAAATAAAGGCCTTTTCAAGCAATGCTCAACAGAGATGCTCTAGAAATTTGAGAAAGAACTGACAGGGATTCTGCTGAATTGAGTCGTTGTTTACACAAAAAATATTGAAAATATATGCACTATATAAACAAAATAAAATTTAATTAATTAATTATTAATTATAATTCAAAGAATTTATATTTAAATCATAATAAATTATACTTGTTTTGACTGAACATCAAAAAGTTATTACTGATCAATAAATCAAGGTAGTTATACTTGTTTTAATTGCTAAGAATAACGAAAATACACTGAAAATTCAACCAAAACCAACAGCTTACCTCAAAGAATGAAACATTAGTTTGTAACTAGTATAGCATTTATTTAAAAACTAAGAATAAATTCATAATAAGTACAAGAAATATTTTCAGAGCTATTCTTTCAAACTTGGCGATAGATTTGTATTTAAAACGTTTGCTTTGTATTTTAAGCTTTCTACAGAAGTTGCATTTGCTAAAGATTCATCTGACAACATTCTGTCGCCCCGTTTCTCTTTAATCGAATCTAGAACATAAACGGCGCTTTAAAATGGGAAAAGAATATAGTTCCATCAATTCTTTACCATTATACGGTGTATATTTATCAGATAACATGTTTTCTAGATTGTAACCGATGATTCCAACTAGAGCAGCAAACGGCAAAGTGATTGCTGGTGCGTAAGTGCGTAAAACTCGAAATAAGACTGGCCACATTCTAAAATATTTCTGGAAATTGCTATTCAACAAACGTCATTGAGGTTATGTAAAAATGTCAAACAGTCATATGAAGTTAGCAGTTAAACCATAGGAAAATTCATTTATATTTTCCACTAGTATTCTAGTGGAAAATATAAATGAATTTTCCTGTATTCAGTACCTACCTTCACACAATATGGCGGCGATCATACGTGACGTTTAAATATTTATTGTTATTAATTAATCAATTACTAGCATTTTCCGATGGAGAAATCTGACAAGAACGCTGTATTTATTTTAAGTTTCGATGAACATGGTCGCAAAGTATACACCAGTGAATCAGATCCAACAAAAAGGTATTTATTGAATTTGACAGCTTTATAAAATCTACAAATTCCCTATTAGATTTGTTGTAGATGATGACGGAAATCTGTTGGATGAAAATATCCCACAGATTAAAATGGAATCAGATGATTATGAGTTGAGCGCAGATTCTGCGAGCAATGATGCAATTCTAGTCGGTGATTCCGATTGTATCATTGCTCAACTGGAAGACTCTGCTGGTTTAGGTAAGTTTTACACTCATTCACCACACACTCACTACATTTAACAACGATTTGACAGGAATGATGACGCATCTCGAGCATGTAGCTCTGGATGACACCGACACACTTATGTCTGAAATAGATTCAGTGTCAACACGAAGAAACACCAACATTGAACTGGATGTTGAAGATGATGATGGGCTTGTAGGCCTGCCGGAAGAAGTCCAAACAGATGAAGATGATGAAGATTATTCTTTAATGCAACACATGGACATTAGGGAGCCGTTAAGCACCCTAAAGCAACTTTTGGAGCAGAGGTTAGGGGTTGAACTACCTGGCTACGAATTCTGGTTACAGAATGCACAAATGGTGAGGTTTATTTGTTTTATACCTGTTTATCCTACTAAAACATCCTTTAAATCCGTTAGATTCCTTCCAAATCCACAGATTCCTCTACAAACCAAAATATCCTGAAGGTAAGTACAATAAATTATGGGGACTGTTTAAGATTATTTTATTTGGAAAAAAGTTGTAAAATACATTTTAGCTATCACAGGTGGGAGGGTTCTTGCCACGAAGTGGTGTATGCTGTAATGCTAGAACTAGTAGAAAGTTATGGATGATTTTTGAGGGAACTGTACAACTTAGAGATAAAATTTATTAGGAAAAGTTGTTCTAAATTAAATAAGGAACTGATTTTATTTGAACCATTTTTTGGTAAAATGCATTTTAGCCACATGGAGGGAGGGTTCGTGCCACGAAGTGGTGTATACTGTAATGCTAGAACCAGCAGAAAGTTATGGGTGGTTCTTGGGGAAACTAAACTAGTTAGAGGAAAATTTTATTAGGAAAAGTTGTTGTAAATTGAATAAGGAACTGACTTTATTTGAACCATTTTTTGGTAAAATGCATTTTAGCCTCAGGGAGGGGAGGGTTCGTGGCACGAAGTGGTGTATACTGTAATGCTAGAACCAGCAGAAAGTTATGGGTGGTTCTTGGGGAAACTAAACAAGTTAGAGGAAAATTTTATTAGGAAAAGTTGTTTTAAATGAAATAAGAAACTGACTTTATTTGAACCATTTTTTGGCACGATGCATTTTAGGGAGGATAATGCTAGAACTACTAAAAAGTTATGGATGATTTTTGAGGGAACTGTACAAGTTAGAGAAAAATTTTATTAGGAAAAGTTGCTCTAAATTAAATAAGAAATTGACTTTATTTGAACTATTTTTTAATAAAATGCATTTTAGCCTCCGGGAGGGAGGGTTCGTGCCACGAAGTGGTAATAAATCCGACAAAAAGTTATGGGTGATTTTTGAGGGAACTGTACAAGTTAGAGAAAAATTTTATTAGGAAAAGTTGTTTTAACTTAAATAAGAAACTGAGTTTATTTGAAGCATTTTTTAGTAAAATGCATTTTAGTCTCTGGGAGGAAGGGTTCGTGGCACGAAGTGGGCTATACTGCAATGCTAGAACCAATAGAAAGTTATGGGTGATTCTTGGGGAAACTAAACGAGTTAGAGGGAAATGTTATTAGTAAACGTTGTTTTAAATTAAATAAGGAACTAATTTTATTTGAACCATTTTTTTATGAAACCCATTTGATCCTCAGCTGGAAAGCCACAAAAACCTGGTGGATCAATGCGTCCAAGGTGAAGGTTTAGTCCAAATAAACGTTCAAATACAAACACATCTCAAACGCATCAACATCGCCGATGTTCTGAAACCAGCTGAAGATTATTCCGACACAGAAACAATTAACACTCACACCACTTCCGCTCCCAACACTACAAACACTTCCGCTAAAAAACAAAACGTGATTAAGTGGGTCGTTGATTCAGGCTTTCGTCGAGACCAAGACAAACTTAAAATACCATCCGATCCATTAAATTGGAGCAGTCAACACGTCTGTCATTGGCTACAATGGGCCGTCCGCCATTTTAATCTTCCTCATATTAAACTAAAAGACTGGGATATGACAGGGGAAGATCTCTGTCGGTTAACTTTACAAGAGTTTCAAACCCGGGTGCCTAAAGACCCCGGCGATATTTTTTGGACGCATTTAGAGCTTCTTCGTAAATGCAAATTCGTTGCTGTTGTTCAAAAAGATAAAAATCTCGATCAATCGTCTTCAACTGTTCAAAAAAATCGCCAACCGCGTTTAATGAAACCTAACCGTAGTTCTAAACCGGAATTAGAAAAGATTCAACTTGTTGATACATTTTCCGGAAGTGGTAATCGATCTGGCAACAATGGACAGATACAACTTTGGCAGTTTTTACTAGAATTGCTGACAAGTAAAGAATATCGAGCGGTTATTCAATGGTTAGGTTCAGAAGGTGAGTTTAAATTGTCCAGTCCGGAAGTGGTTGCCCAACTTTGGGGGGAGAGAAAGAATAAACCAACAATGAACTATGAGAAACTGTCCAGAGCACTTAGATATTATTATGATGGGGATATGATTAGTAAAGTACATGGGAAACGATTTGTTTATAAATTTGTTTGTGATTTAAAGCAACTTTTAGGTTATTCTGCTCTTGAGTTGGCTAGATTAGTCGATAACTCTGTTTGTGACGTTAGTATAAGTTAAATTTGGTATATTGGATTGTTTGAATTAAATATTTGTATTTTTATATGAACAATTGTTAAGTCTAGTTTGTATATTACAAAATAAATCATTAGTACGAACCTTTCAATTATTCCTTTCGCCAGAAGTCTTTGTATAAATGTAATACATCCTGTAGCAAGTTAAAATAATTAAATTATTGCCGGAAAATTGTTGATTTTGATGTAAACATAACCATTTATTAAACGTCAAAAATAGTTGTGAATGTGACAAGTACCACTAGCGCCATCTCTGAGTGAAACCATGAACATTGAGTCCTGCTTACACAGCCAAAATAAAAGTTTTATATTTGAATAATTTAAATAAATATACCATCACGCCTTTTACCCATTACTGGGTGTGGCACTCTGCCGAAGCAGATCTCAGTAATATATTTATGCACGTAAAGTGCGGTTACCAGCCGTCAAATCGTGGCTCTCAAAGATGGTACTGGTGGGGAAGCCACAGTGGTAATTTGAAATTGGTGAAAATGTGTCGACTGTGGAGATCGAACCAGGGTTCTTAGGATCCATAAGGCAACTCGATATCACTGAGCCACTTCCCCATTTTTAATAATTTAAATAAAATAAATAAATATATCATCACGCATCTTATTATTGGGTGTGGCACTCTGCAGAAGCATATCTCAGTCATTTATGCGCGTGAAGTGCGGTTACCAGTCGTCAAATCGCGGCCCTCAACAATATTAGTGGTGGGGGAGCCACAGGGATAATTTTAAGGCCACATGCAAAGTTAATGAAGTCATAGGAAGTAACAAGGAGTTCTGGAAGTGATGTATTAAAATGTAAATCCGTTGAAAATAAGTTATCGTCAGTTCCTTTATTGTAATAAATAAATAACAAAAAGATATTTCTAGGCTACATACTCTTTAATAACATTCTAAACTACGAATGAATTACAAGTGCTTCGACTGTTGAAATACAGATCAGATCTCACGTAAAGCGAACCATCCTAGCGAAAACAAGTCTTTATCAGAACAAGAAGGTACAAATTCGTAA
Source organism: Pterostichus madidus (assembly GCA_911728475.2). NCBI lineage: Eukaryota > Metazoa > Arthropoda > Insecta > Coleoptera > Carabidae > Pterostichus > Pterostichus madidus. Next base: position 23,735,188 of record OU452319.1, read on the forward strand.
AAAAATGTTCGTTTTGGATAAGATTATCACATGTTTGGTCCCTTGTCACTGTGGGTACACTCAATGCACTAGAACGTCCATGGCGACCGTTTTCCCGTCCGTTGTAGCATTTTTCTCCATTTCTACGAATTCACTGGTAGCTGTTTCAAGATCTACACTCGCGAATAAAAGCTTTGCATCCCGGTAAGTATATTGAGAGCTGTCAAGTTTAAACTGGAGCCCTAGAACTATATTCAGAGCGGATAGATCGTAACTATGACAACCAGAGTAACGATACTGTGGTTTTTTGTCGAATCTACAGCCGCCTGACTGCGCTCCAATCGGATGAATGCAATCAACAGTTAAACAACATTGTATCCATGGTAACATGATTTGTTTGTGAATTAATTCCGAATTAATGATTATTAATCGTTGCGCGTCAATCATTTGCAAAAATAAAAAGTTTTCAGCGTCTGTATGAAAATATTCAAACATTTTTTTATGTGTTAAGCTAGAAACAGCCTTTTTCATAGGCCAAGTTAAAATGCCGGTTGATTTTAATGCAACGCGATACAAATTATCGAAAATTTCGAATGTCATTTGTCGGGTAAAGCGCTGGTTGTTTTCTAAGAATAAAATGGCGCCTGTGCGATGCAGGGCATCCTATAACATTGTATATTTACAAGATACACTCATTTCAACCTCATATTTAACACTTACTTGGATTATAAGTGGTCTGTAGGCATGGAGTCGCTCCTCTTCGACGTGGGAAGGAAACTCTTCAAAATTGAAGTTTACGACTTGACATTTGCTGCTGTTACAGTAGTTCAACAACTAAAACTCATAAATAATCAGTACATATTTATTTACAACTAAATTAAATCGCGCCCTTACCGTTTGTAAACTGTAAGTACCAAGCCCCAAGTTGTACACTAATAAAGTATTATTTGTGAGTATTTTTGCAATGTTATTAATGAGTCCGATGGCCTGACTTTCCTGTCCATCGAATACGTAAGTTACGATTACTGGTAGACTGGTATTATGCCAAGTATCGTTCGGATATAACCTTGGTCTGTCAGTAAAACCAAGTAACCTCAAATATTTCTCATCAGCTATGAGATTCTTCTGCTCAGCATCACGTAAAGTATCCTAAACAGATTCAAAGGCAATATTTCGCACCATTTTTAAATTGTTTTTACGATAATTACCTGAAAATTGCGTATATGTTGATGGGTGGTCGTTACTATATTTTGGAAAGATTCTGGACGTTGGGGACCAAAAAGAATTAAAACAAGGCTTATTCCAATAACAAAACAGAGTAAAATTAAGAAGTTTTTGGTCCGCATTTCATTTAAACTGAGATTAAGCGAGAAAATGATTTTAAAATAGATTTTCTCAGTATGTAATATATGTTGCACATTGTTTTAAATTGAAGTTGTATGTATATTTAAATGGTTGAGAAGACTTAATCATGGATATAAATTCTTAAAGAAGACACTAATTTTTGTTTATTTTAGATTTTTTCATTATTAATTAGATGACTAATGTCAAAACTAATGTCACATGAAAATGCCGGTTGTTGGAAACTTTTTCTTACAGTTGGTAACCCTGCTTACACTAAAATTATGGATGTTCCACTTCGTTAAAATTTTACGTCTAATTAGTTTTTTCATGTTATTTTAGTCAAATTAATATAAATAACCCTTTATATATATTTTAACAATATATAAATACATTTTCTATCTTTATATGTTAATAAATACTTATTTTATCGATAAATAAAATAGCATTTTTCCTACTTTTTGTTGTAACGGTATAACCATATTTAATGCGTCACTCCGATAAGCGGCCAGGGAATTTGGAACTGTCAATTTATAGGTTATAATAAATAAATTATAGATTTAACAAGTTTACTATATTTTAAATCAAAATACTGGGTTAATAATACAAAAATACATCTGTGAAATATTTGGGTTATCCAGTTCTTTCAGGTACATTAGCCACTGCAGTGATTATTTCTCGATAAATGTCAATACCTTTCAAAAATACATCTTTGTTGAGATATTCATTATGATCATGCAACAAAACAGGAGTCTTAATCATTGGCGAGAAACCAATAGCCGGAATCCCAAGTTCTCGAACATATCGACTGTCAGTTCCTCCCGGGAAAATTTGCTGTTTCAGTTTCAAATTCCTGTTGATGAAAAACTCCAAAAATATCCATGGAAACCGTCAATTAGATGACTACTTACAATTTGTCAGTGGCTTCCTTAAACGCCAACCAATAAACGTTACTGTTATCTAAAACGGTGACAGGAATTTGTGGTTCTTTCTGTCCGTACTCGAAGTGAACTCCGGAGCCTGCTTCCTTCGCCCAGATGTTCAGCATTGCTTCAAATTTAGGCACATCTAAAGTACAAGCCAGGCGCACATCAAAAACTACGGTTAGTTCTTCCGGAACGACATTGGATTGAACTCCGCCCTAAATTGTGTGTAATAAATTGTTTTTTATATATCAGTACTTACCAGATTGATAGCTGCTTGCAACGAACAAGTTTTTTAAACAAATTAATGACATTTAAGTATAAAATTTACCTGTAACATAGTTAAATTGACAGTAGTGACATCTCCAACTGTCAAACTAGGGTTGTCAATCAATTTTTTCTTTTCTTCTGCGCGGAAATCCATGAATTTGTCAACAATGTATCGAATTTTCTCTCCAGCGGTGTTTGGAAACAATAAAGAACCATGTCCGGCCTTTCCTGGACATTTGACGTGAATATCTGGCACAAAAAATCAATGTTTATGGTCCTATTTGTAATTATGTTTTATGCTTACGCCAAATAGCTCTTTCCCCGTTAAACAGTGCGTATTCTTCAGTTGGTGACGCCATTCCTTCATCCAAAGAAAAACCAACATTCAAAGCTCGAAAATCGGCGGTATGGACAAATTTAGCCATTCCATCCTTGCCACCAGTTTCTTCATCTTAAATATTACAAATAAATGATATATTGCATGTATTTTACCTTAAAATGGAAGTGTACCTGGTACAAATGACAAATGTAGAGTTCTTCTCAACTGAACACCTTCACCTTTCAATCTTCTGACAGCTTCAATGTACTGGCTGGCGCAACACTTCATATCTTGGGCCCCACGGGCGAAAATATTACCATCGGAGTCCATGAAAGCATCAAATGGGGGGTATTTCCAACTTTCCTAAAGGTTTTGTACAAAATCAAATATTCTAACCTACAAATTTTGTGTACTATACCTCGAAAACTGGAACGACGTCCATATGACTGTTGAGCATAATTGCGGGTATATTTGGTTCTGTTCCTGCCCATGTTATTATTACTATTGGTTTTCCAGGTACTACGGAGTATACATGAACTGGAAGACCTAATTCTTTGGCCTGTTTTTTCAGAAAGTTGACACATTGGTCTGCGATGACAAAAATTTGAGTTATATAAAATATCTTTGTAAATTTGTAAATATTTGCTTAATAAATAAAGAAATAAATCATTTTAAATTGTTTGTTTTGTCTGTCCTTCATAAAACAGTGTTTTTCCACCAATTATATGCAAGTAATAAAGCGATAAACTAAAAAAAAAAACTTCCACTTACCATAATTTACGTTCGGATGAACTGATGGTATTTTCAAATACTCCCTAAAATTATTTACAGCTTGATTATCAAGTGCAGACATTTTCGAAAGTTTCTGAACGTAAAATACAAATTTAGAAAGTTAAAAATAAACTAAACCGTATTCTAATATGCAAATATTTTATCTAAAATCTCATAAATTTGATAAGGTTGCTAGCGAGGCTGCGAAATTTAAAATCAAGTTAATTAGAACATTGTTACCGTTTATATAGCACTTCCTACTTAACGTAATGATAATTTAACACTTATCGCCAAGGATAAACAATAACTAGCTTATCAAAGTTATCTAAACAGTTTTTTATTTGCAAATATAAGTACACCGCACTTAAAAACATATTGTTTGCGTCTATCTATAGATTATGCTAAATAAACATGTTATTCCTTTGTATTTTAAACAATAAATAATTTATAAACACAATGACACCTATAATTATTCAATTAATAAACAATTTTGCTCCACATACGACTGTAGTTCGTAATTTGAACCAAAGTATTGATTTTTTCAGCTGATACGATTCTTGCTGTGTCTACCGTGCATCAAATATGTTTCATCTACAAATATTTATTATAGTTTTAATATTTCATAATGTATTTTGTGGTGTTTTAATTTTAAGTCCTAAGAAAACTCAAGTTTCGGGTTTGAAACCTTTTGATTTGCCTGCGTTTAATCATTTGAAAGAATCTTTCAAAAAGGGGAAAATTGTTTCGTTTAAAATTAATTCAGAACAAATCCCAGAAGAATGTGAACATTTATTACAAAATAAATATACTTCTTACGTACCTACAGTTGATTATATTCCAGAAAATATTATCGGTAAGTCGGTTGTAACAATCAGTTGATGATTATTTTAATTTGCTGTTTAGTTTTAGATAAAAATGATAAACAAAACTGCGATGAAATTAAGAAAAAAGTACGTACCCTCGACTTGGACAATCAGAAGAATATCTTGTATTTAATAATCCACAATCCTGTGAAAGTCAAGCGAGAAGTTCCGGATGAAGAATGGTCCTCTTCAACAACAATGATTTCAACAACTACAGAAGAAACTACTTCACCAGCCAGCATCATCAAAGTCTTTCCCAAAGAACGAATTAATGTCTCACCGAATGAACCGGTTTTCTACGCTCCAATAAATGGAAAATCTTTGTTATATTCGAGTCTACCACCGGTATTTCAAAGACAAAATGATACGACTATTGTATTAGGTGCAGCTACCGTCGTTACGTTTGATGAACGAGATAATTATAGTCGTTTAAGCTGTACTATTCCGATGGAAGATGGAAAAATTATTCTTAGATTTCGGTAAGAATTTTTACCATTTCGTAGCACGAACCCTTTCTATCAAATATGGGTCAGTTCCTTATTTCATTTAGAACAACTTTTCCTAATAAAGTTTTTCTCTAATTTGTTTAGTTTCCCCAAAAATTAGTTATAACTTTCTGCAGGTTCTAGCATTACAGCATACACCACTTCGTGCCACGAACCCTCCCTCCCGGAGGCTAAAATGCATTTTACCAAAAAATAGTTCAAATAAAGTCAATTCCTAATTTAATTTAGATCAACTTTTCCTAATAAAGTTTTCCTCTAACTTGTTTAGTTTCCCCAAAAACCACCCTTAACTTTTTGCTGCTTCTAACATTACAGCATACACCACTTCGTGCCACGAACCCTCCCCTCCGACGACTAAAATGCATTTAACCAAAAAATGGTTCAAATAAAATCAATTCCTTGTTTCATTTAGAACAAGTTTTCCTAATAAAGTTTTCTTCTAACTTGTATAGTTTCCTCAAGAACCACTCATAACTTTCTTTCTTAAATTTTGATTATGTGTTGTAGATTTCCGTGGGAAAATGGCTATTGGTACTTAACTTTAGTTGAAATTGAAGATTATAGCGGAAAAATTAATCTAACAAACACGCAAGAAGTTTCTGCTCCGGAGTAAGTATCAACATTAATTTTTAATGGGCTTGTTGACTTTAAAATAATTTTCCAGGGCATTTTCGCATGCTTGTGGAGGAGAAACTGTATTTTCTGATCCAAATGGTACAATAACACTAACATTGTACAATATGCAAGTCCAACCGAGGACTAAAGATAGAAAATTCGGTGATGCTTATAATTGTGTTCCATTTATGACTGGACCAATTTGTTCTGGGATTTTTGTGTCTTCAATTTTAGCTATAGGTCTAATTATTGGACTTACCGCTTTAGGAAGCATTAAAACGATGGATAAATTTGATAATTCCAAAACCAAACAACTGACAATCACGATTATGGGCGAATGATTTTTTGATGTACCTTCACTGATTCAACTTCCAGCACAAGTTATGATGCTTTACTCTTGTTGTATGTGTAAATAAAATGTTTATTATTTATAGCAATAATTAAATCTACTATTTATAATTATGTACATTGCTGTTGTCTATGAATACAATAAATAAATGCTACGTATTAAAAATAACTGGAATATCCTTCAAGACTCTACGTATGCTCTGGGCAGTATTCTGGCAGCCATATCTGAGGCGTTGTCGTAATTAGCGGAGCCCTGGACTGTTTGGGGCACACCGTGATGCTGGAATATATAATATTCACGGTTAAACACTCAAATATAACCTAAAACTTTTGAATTTGACAACTGACTAAAGCCATGCTTACACTGTAGCAAAATAGGACTCGATGTTTAGAAAGTTCCGCGTTAGATGGCAGTGCATAATTTTTTAACTACTTGATTTCTTTATTTAACACTTACCTCTGTGAATTCTCTAGACTATCTATTGTAACACTAGTGACGTAAATCTTCGGGGCACTCAACAGCCTCCAAGTTAAGGGGTTGAACATAGAACTGTGGTACTGCCATTCAACTTTAATCGCCTGTTGAATTTAAAAAGGTAAAATACTACAAGAAACAAGAAAATAAACTTACTTTTAAATCATGGACAACATTGGCAGGGACTACAGTTCTATACGTGGCACCTGGTTCGTGGTAGCGCCCCTCATTGAGGGCGAATCGCCCACTGTTAGGCTCATCATCTTTATAAAATTTACTTAGTTTTGGAAACGCGGTAAACCATAGTTGACCGATTTCACCACCGTGAGTTTTGGACTCATTTGTGTTTGAAATTGTGACTGTTATTCTGTAATGCCCCTCTTAAAGTATCGAAATGTCAGTAAATATCAATTCTATAAAGTATTTGTAGTGTTAAACTTACTACAGAACGGGTAACCCGGAGCTGTTAATAGGAATAGTTCAAGCTCTTGATCTTTCTTAATCTTTTTAAATTCTATTAAATGTTGGTAATATTTGAGACTATGATAACCAAATTTGATGCAATGATGTCCATTTTCTCCACATTTGAAGCAGTTTCCATTTCTAAAGTCCTGGAAAGAGAAATATTTTGTCAATAATTGTACTTGTCTGAAAATTTTCTTAGATTGTTTTAACGATGAAATTAATTATAACTAATTCCAATTTTGATAATTATTGAGTAATTAATTAGTAAATCATTGTTTTAAAGTGTATTAATAGAAAAAATAAATAAATAAAGTATTTAAGCAGTGTAAGCAGGACTTGATGTTCATGGTTTCTCTGAGAGATGGCGACAGTATTAAATGTCACTTTGACAGCTAATAATTTAGATTGTTTTAACGATGATATTAATTCCAATTTTGATAATTATTAAGTAATTTATTAGTAAATAATTGTTTTAAAGTGTATTAATAGAAAAAAATAAATAAATAACGTATTTAAGCAGTTTAAGAAGGACTCCGTGTTTACGGTTTCTCTGAGAGATGGCGACCGTGGTAAATGTCACTTTGACAGCTAATTTAGATTGTTTTAACGATGAAATTAATTATAATTAATTCCAGTTTTGATAATTATTGCGTAATTAATTAGTAAATTATTGTTTTAAAGTGTATTAATAGAAAAAACAAATAAATAAAATATTTAAGCAGTGTAAGCAGGACTCGGTGTTCACGGTTTCTCTGAGAGATGGCGCCAGTAGTAAATGTCACTTTGACAGCTGATAATTTAAAGTGTTTAAAAGTTATATTTATAAGATATTTACCTCAAAAGAAGGGCAAGTAATTGCCATAAAGCTACATTGTGAATTAATACTCTCTGTAAAGTATTCGTAACTTCTTATATGATTACAACCTAAAAATTTTCTAAGGCCCATAACAAAGCTTCCATGTTCAGCGGAGATATATTCTACCATTCCCTGGAATAATACGATTTGATTGGTTAGTTTAACATCATATTTTGTATAGTTTTTACCTTTCCACAACCAGGTTGTTCACTTCCACCATTTGGATAAAAATCAACATGACCTACGCTTTCAATAATACCTAAACCACCTCTAATAAAACCATTAGCATCAGTGTGTATAATATCTACGTATTTCGCGGCTGTGGGGCCCAACCTAACAGGCCGAGAAGCTTTAGCAAAGTGCGGTTCAGCTGGATCCAAACCAGAGATTCTTCCTAGTGTTAGTTTAAAATCCTGAAATATTTAAGTATTGTATTGTGTCAATAAAGTGTTTATAAGTGTTTCTGTACTTTTTGTAACGCGTAACCAATGTATCCACTTAAGTGGGCCCCCAAAGAATGACCAATAACATGTACATGATCCAATTTCATACTTCCTGTATGATACGAGATCATTTCTAATAAATGAGCCATCATAGCCCCCACTAGACGAATATTTGCTACTGCTTGAGTGTATGGGGGGCTCGAGCCTCCGCCCCAGTCAATAATAATCACTGAACAAGCTTCTCTTTTCTGTAGTTCTAATCGTAAATTCCTCATCTAGAAAATATGTCTATAAAACTTGTCAAATTGTTGTAAAATGATTTATACCCAAGGTCTATTGCCTGCTTCTACATATCCATGTGCAATTACATAAATTGGAAGCTTAACATCCATTCCAGAAAGTCTCACCGTGTCTGTATCATCTAGATCAAATATAAACGGAATTTCTTGATCTATTTTTTTGAACAGCCAAAAGCCTGGCTTTATCTACAGAAATAGTGAATATATTTAAAACTTTTATAAATAATACAATATTCTTTTCTTCATTATACTAAATGTACTTTTCGACTGCATGACCGGGGAATAAAATGAGTTTAATCAAAAATTACTTCAAATAAAGTCAATTCCTTATTTCATTTAGAACAACTTTTTCTAATAAAGTTTTCCACTACCTAGTATAGTTTTTTCAAGAATCACTCATAACATTCTGCAGGTTCTAGCATTGCAGCATACACCACTTCGTGCCACGAACCCTCCCTCCTGGAGGATGCATTTTACCAAAAAATAGTTCAAATAAAGTTAGTTCCTTATTTAATTTAGAACAACTTTTCCTAATAACATTTTCCTCTAACTTGTTTAGTTTCCCCAAGAACCACCCATAACTTTCTGCTGGTTCTAGCATTACAGTATAGCCCACTTCGTGCCACGAACCCTCCCTCCCGGAGGCTAAAATGCATTTAATCAAAAAATAGTTCAAATAAAGTCAGTTCCTTATTTAATTGAGAACAACTTTTCCTAATAAAGTTTTCCTCTAACTAGTTTAGTTCCCTCAAGAATCACTCATAACTTTCTGCTGGTTCTAGCATTGCAGCATACACCACTTCGTGCCACGAACCCTCTCTCCTGGAGGATGCATTTTACCAAAAAATGCTTCAAATAAAGATAGTTCAGTATTTAATTTAGAACAACTTTTCCTAATAACATTTTCCTCTAACTTGTTTAGTTTCCCCAAGAACCACCCATAACTTTCTGCTGGTTCTAGCATTACAGTATAGCCCACTTCGTGCCACGAACCCTCCCTCGCGGGGGCTAAAATGCATTTAATCAAAAAATGGTTCAAATAAAGTCAGTTCCTTATTTAATTTACAACAACTTTTCCTAATAAAGTTTTCCTCTAACTAGTTTAGTTCCCTCAAGAATCACTCATAACTTTCTGCTGGTTCTAGCATTGCAGCATACACCACTTCGTGGTACGAACCCTCCCTCCCGGAGGCTAAAATTGCATTTTACCAAAAAATGCTTCAAATAAAATCAATTTCTTATTTCATTTAGAACAACTATTCCTAATGCAGTCGAACTGTACATTTAGTTTTATAAACATTTATCTTCACACAGCGCTAAACTATATATTAACATTTAAAACTGTCAAACTAGGAACCAATTCTTACCTTGTCTGGTTTTTCCGGAAATAGAGCAACCGGACGATGCTCAGATGTCCACGGCGATGAAATAGGAAAACAGCCATACGCACCATAACATTTTGTAGAATTTATTTCTTTTAAAACCAAATCATTATTAAAATCTTTTCGTTTTTAGCATATTTTTTAGCCATACCTTTTCCGATTTGTTGGTAATACAAAGTATTTGCTTCAATATCATTACTATTATTTTGATTTTGTGTAGCAAGTATAAAAAAAGTTTTTAAAAGCACACCACTTGTTCCATTATTGAAGCTCAACATTTTTAGGAAAGTTTTACACAGTGTGTCACAATTTTAACAATCGGGGAATGTATTTATCCGTCTACTGACGTCCGTAGACAAGGATGTTATGCTAAAAATTGTTCCTGAACCAATACAGACTGTCTTATCGTCAGTTTAAAGTTCAAAGGGCAAATGTTAAGTTTAAGACGCAAGTTGAAAATATCGGAAAAATATTTTCGACTAATTTTACCGTGAGTTTTGTAAATAACTAGATTGCTTAAGAGTATGAGGAACAAACGTGCTTGTATGAAAGGAATTATGAATGTGGATGAAGCTAAAGTGGTGTGTCAGGATAGGAACGTTTGGCGAAGATTAATTGAGGAATGAATCTGATGATTTCAGAAATGTGCAGGGTTTTTTATTTTAGTTTTGTTGTTTAGTAATTTTATTAGAGTGTTTAACTGCAATTGTGTGAAATTTACTTTCATAAACAAGCGCAGGGACGACACTCCCTTCCTTTCTTGTCTTTAAATTCGTTTTCAGTTCTTACGTAGTGTTTAACTGCAATTGTGTGAAATTCACGTTCAAAACAAGCGCAGAGCGACACTCCCTTCCTTTCTTATCTTTAAATTCGTTTTCAGTTCTTACGTAGAGTGTTTAACTGCAATTGTGTGAAATTCACTCTCAAAAACAAGCGCAGGGCGACGCTCCCTTCCTTTCTTATCTGTTTTATTTTCAGTGAGTGCATTGTGTGGACTTTTCTTGATATATTTATGCACGTACCAGCCGTCAAATCACGGCCCACAAAGATTTTAGTGGTGGGGGAGTCACAGGGGTAATTTTAAAATAAATAAATAAATATATCATCACGCTTTTTACCCATTACTGGGTGTGGCACTCTGCCGAAGCAGATCTCGATAAATGATATATTAATGCACGTACCAGCCGTCAAATTACGGCCCACAAAGATGTTAGAGGTGGAGGAGCCACAGGGGTAATTATAAAATAAATAAATAAATATATCATCACGCTTTTTACCCATTACTGGGTGTGGCACTCTGCCGAAGCAGATCTCGGTAAGTGATATATTTATGCACGTACCAGCCGTCAAATCACGGTCCACAAAGATATTAGTGGTGGGGAAGTCACAGAGGTAATTTTTAAATAAATAAACGCTTTTTACCCATTACTGGGTGTGGCACTCTGCCGAAGCAAATCTCGGTAAGTGATATATTTATGCACGTACCAGCTGTCAAATTACGGCCCACAAAGATATTAGTGGTGGGGGAGCCACAGGGGTAATTTTAATTTGGTGAAAATGACTGTGGGGATCGAACCTGGGTTCTTAGGATCCACTGAGCCATTACCCCATATTGCATCATCCTGTAAGTATTATTTAGTCTTCTTATTTAATAAAAAAACAATGAACTATGATCTCTATTATATTTAATTTCGTAATTTGTTACAGAAATGGTAACAATGTTATTATACAATAATTATTAAGTATGAAATGCACTGAACAATAAAGTAAACAAGTTATAAAAGATATTCTTAATGATTAACGTCAGTGAGCAGATTAAAATCACAAATATTTACAAAAAACCTAACGATAGCTGAAGTGAGTCGACGTTTAGTGCTAAACTAAGTGTGTAAATATCAATAACAACAAGCAACGGAAAATATAAATTGTTAAAAATCGTTTTTCTTCTGAACTACAAAGACTACGATTCTCTTTTAGCTACCTCTTATTATATTCGTTGCATTTTAATATGTAATATGTTTGAATCATCACAAACGTTCATACGGTGAACACTAATGTAAGCATTATGTGTTAATAGTAACAAATTAGTCCGAAATTCGACTTGGAACATTCAAAAATTTATTGTAAAATGCAAACGAACTCAAATTCGTTTGTATTTACAATGTTTTGATGGTTTCTCAATAGGATGCGCGCACTCACGTGACACTGTGACCTAAAAACAGTTGTTTGGGCATGGCCAATTTCATAGAATTGCGCTACGCTTATTATGGCCGTTTCATATGTCATTAAAATTCCTAGTTTCAAATTTACAGAGCGGGCACGTCAACTAGCGCCTCTAACGACATACATCGTAACCAAATTTGAAAATACTACGTCTTGCATTGATTGAAAAATCTTAAAAACCAGCCTAGTCATTGTATATTTATTATTGTACGATCTTTACAGTAAAATACTAACCGTTGCCACCAATAATTCAATAATACTTCCTTTTTTTTACCTATAGACACTACAAATTTTTTAAATAAGTAGACAATATGGCGGCATTATTTACCTGAAATGACAGATAATGCTACGTTGCCAAATGAAATTAACTTAGTTTAGACTAGCTAGTCACTTTAATCGAAAGCTCAAAATACTAGTCATAATATTTAATAATATTGAATGTATGAATAAAATACCCAGTTCCAATAAATATATTTAGTTTGATCACATAAACTTCATTTTTCAAATATTTAAGGTTATTTTTGTAACTCGTCAGCGTTGCCACTTACCTTTAATAGCAATAAAAATCACTAGATGGCACTACTTGATGTACCAAAACTCACGACAAATTTCTAATGGCAAAATGTTTAAATGAAACGGCCATAATAAGCGTAGCGCAATTTAATGAAGACTATTTTATTTGGGACGATATTTGAAAAGAACCGTTCCTTTCAAATCTCGTCACAAAAAAAATAGTTTATTTTGTAGGTGGCGCAGTGATCGCAGCCCAAACAGCTGTTTCTACGTCACATTGTTACGTGAGTGCCCGCATCCGATACCGCGTTACGCAAAATTCGTTGGAAACGATTAAATTTACTATTTATTTGGTAACAGTAGCTACGGAAATCTTCCTGAAACTTCTTGTTTAACAACTACTAAGGTATATCACAATTGAAAATATTATTTACAATATTGTTTCATTAAAAGTTGTAGAACTGTCAAAATTGGATAGCAGAGACTTTATTTTACGATTTGGACGAACTATTATAGTTTCTGTTACCCATTTTTTGGTAATTTAGTTTTAATGATGTAAAACAGCTAATGAATAGAGTATTAAGTGAATGGTGCTTCTAGCAGCCGACTAGGGGCCCACTAAAGAGTACTTTTAATGAAACAATAGATCTTTTCGTACTCAAGCATAATTAACAATTTATCAAACTTGTTATTTGCATGTCTGGTCTAATTTTTTTCGTGTTTTCTTGTTTAAAGAGTTTAGGAATGTTAGGAATACAATTGGTAGAATGATATGCTATCAAAACATATGTTTACAGGCGTCACACGTTCTAAGAATCGTTTAGAGCAAAATCACTAAGTATAATACTAGTTTTAGTAATTAACAAAATGCCTGTGATATCTTTAATGCCGTACGAGGTGCTGAAATATTTAGTTTTTTATGAGTATTAAGACAGAAGAGATTCAATTAGGACAGTTTAATAATATGATCAGTCGTTGTATTTGCATTCAGTTAAACCAACAGGACCTCCTTTAAAAATGCCTCTTTCCAAAATAAAGTTAATTCCTTATTTTATTTTGAACAAGTTTTCCTAATAAAGTTTTCCTCTAACTAGTATAGTTTCCTCAAGAATCACTTATAATTTTCTGCTGGTTCTAGCATTACAGTATAGCCCACTTCGTGCCACGAACCCTCCCTCCCGGGGGCTAAAATGCATTTTACCAAAAAATAGTTCAAATAAAGTTAGTTCGTTATTTAATTTAGAACAATTTTTCCTAATAAACTTTTCCTCTAACTTGTTTAGTTTCCCCAAGAATCACTCATAACTTTCTGTTGGTTCTAGCATTACAGTATAGCCCACTTCGTGCCACGAACCCTCTCTCCCGGGGGCTAAAATACATTTTATCAAAAAATGCTTCAAATAAAGTTAGTTTAGTATTTAATTTAAAACAACTTTTCCTAATAAAGTTTCCGTCTAACTTGTTAAGTTTTTACCACTTCGTGACACGAACCCTCCCCTACTTCCCGTTGGTTGAACTGTAGTTAAACAATATCTAATATATTTCATCACCTCACACAAAACGCATCTGTTTACATCAATTCACACTTATCTTTAGCAGCTGCACCTCTTGGACTTTTCCCACCAACTTGCAGACTAACATTCCTTGATTTCTCCAAGTTTAACAGCTCTTGAAAGAGTTGTTTGACGTTGTGGTTAGTCTTAGCTGACGTCTCCATGAAGCTGACGCCCCAGGAGGCTGCCTCGGCTTGTCCCTCACTTGCAGTCACTTCGCGAAGTTCTGCCGATTCGTCACATTTGTTACCGACTAGCATTACTGGAATTTGAGTCAAATCTGGACCTTTCAGTTCTTTGATGAGCTGTAAACGACGATAAAATTATGTAAATGATGTTTAAACATGGCCAACTTCATTGGCTACGCTTATTATTGCCGTTTCATTTCATAATTTTGCCATATAAAATTTGTCGTCAAGTAATGCCATCTAGTGCTTTTTATTTCAATTAAAGGAAAGTGACAACGCTGTCAAATTACAAAAACAATCTTAAAATATTTGAAAACTGAAGTTTGTGATCAAACTAAATACATTTAATGAAACTGGGTATTTTATTTATACATTCAATATTATTAAATATTATGTCTAGTATTCTGAGCTTTCGACTAAAGTGACTAGCTAGTCTAGACTAAGTGAATTTCATTTGGCAACGTAGCATTATCTGTTAATTCATGTAAATAATGCCGCCATATTGTCTACATATTTAAAATGTTTGAAGTGTTTATAGGTCAAAAGAAGGAAGTATTATTGAATTATTGGTGCCAACGGTTAGTATTTTACTGTAAAGATCGTATGATAATAAATATACAATGACTAGACTTGTTTTTACGATTTTTTCAATCAATGCAAGCGGCAATATTTTAAAATGTAGTTACGACGTATCTCGTTAGAGACGCCAGTTGACGTGCTCGCGCTGTAAATTTGAAACTATGAATTTTAATGACATGAAACGGCTATAATAAGCGTAGCGCAATTCAATGAAGTTGGCCATGGTTTAAAGAAGACGAAAGAGCTTTTACCTCCCAAATAGGGCGAAGTTCTTCCAAACTTTGTCTGCTAGAAACACTGTAAACTAAAATAAATGCATGACCTTTGCTGATTGATAATCGTTGCATAGCTGGAAACTGATGAGAGCCAGTTGTGTCTGTTATTTGTAATGTACAGATATTTTTATTACAACTGATCACCTGTAAACGAAATAAAACTGTAATTCATGTAATTATTAAGTGAAATAAATACTTACGAAAATACAACAAACCATAAGACAAGCATAACACTAACTGAAAATACTAAACAAATAATTATAAACACAGGCAGGTACAAAATAAATAAAACTGAGGCTAAAAATGACACGAAAACTGTAGTTCTACAACTAGAAGTCATGGCAGCTGTCAATAACATATCGTGCAATTTTGTAATCACTAAAAGTGTGATAACAAAAACGTGTAGGTGTTTTAACGATATATTACAATACCTGACGATAGGTATCCTCGATAGTAGGTATGTAGCTCTCTCGAAATGTACCTTTAACAAATCGTAACACCAAAGAGCTCTTTCCGACTCCTCCAGCTCCAAACACGACCACACGATAATCATTGCTCTGTTCTGGCATTTTGCTAATTAATAAACAATTCTACTTTACCAAATAACTACAAAAACATCATTTCTTCGGACAAAATTGAGGTTATACTTGTAGAACTGTCATTGTTTTTGACAGTTGTGTGTGATGCATTATCTTTTGAATATATTCGCGTGTCGTTCACTTTCTGTTAATTATCTGGGAAAATACTATTGAATATTATGCGTTTATTACAACAAAAATATGTAAAAACAACGACGTCACTCATGAAGCTTAAAAATATAATGTATTGATTGGTTGCACGTGCTGCCATCTACTGCAGTTGGACTGTACTTTTCAGGTCAACATTTTCGTTTTAATTTATTTATTTTTATCGGAAAATCATTAATATATCGTAAACTATCACGATGTTATAGAATTACAATTGTTATTTAACTAGAAATCATGTTTTTTCAAATATTTTACTACATAAATAATTAGTACATTAACAAAGTAATAAAAGCGTAAAAATACATCACACAGCATTATATGTAATTAATAAAACAATTATTCATGATCTCCATCACCGAATTCAATGTTTTCCACCGTTTGAATCTTTTCTTCAACTTTCTTTTCAACATCCGACTCTTTCTTATCCTCTAGCGTAAGTTCATTGTTTTTAGGTAAAGTTTCTTCATTTTTATTAGATTTGCCGTTCTCAATTTGCTTTAAAGACTCTTGTTGAACAATATTTTCAGCTTGTATTGGAATTTCTTCAATAAATTGTCGTTGGTTTTGAGTAATATTTAATAATCTTTCTAAATTGTTACCAGAAATCGTATCTTGATGATTTCTAGACATTATTTCGCCCCCAAATGAAAATGAGATCATATGAAAACAGTTAAATTTCATTTGTTTCCCAGTTATTAAAGATATTACAATACAAGTCATTACACAGAAAAAAAATAAGCCAACGGGTAGAATTATTATATTTAAAGGCCACGGGAATGAATCTAAAACAAATATATTGTTATTATTTAATTAATTAACTCTCGATGGTTGTTTTTCATAGTTCGCAAACATTTAAGGCAGTAAATATGATTAGTATTGTTCTTTAACAATGAACTTATAAAATTGAAAAGAATAAAGATTAAAATCGGAGTAAAAATTATGTTAAGTCCGACAGGTAACGAATCTGAAATTAAAGTGTAGCTAAAGCTCAAATAAAAATATAAAAAAGCACTTTAGTACCGTATATTCCATAAGAAAGCTCTCCAAAAGCTTTTCCAATCGATTTAGCTGGATACTGAATTGTTCTAGCAAATATTTCTGTTAGAACAGTTCCGGGAGTCACTTTGTAAAAAATATCTGTGTATTTCACTTCATAATATTTTTTACATTCATCTTCTTTACCTAAAGTGTAATTAAAACAATAAAAATACATATTTACTATAATTCACAGCTACTTACTGAACATATTTGCTAAAAATTCCCATGAATTCATGTTTTTCGGATCACACTCAACTGGAAGATCTTTATATTTAATTTTATTTGCCAAATCTTCACTTTGAGCTTTCTGGAAACATTTAAAACTTAAAATGAAGCTTAATTAATCAATTAAGACTTGTACCTGATACAAATAAACCCAAGTAAAAATAAAATCAAATAATAGAAAATTTATTAACAAAAATTTGAGAACACGAATTGAATACAAATTTGTGTGAAACAATTTAAAAATAACGAATGCATAACTAGCAATTATGATTGATATAATTCCTTCTCGACTTAAAATAATATTTAAGCATTTGTGAAACCAACTTTCAAGGTATTCTTGAAGGTGTTCATGAGTCGGTTTGTTGAAAATGTCTGCTAGAATTTTGTCAATTTTTTCTAGATCAGTTCCTGTCATTCCATCAGCAAAACTCTTTAAAAAAGCATATTTCTGGGCATCTATTTTGAAAAATAAATGGCCACTGTATAAATCAGGATCTATAAAGTCCTCATGAACCGAATTTAAAAGCAAATTTATCATTCTTCTGAAGTAAACGTTCCCGGCGTCATTCAATTGTTTCTCTGGATTTTTATCGCTGAAATGAGCATGCATGGATGAAATACTGTCTGAAAATTGAAGATAATCCTTTGAGGGACTCATATCGTATGGATCTATCCAGTCCTCGGATAATTCTTCAGCTGAACATGTTTGTAAAAAGATAACCTGAAATGTTGTTCATGAAATACTTGTAAAAAAACTATTTGTAGTTGTTGTAACGTACAATAAAGATGTATAAGAAACGTTTAAACATTTTCCTTGTTTCTGAGTAGTTAAAATAATGTATAAAATACGTATAAATCTTTGTTCAAGCACCTACAACTTAAATATCAACATAGTCAGTCCAATGACAACTAACTCTACACGTTATTCGCGAAAAAACTCAACTATAGGTGGCACTGTCGTCGCGCACTCTAATTGGGAAAACAAACCAGATACCGCCATTGCTTTGTATGTATTCGACGTGTTGTTTGGTGTTTTAGTTTCGTTTTTATTATAAAGTTTGGACTTTTTATTCGTTTTGAGTATGGAAATATCATTGCCCCATTATGTTTATTGTATCGTGCAAGTAATTTTGAGCTGTTGTAAATAAAATTTTAAACATAACAGCCAAAACTCTGAAAGATAAATCAGTTTTTAACTTTACGAAAACTAATAATGTTCTTTCTTTTATATTTTTATTGTGCAACTTCCATGTTGAAGATGCTATTTGCATGCAGTGTTCTATTTTCACAAATGTTTAATATTTATTCGCGTATATGCATACATGTTTTTATCTGATTGGAATAAACAGTGAATTAAAGTCTCTTTCATATCACATATCCCTAAATTAATTTGACATTATCACATCTGATGGCGGATATTTTGTCATGCACTGACTCCAGTGATATTTAGGAACATGATGGCTGTGAAGAAATATCTGTTTCTACAATGGAGGAAAGCTCTATTCTTTGTGCCGTGCTTGTTTCTGTCACTAAATCCGCTTTTAAGTTTGATACTGTTCTGCAAATATATGAAAATTACTAACATCGAACAATTTTCTAACTCTATATTCGGTATTTACTTGTTAATATTCCGCTTTATTGTTCTATCATCTCTGCTTGAACTTTTCTTTTGATTCGGAAAACTACCTACTGGTAATTTTTTGGTTGGAACAGCATCAGGTTTTAATTTTTTCTTCATCAGCTTTGAACGATATCCTTTTAAAAATATATGTAATAATAACAATAACAAACAATTAATTACACATGTTCACAATTACATACCCGGTGATACAAAATCTGTAGGACTGAAATGTTCAGAACATACATTCATGTACTTACTTACTGGTTTTCCTATTTTTAATGCATGAACCCATGCATGTCGGATTTTTAAGTCTTTGGGAAAATAATGCAAAGATATTTTTTCGCTAATATAATTGTTACATTGAGGAACTGAGCAAAATCTCTTAGATTTGCTCATTTTTCTGTTCAAATCTCCTATCTCTTGCAATGTAAACAACGCTTTGTTTTCTCAATTAGAGACAGGCATAACCAAGACCAACTGAATAACTGTTAACTATAGCCCTGTGAACATCCCTGGCCGTATTTATTTGGGATTTTTAAAGTAACCTGCAGGTTACTTGGCACACTTTAAGTAACCTGGAACTAACCTTAAACTGACCCTACTGCCCCAGCTATTTTAGCGGGTTGGTAGATTCAACCCGTTTACTATCTCTATCTAATCAACTTGTGTTCCTTGTTATTCGTGGCGGCATCGCAATTTGTAATAGTATAGAGAGGTTAGGAGTTATTTTTATGAAAAACGTAAGTAATTTTATAATAATATTTTGAAAAAATATACTAAACTATTATTTATGCAGATGATGGAAGAGCAATATGCATTATGTGCTTCTTGCAATATAAGTCACAGAGGATAATATTACGACACATTATTACGACTCCGAAATTCATTATTTTGATAGTGCTGATGACAAAATTATAAAAAAAAACAGACCCTGACGTTATTTGCTTTTTGACTACATATAAAAAATATAAAGATGACATCCAATTAAAAGCGCAATTTAACACACAAACAAAACTAAGCAGATGTCACTTCGAACATGCATTCAGATTTTAAATTTACCGCTAATATTTACAAGTGACACTTGAGATGCATCATTTATTTGGAAGTAACACGAGTTAGTTCTAGGTCAGTTCAGGGTTGGATCAAAATTTCCCAAACAAATACGGCCCCTGTGTAGCAGTGATGGTTAATAGTGCCGTCTGAAGGGCTGTACAAATTTTTAAATGTGTATCATATTTTCAATACGGAAAAAAAATAAAAACAACCCTTATATGTTCTTGTGCATCAACAATTCTTTTTTACACAGGTACCCTGTAGCCCTGTGAACATCCCTGTGTAGCAGTGATAGCTGATAGTGCCGTCTGAAGGGCTGTACAAATTTTTAAATGTGTATCATATTTTCAATACGGAAAAAAAATAAAAACAACCCTTATATGTTCTTGTGCATCAACAATTCTTTTTTACACAGGTACCCTATAGCCCTGTGAACATCCCTGTGTAGCAGTGATAGCTGATAGTGCCGTCTGAAGGGCTGTACAAATTTTTAAATGTGTATCATATTTTCAATACGGAAAAAAAATAAAAACAACCCTTATATGTTCTTGTGCATCAACAATTCTTTTTTACACAGGTACCCTATAGCCCTATGAACATCCCTGTGTAGCAGTGATGGTTAATAGTGCCGTCTGAAGGGCTGTACAGAATTTTAATTGTGTCTCATAACTAACAATACGGGAAAAAAATAAAAACAACCCTTATATGTTCTTGTGCATCAACAATTCTTTTTTACACAGGTACCCTATAGCCCTGTGAACATCCCTGTGTAGCAGTGATGGTTAATAGTGCCGTCTGAAGGGCTGTACAAGATATGTTTATGAATTAAGAATTTGTTGTAGATACTACAATGTCAAAGATGAAATATGAATATAATTAGTTTCAGATGCGTCGATCTATAGACCTACAACTACTACTAGTAAGTATTTACATTCATAATTATAATAAATATGTAAATTGTTGTAATTATGCCCGAAAAATAATTATTGCAAATACAATGAACTGTTTTATCTTAAGCTTGTTTAACCGCAATTAACTATAAATAAATGATGCTTATGTAATATCTAGAATAACAATTATATTTATTTTAATTGCAGCATCCGAAAAATGTTTAGATTGTATTTCGATGTGTCCTTTGGAAATGTTTGTCATGGTGTCAGAAAATTGACGAATCAATTATTGCAATTAATATGTATGTAGTACAAACATATATTTGTAAGCAAGCACTGTAAATTTATTAAATAAACATAAAATTGAGCAGAAAATCCGGCGTAATCCGGGTATTCGTCAAGATTGTCAACTTAATAGATCTTGCTTTATTACAAGTTTACTAATTAGTTTAGATAAAAATAGTTCAAATAAAAGTTGTTGATAATGCTGTTATCTACTGTTTTTATTTCAAGTACTTTTCTCTAAAATATTTCAGAAATGCGTGGTAGAAGTAAAATCAAATTCGTGTTAGAAATGTTGAACTTATATTTTCCAGGTATATAGTTCCGCAGAGGGCAGCACCTGTCAAGTTTAGAAATTATTGGACAGATAAAATTTAATTTTTACGGCTATTTGGTTAATTTTACAATAATTTTGTCTTTAAAGAAATTGATCGTCTTTTAATTCTCTATATATAGCATCTTTTAAACTATCTGTGCCAATTCTTATTAGATCATCATCTTGTATGTCATATTGTTACGTTCCATTTTTGCCTTATTACTTTTTTTCTTAAACTTATTTTTCTACTTCTTTGCTTCTCCCTAAAATCTATTTTTGTTGTAAATATTAGTTGACTAAATTTCTATACTTCTTACCTTAATTTTATTATTTAGTTTTTTTTGGTAATACTTAATATTGTACTAATAATTTAAAATCATTCTGTTTCTTTTCTAATTTCAATTTCAGGTTAAGCACGTTGCTTTGTTTTGACTCTTTAATTAGTAACCGCATGCCGTGAATTTAGCTTCTGTTTAGTTCCACTTTAGCTCACATTGTTTATTGCTATTTTTTTATGATTAAGATTTTAGTTACCTTTACATTTATTTATTTTGGGATCTTTCCGTTTTGTCATTTATTTTCTTATCGGCCAATATTCAACTGTAAATTATTTTCTTAATTTCATACTGTCGGTAAGGTAGTGTCCCTTGCTATCTTGTCATTGTTTTAGTGTAGATGTCGCCAGAAGGTGATATGTTTAGCGGCTGAGACTGAAATAATTTGAATGTAATTGAAGAATGCACGAATTTACCTGTTGAGTTTTAAAAGCAACGATTTTGAACAAATGATTCGAGTCGCGATTGAGAATTAAAAAAGTGATCTTCAAGTCGGAAGGTCGAGCTATTCATTATTTTATTGCTGCATTGTTGAATTTAGTTCATTTGGATTGCTAAATAATACAGTTTAACTGGATTGGAGAGTAGTGTCGACCACTTTTGAATAATTGATTATTCAGCGGTTTATCCGGATCTGTTTTCGACAGGAATTTCATAACTTTTTCTACCTTAAAGCCGCCTAAGAACTCAGGTAATTCATGCATTTATTATTGAAAAGTAAAACTAGTTTATTTGTGGTAATTCTTTTGTTTGGAATTATTTTGGATTCAGTTTTGTCTCGCCGCCAGACACGAACCTAATTGTGATTTCTATTTTAGGCTTTTTATTGTTAGTTTTATTGTACTGTCTTCCTCTTGTACTGTTCGTCGTGTACGTTTTGGGCTGGTTGCCTTTCGGTGACGTGTCGTGAGGTCCTAGTTAGAGTCCTGGATAGAGGAGTTGGAATTATTGAGGAAAGGATTCGTGGTACCACGTGGAACGGAGGTGACGTCACGAGCACACCTGTGACGCCCGCCATTTTGGGATTGGATGTGTTGCCGCCAATATTCCAAGTGAAGTTATTCAGCTACTGGACCAGATTCACAGCTAAGCCCAAATATCTTTAGTATTGTTTTCGTCTGTTTTATGTATTTAGAGTCACATTTGAAATTGATTTGTATTAGAATTTACGGCATTGAATTGCATATATTTTATCATAGTTTACATATTTACATTTGATTAATACTCGTAGAATATTGTACAAATTCAGTTAAGGTTTTGTTTTTATTTATTCACTTAGTATCGACAGTGTTGTCGCAAGTTGTGTAGCTTGTGTATGAAGAAGTTGTTAGGTCTGCAAGTGAATTTACGTTCATTTGGTGTTGCGCCGCGTATCGCGTTTCGTTGGCCATCGGATCGTAATACGACGTTTCGCGCTACATTATCGTGTTTTCCGCCAGGTTTTTACCTTTTTACCTCTTTCGCAGTCCTAGTTGCTTCGGTAGAACACAGCGACCCAGCTTCTTTTGGGTTAGATTTATTTCTTATTTATTGCTGAGTGACTCTTAATTGGATTTCTGACTTTAATTTAATTTAATTTAATCTAGGTTATCATTTTCACATGTAGTTAAGCATAAATTTTTAATATAGCCGTAATTCTATTATTAAATATTTGATATTTCTTTATATTTCTGACATCCCTACGTACCTTGCGAGCCACCCTGCTTCCTGAACGCCTAGTATTTTTTTTCTAGTTCCAGTACCTTCGTGGTTGGGTATCGCTGGCAACAAAAACAACCACGTGGCGCCCTATATTTATTTTAGTTTGTTTTGATTTAGAAATTCATTTTTTTGTGAATCGAACCCCCCCTATCTCCACTGATACAATTAGCTAGCCGCCTCCATCTTATGGAGCAGAATTGGACGTTATAATATCTATGAATATATAGAAATCTGCGAAGTTGCTTGATATGACGTCACTACTACTAGTACACATAGTTCACCGCTAGAATGCGTTTCAAAATGTCACCGTAGTTTGTTTTGCGAGTGAAAACGAGTGCCATCCCAGTGCGAAAACGTTTGCGAAACAGAGGTGAGTTTAACACATATATCATAAATAAATATAAACTGATTTTCTTCAAATTAAATATTTGAACTAGCTAACAGGTATAAATAACAATAAATTCAAATAAATTCAGTTTATATTCATATATTTATATTATGCTTACCAAAAATCAACTTGATTAAATATAAAAGTAAATTCGTAAGATTAAGTACTTAACTAAAATAAATATATGTTGCCTTAATGTGTAAAATGAACAAATTTTAACTTATTAAGGGCCAGGTTCTGGGCTCCGGGCTCTGTACACATATTTTCGGTTCATATTTTTAAGTTTATTATCAGCAACACGTTCCAGCCACATATCGTACACATCTTCGAAATAAACAGGAAATCTATGAATTAAGTCTGATTTATAGATTGCATAGAATAGAATAGAATAGGGAATAGAAATATAAAACATATGAAAATGCATGCGACCATTTATAGTTGTATCGAATGGAATTCAGCTAAACAGCACAGAACAGGATATAAGCAAATTTTATTTCGAGTTCTATTCCGACACATTTCGTTCTACTTCGGTTGAAATTTACGCGACATCTTTTCTCATTTGTATTTGAAAGCAGTGTTATTTATTTGAATATTTTGTATTTACAAAAAACATGCTTGACGATTATCGGTTCGGTTAGTAGGATTCATAGAGAAATACTTTATTTAACATTTTATCATTTTTTAAAAATAATGTAACAGACAGGATGTGTAAGAAAAACCGTTTTCAAAATTATTGCTTAGATTGCGTCTTTAAGACACATGTCATGTTATTCACCTTTTGGAACACGCGCGAGCGTTTGAGGAATTTGTCACATTCAGCGAAATTATTGCGATCGGGCAGTTATTTACTTGAAATCACAGATTTACTTATTATTCAGATGTCTATCTCCGTGGTTACGAAAATTGCGCGCAAGTGCTGCACTCTCGTATGTGGTCCAGAACTAATTAGACAAGGATAGATATATGTAGCACACTAGATTATTTTTATTTCATTTCATTTATTACTTTTTTTAAATCATAAACTAAATATATTTTTAATACATTTATTTAATTAAATAAAGTTCATACAATATGAGAAAAACATAATATGGTTACATTTAAAGATTTCTAGTATAATTTAAATTACTATATGTTATAAAATATATCTTTTTGAAAAGTAATTAATAAAAATATTTCCTATTTTGATTTTAAATTGAAAATAATTACAAAATTTAAATTTAATATTAGAAATCTTATACATATTATGTAATAATCTAATGTTAATGGTTGAACCTTAATTGCTGAAACTAATTTCGACATATTATGTCTACTTACAATTTATTTACATAAAGGTTCTTAAATTAAAATTATAAATAAAAAATAGGTGAAGTATATTACAGTACACAATTTTGGTTGTTCGATTAACATTTCTTAATACTACCACAGTTATTTACATTATCATTGGATATAAATTCTAAATTTTTAATGCCGATAAAACGATAATGCTGAGTTGCAAGAAAAAAATAAACAGCACGTTAGTTACGTATGTGAACTTAGCGATGCGTCGCTCAGCGACGAAATGATATAGTCGTACCGTTTAACAAAATCACAGCCGATTGTTTTTAATGGCAAATATTTAAATAACACAATACTTTGGGGTAAAATAACAGCCAATAGGGTAGTAAATGACACCCATAACCGTCCCGAGTTGTAGAACTCTGACATACTCATTTGCTTAATCGCCTTTGTAACATATAATAAGTTACAACATAAGGGAAGAAATTCAACTGTTCTACGGGGTAGCAGGCAACAGCATCACACTAGAGTTGTTCGGGGAGGGCGTTTACTTTCCCTTTCATAGAGATATTGAGTAGATAATTTAAAGTAGCTCTTTAAAAAAATTAAGAAAATAAAATTTGCAATCTTGTTATACTAAGGGTTAAAATGCAAGTTTCCTACGGGGTATCTGACATCAACATTATATTAGGGGTATTGAGGGAGGGTGTTTACTTACTATTTTATAGAGAAACTGAGGAGACAATTTAAATTAGCTCTTTTAAAAAATAATGAAATTTCAATTTGTCAAATTCCACTAAGGGTTAAAATGCAAGTTTCCTACGGGGCATCTGCCATCAACATTATATTAGGGTTAATTAGGGAGGGTGTTTACTTACTATTTTATAGAGAAATTGAGGAGACAATTTAAATTAGCTCTTTTAAAAAATAATGAAATTTAAATTTTCCAAATTTCACTAAGGGTTAAAATGCAAGTTTCCTACGGGGCATCTGACATCAACATTATATAAGGGTTATTATAGTTTAGTATGTGTTGATATATCTGCAGATGAGGCAAGGAAAATACGCCTAGGTAATTCTGGCTTAAAATGGAATTGTCCAAATTGCGCTAACATATCCAGTGATATTGATGGTCTCAAAGCAGTTATCCTGAGTTTACAAAATGATATTTTAGAACTTAAGACATCTCTTGCAGGTAAAACTACAACGCCGTCACCCATCGTTTTTGAAGAAATCATTCAGGAACTTGCAGAACGTGAAAAACGATCCTTTAATATTGTTATTTTTGGTTCTGTTGAAAATAATTTGATTACAAAACAACAGCAATTAAACAATGACGTTATCTTAATAACAAGTATTTTAACTGAATTAGATGTCGATTCCTCTAATATTAAACCATTTAGACTCGGTAGATATGATCCAAGTAGAACTGTCTCTCGCCCCATTAAAGTAAAACTTCAATCTAAAAATGATGTAATGAAGGTTTTTAAAAACTTAAATAAATTAAAATTGAAGGAAAACTTGTCAAATATTTCTATTTCCAGGGATCAGACAAAGCGTCAAATAGATGCATATAAGTTTGTAAAGAGTGAGCTAGTGGAACGTAAAGCAAAAGGTGAAGAAAATATTAAAATAAAATATGTGAATGGTATTCCTAATATTGTGTCGTCGGAAAACTAAAATTGCCCAATAGATGTTCTGTTTCGTTAAACTGTTTCTACCAAAATACTAGGGGTCTTAATACTAAATGTGATTTGTTTTATGTTAATTGTTGTGCTACTGATTTTGATATTATTATTCTGTCTGAAACTTGGCTGAATGGTTCTGTAAACAATTCTGAATTATTCCCTTCAAATTTTAATATCATTAGAAATGATAGAAAATTTTCCATTATTGAACGCTCCAGAGGTGGTGGAGTTTTAATTGCACTAGCAAATTATATTAATTTTAATATTCTTGATTCTTCACGAATAAATAACTTAGTTCCGTTGATTGATTTTGCTGCATGTAAATGCTATTTTGAGAACTATTCGTTTGTAATATGTTCAGTTTACATACCCCCGGACATTAGCTCTAATGACATGGAAATATTCACGGATACGCTTCTACTTTTTCTTATGAATGAATCTGTTTTATTAATTGGTGATTTTAATCTACCGAACTTATTCAATGCAACAACAAACTGTGTAAAATCTTCTTGTTTTCAGAACTTTTGTAATTTATTAGATTTAACACAATATAACTTTATAAATAATATTAACCAAAATAGACTTGATCTTGTTTTGTCTAATTTAGTGGGTACCATTAAAGTCGAGAAATCTGACTTTCCTTTAGTAGCTGAAGATGCTTATCATCCTGCTCTGTCAATGGATTTGGAATTTTTTATTAGTAATAAACCCTTGAGGTTTCCCTCCGCTACTAATATTCGCTATAATTTTCGTAAAGCAAATTTTAACAAATTATATGAAGACATTTGTGAACTAGATTGGTCATGTATAGATCAATTTCAGAATGTGGATAACGCTGTTGACAAATTTTACGAATTATTATATGCGGTCTTTGATAATTCTGTTCCAAAATGTTGTCATAAATCTTCAAACTATCCATCCTGGTATACACCGGAAATTAAATATAACTTAAGAAGTAAATCTTACTATAGACGAAAATGGGCTAAATTTAAACAAATAACTTACTTGAATGAGTTTAAACGACTACGTGGATTGCTGAAGTGTCAAATAAATGAGGCGTACAATTCGTACATTCGAGAAACAGAAGCAAATATTAAAAGGAATCCTGCCGAACTGTGGAAATTTATTCATTCAAAAAACGGCAGTACTCGCATTCCTGGAAAACTTTTTGACGACAACAATTCTGAATATGCTTCTCCAGAAGATATTGTGAATGCATTTGCTAGACATTTTTCTGATTTCTTCTTAGTAAGCTCATCTTATGTTGCTCCAGATAGTGTCAGTAATCATTTGTATTTCACAATTGATACTATTCAGGAAAATGACTTAGTGTCATTAATGGCTTCATTCTCCAATAAAGCTACAGCTGGAGATGATCAGATACCAAGTTATCTTGTGAAGGACGCAAGATTTATTTTGGCAAAACCTCTTTGCTCTATTATAAACTTGGCAATTAAGACAAGCACTTTTCCTGCGTGCTGGAAGAAATCTAGAATTACTCCTGTCTTCAAAAAAGATGACAAAACTAAAATAAAGAACTATCGTCATATTTCCATTCTTAATAATTTTGCTAAGGTTTTTGAAATGATTCTATACAATTTGATCTACAACAACACAAGATCTTTTATATCAACAGATCAACATGGTTTCATGAAAGGACGATCGACGACAACAAATATTGCCTCATTTACACAATATGTTTCTGAAGTTGTAGGTAGGCGTGGTCAAGTTGATGTTGTTTACACTGATCTTTCTCGCGCCTTCGATTCAATTGACCATGGACTTCTGTTAAATAAAATAAGTGCTTTTGGAGCATCGCCTTCGTTAATTAAACTGTTAGGTTCGTACCTTTGTAACAGAATTTGTTATGTTTTTTATAACGGATTTCCATCTTTTGAATTTGTAGCGACATCTGGTGTTCCGCAAGGATCGAATTTGGGACCTCTATTATTTATTTTATTTATAAATGAGCTATTAGAATCATTTCATTGTCCTATTCTCGCTTATGCAGATGACATTAAAATTTATCAAGACATTTCATCTCAAAATGATGCTACTTTTTTACAAACGAACATAAATAATATGATAACCTGGTGTGAAAGTAACAGACTTCATGTAAATATTGATAAGTGTTGCATAGTCTCTTACACACGTCGTTTAACATCTATTGACTTTCCTTATCATATGATTGTATGGCCGCCGTTGTGAGTGGATGTGTTGTTCCGCGTGCTTCATTTAAATGGTTTTGTGTCGTAGAGCCGGGAAGTTTTTTAACTGTTTTTAGTGTGCAGTGTCGTGAGTTCTTGTGGTGTCTGTTCTACTCATCCCACTGTTTTTTTTACTCAGAAATATACCCTATTCAGGGTGATTTCTGTTGGCGTGTAATATTTATTGTTGCTGTTCCATGTGCAGTGCCGGGTAGGCCAACTCTGTTGTTTTAGTTTTGAGGTGGTGGAAAGGTTTTTATGCAGGTAGGCTGTGTCAAAGTGTCAGTGCCTTGGTTTCTCTGGTTCGCGAGTTACACTTCTGTAATTCAGTCGCGCAGTGCAATTTTAACCAGGATGTATATATCCGAACAATTCCGGGGTTATTATGGTTAATGCCTTCTGAAATCGGCTCTTATGAGTTAGGTTTGGTAGGACTAACCCTTTCAGCCTCCATGCGTCCAGCCGTCCCTTTAGTTTTACCTACATTTTTTGTTTTTTTTGTTTTTACTGTCCCCTTTTTAGACATCTTCTCACTTCGGATGTCCGATTTAAAAACTCGCATACTGGTTAATTAGTTTTCGTTACTAATTGATCCGACATATTTCTGGTTTCGATTTGTAAATAAATCTTAATTGAACTATACGATATTCCATCTTTTTTGATAATTTAAAAATTGTATATGGTATTCCGCTACTTTCTGCATGATAAATTATCTGTATGACAATTATTGTACTTTTCTCCACAGGATTGGGGGCGGTAGGGTGTGGCTCCCGTATCTGTCTTCTTTTCTTTTTTATTTCGAATTTGTGTGTGTTCTATTTCAGGTATCCTCAGGGTGTTTTTAACTCAGTTGCTTTGTGTATATTATTTTTTTTTTCAGATTTTTATTGATTTATTATTAATTTTAATGCAATAATGGCCGATTGCGCTAAATGCAGGTATAAAAAAAAGGATCAGAGTTTAATTTATTGTAAGGGCTCCTGCAATAGACGGTTTCATACCTCGTGCATTAACATTAGTGAAGATGTATGTATCGCTTTGGAAAAATGTAATTTTTTCTATTTGTGTGATACCTGTAATGCCACCTGTGAAGTTGTTGACAAAAAGAAATCTCTTGATATTTCGTCTCTAATTGGTGAACTTCATGATAATCATACGAAATCGATTGATGGTAATGTTCGTAAACTTTTCGATTCATTGCAATCTTCATTAGTGAGTAAAATGGAAACTATGTTTGTCGCGTTCAAAAATGATTTGCTTAAGGACAATGAAAATAAAATGTCGAATATTAAACAATCCATTTCAAATATTCCTATTCCTATTCGTAGTTCTGAACCACTATCTTTTGCGTCAGTAATCAAAGGCAGAAATGTTGAGCCTCAAATCCTAGTGAAGCCTAAATCAGGTACTCAAAATACTAGTACTACGAAGTCTGACATGTTACGATCCCTCAATCCTCTGGAGAATGATATTCAACTTACCAATATAAAAAATGCTAGTAACGGAAGTATTGTATTAAGCTGTGATAGTACTGCCAGCTCTTCGAAATTCAAAAAAATTTTCACGGAAAAACTGAGTGATAAATATGAGGTCAAACAACTCTCAGTATTAAACCCAAGAATAAAAATAGTTGGCATATCTGAGAAAATGGAGGCGAGTGTTTTAGTTAACTATATAAAAATGCAGAATAAATCATGTTTCACCAATGACAGTCAATGCGAGTTTATTTCATTTAAACCATTGCGTAATAATAAAAATATTTACCAATCAGTAATTCAGGTTGACCATAAAACTTACTATGAGATCATGGATTCTGGCAAGCTCTTTATTGGTTATGATTTTTGTTCAGTTTATGATGCGATTGATGTACGGCGTTGTTATAACTGCTGCGGTTTTCATCATTTAGCCTCTCAGTGCACAAAAAAATCTCCAACTTGTCCAAAATGTGCTGAATCTCATCGGCTTGATACATGCACTGCAACTCATCTGAAATGTGTTAATTGTTCTCAATTTAAAACTGCAAATGATGCTGATATACCAACTGATCATGCTGTATGGGATAATGAATGCCGAGTATATAAAGCTGCACTCGATAAATTAAAAAAAACTGTGCTTGGGGACTCATAGCAATTACGGATTCTTGACAACCGCTCTCCCGATAATAAGTGCGATTTTATTAGTTCATCACCATCACTGCTAAATAACTCGTGCAATAAGAATGATAAGGACAGTCTCAGTTGTTTTTATCAAAATGTTACCGGTCTTGGTTCTAAATGCAGTGACTTATACAAATTTTCCTTAAGTGCAGGGCAATATCAATTATTTGCTTTATCTGAAACTTGGTGCCACGACGGTATTCGCAGCTCAGAGCTTTTTGATTCCGAACAATTCAGCGTTTTCAGAAGCGATCGTAATCTAATTGTTACAAATAAAACACGGGGTGGTGGTGTCCTTTTTGCTGTCTCAAACTATTTTCAAGCTTTCGAAATTAATATTACTTCTTACTGTGATGGATTTAATCTTATTCCTCACATTGACATCATATTAATTAAAATA
This sequence comes from Pterostichus madidus, assembly GCA_911728475.2. Classification (NCBI taxonomy): domain Eukaryota; kingdom Metazoa; phylum Arthropoda; class Insecta; order Coleoptera; family Carabidae; genus Pterostichus; species Pterostichus madidus. Next base: position 23,766,695 of record OU452319.1, read on the forward strand.
TTAGTTAATCATTCAACTATTTTTGCACTGAACATCTATATTCCTCCTTCTTGCTCGGTTAATGACTATGATACATTATTTGATTCACTTGCAAGTTTACAATTTCTTCATAACTCAGAAATAATTATATTTGGTGACTTCAACATTCCCTTTTATCTGAGTTGCTATAACAATACCGCATCTTGCCGCGTTTCAGCTCTCTCAATAATTTTTTAAACTTTTTAAATTTACAGCAATTTAATTTTATAGTGAATGATAATGGTAAACTTTTAGATCTAGTCATTAGTAATAATCAGTGCGTAGTTTCCAAGGCTATTGATTTTCTATGTCGTGAGTACTCACATCATCCTCCTTTATTGGTTGAGTTTTCCATAAAGTCTAAACTGAAAAAATTTCGATCTGTCAGTAACTACGGCTTTAATTTTAAAAAAGCTAATTTTCCTTCACTTTATAATGATTTTTCTATGATTGACTGGCACTCTTTAGACAATATAGATGATGTGAATTACGCTATTGATACTTTTTATTCCGTCATAAACAATGCTGTGCAGATGAATGTTCCCCTGAAACGTAAGTGTACTGGTTCTTATCCTCAGTGGTTTACAGGTTCGATAATACACAAATTAAAGGTCAAACATAAAGCCTGGTACAGATTCAAAAAATACAATAATTACGCTGCTAAACAAGAGTTCATTAAATTAAGGGCCGAAGTAAAAATTGAGATTGATGAAGAATATAAGAACTACTGCTGGAAAATGCAAAATGAAATCATCCAGGAGCCTAAAAAATTCTGGACATTTGTAAATAATAAACGAAGTAATTCTCACATTCCGTCTGTTATGAGTTACAATAACACTTCTCTGGAAAATCCACAATCGATAGTTGATTGTTTCGCATATTTCTTTTCGAGCTCATTTAACGATGATTGTAATAAAGATAGCACAAATTGTTCTATACCTTACAACTCTTCCACTGTCTCTATTAATTCTATAACACATGACGAAATTATGTTAGCCATTCAAAAGCTGAAGTCCAACATGATTGCGGGACCTGACCTAATTCCCTCATTTCTTATAAAAGATTGTGCTTCTGTTTTTGTAAAGCCTCTTACCATAATCTTTAATCTTATGTTAAAAAGTTCAACTTTTCCGGAGAAGTGGAAGATATCACGGGTGAAACCAATTTTTAAAAAAGGGGACAAAAATGACATTAGCAATTACAGACCTGTTGCAATACTGTCTAATTTCAGCAAAATATTCGAATCAATCTTACATGCAAGAGTCTATAGTCAGATAAGTGGTCTTATTTCTATTAATCAACATGGTTTTATGAAAGGCAGATCTACTGTCACGAATCTTATGTGCAAGTCGCAGTTAATTTGCGAAACAATGGATCAACAAGGTCAAGTGGACGTCGTGTACACGGATTTTTCCAAGGCCTTTGATAAGTTAGATCATTCCCTTCTTTTACAGAAACTTAATCTCTTTGGTTTCTCTGACTCCCTCTTACAGCTCATCTCGTCATATCTCCATAATAGGTTTCAATTCGTGAATATACAGGGTTTTCAGTCTGATTATTTTCTGCAAAAATCTGGTGTTCCCCAAGGTTCAATTTTAGGGCCTTTACTATTTAACATCTTCATAAATGACATTACAGTTAATATTGACATTGAGCACTTACTATATGCAGATGATCTAAAACTGTTGTGTGTCATCTCTTCCTTCAATGATTGTCTGAAGATGCAAAAAAATCTTGATTTTATTTTCAGGTGGTGCTGCAGTAATAAACTTCATCTGAATATCTCCAAATGCCACTGTATGTCTTTTTCAAAAAAACTAAATCCGATTTGTTTTGACTACTCTATAAATAATTCTGTTTTAAGCAGGCCCGATACGACAGTGGACTTAGGAGTAATTTTTGATGCAAAATTATCTTTTACCAAACACATTGAAATAAAAGTAGCAACTGCCCTTAGATGCCTAGGTTTTCTGATTCGCAATTCTGAGATGTTTGTTGATGCAAGTACCTTGCGTCTATTATTTGTGTCATTAGTTCGTCCTCATCTGGAGTACTGCTCTTTGATATGGAATCCGTTGTATTGTTATCAAATTGAATCACTGGAATATGTTCAGAGGAAATTTTTGAAGTTTGCAACTTTCATCTTGGATGGTTGTTACCCTCCTAGAGGAATACTCCAATCCACACTACTGGATACATTTCAATTACATTCACTCAAGCAGAGGCGTAATATTGTTGCTGTAACTCTTTTATATAAAATCATTCACAACGCCGTTGATTGCATATTTATCATGAGCAGAATCTTGTTTCAAGTTACTAGAATGTCATCCAGGTTCAAGAACATCTTCTACTTGCATACGGCTAGAACTAATATGTTATCCAAGTCACCAATTCATCAAATGATTAATTCTCACAATGACTTTGAGCGTGAAATTGATATTTTTCATAACAACATAAATGATATAAAGAAATTTATTACTTCCCGCTAATTTTTGTGTTTTTTTCCTTACCCTAGAATTGGGCGCTTTGCCTGTTGGGTAATGTATCAATAATAATAATAATAATAATAATAATAATAATAATAATATGCATGGTACACCTCTATGCAAAAAACTCTCAGTAAAGGATTTAGGTGTCACTTTTTGTTCTAATTTTAACTTTTCTGAACACATGCACAATGTCTGCATGTCAGCAAGTAAAACCCTTGGTTTCGTTATAAGAGTATGTAAAATGTTTAGTGACATAACTGTTTTAAAATCTTTATACTTTGCTTTCGTCGTCAGCAAACTCGAATATGCCAATTTAGTATGGTATCCTTACTATAATTATCAATGTCTTGCTTTAGAGAGGATACATCGTAGATTCTTGAAATATCTGTCTTTCAAAATTGATAAAAATTATCCTGAAAGAGGAACTGACCAAAATTTACTTCTTTTGCGTCATGCAATGCCTTCATTAACATCTAGAAGGGAAATGTTCAGTGCTAGGTTTCTTTGGATGTTGTTACATAACCATATTGATGCACCTTATTTACTTTCATGCATAAATTTTCATGTTCCACGTTTGGCATCCAGGTTTACCATGACTTTCCATCCACCAGCTGGTCATTCCGACATTATACGGCGCTCACCCATCCATACTGTAACGTTTTTCGTCTTTCTAGAAGTGTGTAGAATGTTTAAGGCACAAAAATGACGCACAACTGTTTATGTTAAACGAAAATAAAAGTATTTATTTAATAAATGAATACAAAAATAACAGAAACTTATTTAAAACTAATTAACACTACAATAAATATCAAACACTAATATTATTTATATAACGGTCACTAACACTATTATTTATATTACGTACACTTGAGCTGTTATTTATTTCACCACATTTATATTACACGTTCGAAGTCTACTGTCCACTATCAAATGTTAACTGTCCCTCAGCCACTCGACCTCGGCTTATATACTCCCGTGCGTAGAACAGTTCTCGAATATTCCAGAATGTCCCAGAACATTTCGTCAAACCACATGCTCAGACATGCGAGCGAACTCAAGTGAGGTCATGCTGCTACGCACTTGTTTCTCGAGAAAGTTTCCGGAATGTTCTCGACTTGTCTGGCTTTAAATTCGTTACAATACGATGTGTCGAAATGCTGATAATCGTTATGTAGACATCTTTATTTAATTTATTTATATTAATTTTTTTCTATAATTTATATATATATCTAATTTATATTATATTCGTTATTGTTTGTATTTTTTTGAATATTTAAATTTAAAATTGTTTTGTATTTTGTCCTGTAATTGGATTTATCTGTTGGGCAATAAATATATATTATTATTATTATTATTATTATTAATCTGCTGCTGTGGTGGAGTCAGCACAGCGGTACTAGGCGTAGAATTATCCGAACTCTGACTGGTGGATGGAGTTGCACTACCACGCTGTGGTGTGTTCGAATGGCCTAAGAATTCAAATTATAATCAAAGTAGCACTTCTGGCCTCATTGTTATTTAGTTTCATCTTTTCTATTCGACTAGAGAGTTCATCGCAGTCCTGTAAAAATTTCTTCATTTCTGCAATTCTTTTTATTACTTTCGTTTTGGGTTCTTCATTTTAGCCATTCTTTGTACTACTTTCTCTTTGGGTGAGTCTTGCTTTTTCGGTGGTACTTCAGTAGTCGCTCGCTTTACAGGAGGAACAATCGACGATGACTCTTCCATGACCTCCTCTTCTGCAATCTCCGAATCACTAGTATCGGGTTGTCCCGTTGCCATCTTAATACACACACGCACAATTTATTTATATTCACTGAACGCTGGTCAGAATCCCACTTCTGATGTTAGGTATTAGTTGAAAACAATTAAAAACACAATGTAAGATTAAATTCTCAGATCTTTATTTGCAAGCATGTGTTCACAATCACGGCACAAGACTAATGATTCATCTTACTGCCGTATCAAATATTTATTAAAACAATAATATAGTAAGTCATTGTAGTCGGCCCCGACGACATACGACGATGTCCGACAGTTGACGAGAGGATGATAAGTAGGTACGCTCATTTGGAGTGGTGGGGTGGCGTCTGCAACCTCAGCAACACCCCCAAAAAGACTGATTGCTAACAAACATATCACTGACTTCTGTGAATTAGTAATACATTTCCAAAATGCAACTTACTTATAGTGCCCTGTTGGGTAGGAGGTGTAATAGGTGCAACAGCTGAGCTTGTAGAGGGAGTCGCAATAGAGCTGTTTCCAATTTTATGCATAATACAGACAATATTCGATGTGAACACACGTGTAAATTTCGACTCTGTGTTTAACTGATTTTGCTGGTGGTTTTTTCTTGAGATATTATTTTGGTTTTATATCAGTGTATTAAGCTCATTTTTTGCTAGTTAATGGTGTTATTACTTTCTTCATAAGTTCATTGTGGGGTGAGTTGTCTTCAGTTCCAGTTTATTTTATTCTACTGATTTTGGTTTACTTCTCACTCCGCTTACTTCTGGGAGGTCTGTACTTGCTTGATCAATTAGCTAAGCGTCAGGCATCTTACTAACTTATTCCAATTTTTTGGCTAAATTTAGTTACTGGGTGTACAGTTGTAATTATATATACAGGGTGTTGTCTCATTCTGTTTATATTTCTATATCCTATACTCACTTTCGCAATGGGTGATGTGTGTCATTGTTGTAATAAAAAAACGGCGGATCATCGGCTCATCTCTTGCTCAGTTTGCAAAAAAAATTATAGTTTAGTATGTGTTGATATATCTGCAGATGAGGCAAGGAAAATACGCCTAGGTAATTCTGGCTTAAAATGGAATTGTCCAAATTGCGCTAACATATCCAGTGATATTGATGGTCTCAAAGCAGTTATCCTGAGTTTACAAAATGATATTTTAGAACTTAAGACATCTCTTGCAGGTAAAACTACAACGCCGTCACCCATCGTTTTTGAAGAAATCATTCAGGAACTTGCAGAACGTGAAAAACGATCCTTTAATATTGTTATTTTTGGTTCTGTTGAAAATAATTTGATTACAAAACAACAGCAATTAAACAATGACGTTATCTTAATAACAAGTATTTTAACTGAATTAGATGTCGATTCCTCTAATATTAAACCATTTAGACTCGGTAGATATGATCCAAGTAGAACTGTCTCTCGCCCCATTAAAGTAAAACTTCAATCTAAAAATGATGTAATGAAGGTTTTTAAAAACTTAAATAAATTAAAATTGAAGGAAAACTTGTCAAATATTTCTATTTCCAGGGATCAGACAAAGCGTCAAATAGATGCATATAAGTTTGTAAAGAGTGAGCTAGTGGAACGTAAAGCAAAAGGTGAAGAAAATATTAAAATAAAATATGTGAATGGTATTCCTAATATTGTGTCGTCGGAAAACTAAAATTGCCCAATAGATGTTCTGTTTCGTTAAACTGTTTCTACCAAAATACTAGGGGTCTTAATACTAAATGTGATTTGTTTTATGTTAATTGTTGTGCTACTGATTTTGATATTATTATTCTGTCTGAAACTTGGCTGAATGGTTCTGTAAACAATTCTGAATTATTCCCTTCAAATTTTAATATCATTAGAAATGATAGAAAATTTTCCATTATTGAACGCTCCAGAGGTGGTGGAGTTTTAATTGCACTAGCAAATTATATTAATTTTAATATTCTTGATTCTTCACGAATAAATAACTTAGTTCCGTTGATTGATTTTGCTGCATGTAAATGCTATTTTGAGAACTATTCGTTTGTAATATGTTCAGTTTACATACCCCCGGACATTAGCTCTAATGACATGGAAATATTCACGGATACGCTTCTACTTTTTCTTATGAATGAATCTGTTTTATTAATTGGTGATTTTAATCTACCGAACTTATTCAATGCAACAACAAACTGTGTAAAATCTTCTTGTTTTCAGAACTTTTGTAATTTATTAGATTTAACACAATATAACTTTATAAATAATATTAACCAAAATAGACTTGATCTTGTTTTGTCTAATTTAGTGGGTACCATTAAAGTCGAGAAATCTGACTTTCCTTTAGTAGCTGAAGATGCTTTTCATCCTGCTCTGTCAATGGATTTGGAATTTTTTATTAGTAATAAACCCTTGAGGTTTCCCTCCGCTACTAATATTCGCTATAATTTTCGTAAAGCAAATTTTAACAAATTATATGAAGACATTTGTGAACTAGATTGGTCATGTATAGATCAATTTCAGAATGTGGATAACGCTGTTGACAAATTTTACGAATTATTATATGCGGTCTTTGATAATTCTGTTCCAAAATGTTGTCATAAATCTTCAAACTATCCATCCTGGTATACACCGGAAATTAAATATAACTTAAGAAGTAAATCTTACTATAGACGAAAATGGGCTAAATTTAAACAAATAACTTACTTGAATGAGTTTAAACGACTACGTGGATTGCTGAAGTGTCAAATAAATGAGGCGTACAATTCGTACATTCGAGAAACAGAAGCAAATATTAAAAGGAATCCTGCCGAACTGTGGAAATTTATTCATTCAAAAAACGGCAGTACTCGCATTCCTGGAAAACTTTTTGACGACAACAATTCTGAATATGCTTCTCCAGAAGATATTGTGAATGCATTTGCTAGACATTTTTCTGATTTCTTCTTAGTAAGCTCATCTTATGTTGCTCCAGATAGTGTCAGTAATCATTTGTATTTCACAATTGATACTATTCAGGAAAATGACTTAGTGTCATTAATGGCTTCATTCTCCAATAAAGCTACAGCTGGAGATGATCAGATACCAAGTTATCTTGTGAAGGACGCAAGATTTATTTTGGCAAAACCTCTTTGCTCTATTATAAACTTGGCAATTAAGACAAGCACTTTTCCTGCGTGCTGGAAGAAATCTAGAATTACTCCTGTCTTCAAAAAAGATGACAAAACTAAAATAAAGAACTATCGTCATATTTCCATTCTTAATAATTTTGCTAAGGTTTTTGAAATGATTCTATACAATTTGATCTACAACAACACAAGATCTTTTATATCAACAGATCAACATGGTTTCATGAAAGGACGATCGACGACAACAAATATTGCCTCATTTACACAATATGTTTCTGAAGTTGTAGGTAGGCGTGGTCAAGTTGATGTTGTTTACACTGATCTTTCTCGCGCCTTCGATTCAATTGACCATGGACTTCTGTTAAATAAAATAAGTGCTTTTGGAGCATCGCCTTCGTTAATTAAACTGTTAGGTTCGTACCTTTGTAACAGAATTTGTTATGTTTTTTATAACGGATTTCCATCTTTTGAATTTGTAGCGACATCTGGTGTTCCGCAAGGATCGAATTTGGGACCTCTATTATTTATTTTATTTATAAATGAGCTATTAGAATCATTTCATTGTCCTATTCTCGCTTATGCAGATGACATTAAAATTTATCAAGACATTTCATCTCAAAATGATGCTACTTTTTTACAAACGAACATAAATAATATGATAACCTGGTGTGAAAGTAACAGACTTCATGTAAATATTGATAAGTGTTGCATAGTCTCTTACACACGTCGTTTAACATCTATTGACTTTCCTTATCATATGATTGTATGGCCGCCGTTGTGAGTGGATGTGTTGTTCCGCGTGCTTCATTTAAATGGTTTTGTGTCGTAGAGCCGGGAAGTTTTTTAACTGTTTTTAGTGTGCAGTGTCGTGAGTTCTTGTGGTGTCTGTTCTACTCATCCCACTGTTTTTTTTACTCAGAAATATACCCTATTCAGGGTGATTTCTGTTGGCGTGTAATATTTATTGTTGCTGTTCCATGTGCAGTGCCGGGTAGGCCAACTCTGTTGTTTTAGTTTTGAGGTGGTGGAAAGGTTTTTATGCAGGTAGGCTGTGTCAAAGTGTCAGTGCCTTGGTTTCTCTGGTTCGCGAGTTACACTTCTGTAATTCAGTCGCGCAGTGCAATTTTAACCAGGATGTATATATCCGAACAATTCCGGGGTTATTATGGTTAATGCCTTCTGAAATCGGCTCTTATGAGTTAGGTTTGGTAGGACTAACCCTTTCAGCCTCCATGCGTCCAGCCGTCCCTTTAGTTTTACCTACATTTTTTGTTTTTTTTGTTTTTACTGTCCCCTTTTTAGACATCTTCTCACTTCGGATGTCCGATTTAAAAACTCGCATACTGGTTAATTAGTTTTCGTTACTAATTGATCCGACATATTTCTGGTTTCGATTTGTAAATAAATCTTAATTGAACTATACGATATTCCATCTTTTTTGATAATTTAAAAATTGTATATGGTATTCCGCTACTTTCTGCATGATAAATTATCTGTATGACAATTATTGTACTTTTCTCCACAGGATTGGGGGCGGTAGGGTGTGGCTCCCGTATCTGTCTTCTTTTCTTTTTTATTTCGAATTTGTGTGTGTTCTATTTCAGGTATCCTCAGGGTGTTTTTAACTCAGTTGCTTTGTGTATATTATTTTTTTTTTCAGATTTTTATTGATTTATTATTAATTTTAATGCAATAATGGCCGATTGCGCTAAATGCAGGTATAAAAAAAAGGATCAGAGTTTAATTTATTGTAAGGGCTCCTGCAATAGACGGTTTCATACCTCGTGCATTAACATTAGTGAAGATGTATGTATCGCTTTGGAAAAATGTAATTTTTTCTATTTGTGTGATACCTGTAATGCCACCTGTGAAGTTGTTGACAAAAAGAAATCTCTTGATATTTCGTCTCTAATTGGTGAACTTCATGATAATCATACGAAATCGATTGATGGTAATGTTCGTAAACTTTTCGATTCATTGCAATCTTCATTAGTGAGTAAAATGGAAACTATGTTTGTCGCGTTCAAAAATGATTTGCTTAAGGACAATGAAAATAAAATGTCGAATATTAAACAATCCATTTCAAATATTCCTATTCCTATTCGTAGTTCTGAACCACTATCTTTTGCGTCAGTAATCAAAGGCAGAAATGTTGAGCCTCAAATCCTAGTGAAGCCTAAATCAGGTACTCAAAATACTAGTACTACGAAGTCTGACATGTTACGATCCCTCAATCCTCTGGAGAATGATATTCAACTTACCAATATAAAAAATGCTAGTAACGGAAGTATTGTATTAAGCTGTGATAGTACTGCCAGCTCTTCGAAATTCAAAAAAATTTTCACGGAAAAACTGAGTGATAAATATGAGGTCAAACAACTCTCAGTATTAAACCCAAGAATAAAAATAGTTGGCATATCTGAGAAAATGGAGGCGAGTGTTTTAGTTAACTATATAAAAATGCAGAATAAATCATGTTTCACCAATGACAGTCAATGCGAGTTTATTTCATTTAAACCATTGCGTAATAATAAAAATATTTACCAATCAGTAATTCAGGTTGACCATAAAACTTACTATGAGATCATGGATTCTGGCAAGCTCTTTATTGGTTATGATTTTTGTTCAGTTTATGATGCGATTGATGTACGGCGTTGTTATAACTGCTGCGGTTTTCATCATTTAGCCTCTCAGTGCACAAAAAAATCTCCAACTTGTCCAAAATGTGCTGAATCTCATCGGCTTGATACATGCACTGCAACTCATCTGAAATGTGTTAATTGTTCTCAATTTAAAACTGCAAATGATGCTGATATACCAACTGATCATGCTGTATGGGATAATGAATGCCGAGTATATAAAGCTGCACTCGATAAATTAAAAAAAACTGTGCTTGGGGACTCATAGCAATTACGGATTCTTGACAACCGCTCTCCCGATAATAAGTGCGATTTTATTAGTTCATCACCATCACTGCTAAATAACTCGTGCAATAAGAATGATAAGGACAGTCTCAGTTGTTTTTATCAAAATGTTACCGGTCTTGGTTCTAAATGCAGTGACTTATACAAATTTTCCTTAAGTGCAGGGCAATATCAATTATTTGCTTTATCTGAAACTTGGTGCCACGACGGTATTCGCAGCTCAGAGCTTTTTGATTCCGAACAATTCAGCGTTTTCAGAAGCGATCGTAATCTAATTGTTACAAATAAAACACGGGGTGGTGGTGTCCTTTTTGCTGTCTCAAACTATTTTCAAGCTTTCGAAATTAATATTACTTCTTACTGTGATGGATTTAATCTTATTCCTCACATTGACATCATATTAATTAAAATATTAGTTAATCATTCAACTATTTTTGCACTGAACATCTATATTCCTCCTTCTTGCTCGGTTAATGACTATGATACATTATTTGATTCACTTGCAAGTTTACAATTTCTTCATAACTCAGAAATAATTATATTTGGTGACTTCAACATTCCCTTTTATCTGAGTTGCTATAACAATACCGCATCTTGCCGCGTTTCAGCTCTCTCAATAATTTTTTAAACTTTTTAAATTTACAGCAATTTAATTTTATAGTGAATGATAATGGTAAACTTTTAGATCTAGTCATTAGTAATAATCAGTGCGTAGTTTCCAAGGCTATTGATTTTCTATGTCGTGAGTACTCACATCATCCTCCTTTATTGGTTGAGTTTTCCATAAAGTCTAAACTGAAAAAATTTCGATCTGTCAGTAACTACGGCTTTAATTTTAAAAAAGCTAATTTTCCTTCACTTTATAATGATTTTTCTATGATTGACTGGCACTCTTTAGACAATATAGATGATGTGAATTACGCTATTGATACTTTTTATTCCGTCATAAACAATGCTGTGCAGATGAATGTTCCCCTGAAACGTAAGTGTACTGGTTCTTATCCTCAGTGGTTTACAGGTTCGATAATACACAAATTAAAGGTCAAACATAAAGCCTGGTACAGATTCAAAAAATACAATAATTACGCTGCTAAACAAGAGTTCATTAAATTAAGGGCCGAAGTAAAAATTGAGATTGATGAAGAATATAAGAACTACTGCTGGAAAATGCAAAATGAAATCATCCAGGAGCCTAAAAAATTCTGGACATTTGTAAATAATAAACGAAGTAATTCTCACATTCCGTCTGTTATGAGTTACAATAACACTTCTCTGGAAAATCCACAATCGATAGTTGATTGTTTCGCATATTTCTTTTCGAGCTCATTTAACGATGATTGTAATAAAGATAGCACAAATTGTTCTATACCTTACAACTCTTCCACTGTCTCTATTAATTCTATAACACATGACGAAATTATGTTAGCCATTCAAAAGCTGAAGTCCAACATGATTGCGGGACCTGACCTAATTCCCTCATTTCTTATAAAAGATTGTGCTTCTGTTTTTGTAAAGCCTCTTACCATAATCTTTAATCTTATGTTAAAAAGTTCAACTTTTCCGGAGAAGTGGAAGATATCACGGGTGAAACCAATTTTTAAAAAAGGGGACAAAAATGACATTAGCAATTACAGACCTGTTGCAATACTGTCTAATTTCAGCAAAATATTCGAATCAATCTTACATGCAAGAGTCTATAGTCAGATAAGTGGTCTTATTTCTATTAATCAACATGGTTTTATGAAAGGCAGATCTACTGTCACGAATCTTATGTGCAAGTCGCAGTTAATTTGCGAAACAATGGATCAACAAGGTCAAGTGGACGTCGTGTACACGGATTTTTCCAAGGCCTTTGATAAGTTAGATCATTCCCTTCTTTTACAGAAACTTAATCTCTTTGGTTTCTCTGACTCCCTCTTACAGCTCATCTCGTCATATCTCCATAATAGGTTTCAATTCGTGAATATACAGGGTTTTCAGTCTGATTATTTTCTGCAAAAATCTGGTGTTCCCCAAGGTTCAATTTTAGGGCCTTTACTATTTAACATCTTCATAAATGACATTACAGTTAATATTGACATTGAGCACTTACTATATGCAGATGATCTAAAACTGTTGTGTGTCATCTCTTCCTTCAATGATTGTCTGAAGATGCAAAAAAATCTTGATTTTATTTTCAGGTGGTGCTGCAGTAATAAACTTCATCTGAATATCTCCAAATGCCACTGTATGTCTTTTTCAAAAAAACTAAATCCGATTTGTTTTGACTACTCTATAAATAATTCTGTTTTAAGCAGGCCCGATACGACAGTGGACTTAGGAGTAATTTTTGATGCAAAATTATCTTTTACCAAACACATTGAAATAAAAGTAGCAACTGCCCTTAGATGCCTAGGTTTTCTGATTCGCAATTCTGAGATGTTTGTTGATGCAAGTACCTTGCGTCTATTATTTGTGTCATTAGTTCGTCCTCATCTGGAGTACTGCTCTTTGATATGGAATCCGTTGTATTGTTATCAAATTGAATCACTGGAATATGTTCAGAGGAAATTTTTGAAGTTTGCAACTTTCATCTTGGATGGTTGTTACCCTCCTAGAGGAATACTCCAATCCACACTACTGGATACATTTCAATTACATTCACTCAAGCAGAGGCGTAATATTGTTGCTGTAACTCTTTTATATAAAATCATTCACAACGCCGTTGATTGCATATTTATCATGAGCAGAATCTTGTTTCAAGTTACTAGAATGTCATCCAGGTTCAAGAACATCTTCTACTTGCATACGGCTAGAACTAATATGTTATCCAAGTCACCAATTCATCAAATGATTAATTCTCACAATGACTTTGAGCGTGAAATTGATATTTTTCATAACAACATAAATGATATAAAGAAATTTATTACTTCCCGCTAATTTTTGTGTTTTTTTCCTTACCCTAGAATTGGGCGCTTTGCCTGTTGGGTAATGTATCAATAATAATAATAATAATAATAATAATAATAATAATAATATGCATGGTACACCTCTATGCAAAAAACTCTCAGTAAAGGATTTAGGTGTCACTTTTTGTTCTAATTTTAACTTTTCTGAACACATGCACAATGTCTGCATGTCAGCAAGTAAAACCCTTGGTTTCGTTATAAGAGTATGTAAAATGTTTAGTGACATAACTGTTTTAAAATCTTTATACTTTGCTTTCGTCGTCAGCAAACTCGAATATGCCAATTTAGTATGGTATCCTTACTATAATTATCAATGTCTTGCTTTAGAGAGGATACATCGTAGATTCTTGAAATATCTGTCTTTCAAAATTGATAAAAATTATCCTGAAAGAGGAACTGACCAAAATTTACTTCTTTTGCGTCATGCAATGCCTTCATTAACATCTAGAAGGGAAATGTTCAGTGCTAGGTTTCTTTGGATGTTGTTACATAACCATATTGATGCACCTTATTTACTTTCATGCATAAATTTTCATGTTCCACGTTTGGCATCCAGGTTTACCATGACTTTCCATCCACCAGCTGGTCATTCCGACATTATACGGCGCTCACCCATCCATACTGTAACGTTTTTCGTCTTTCTAGAAGTGTGTAGAATGTTTAAGGCACAAAAATGACGCACAACTGTTTATGTTAAACGAAAATAAAAGTATTTATTTAATAAATGAATACAAAAATAACAGAAACTTATTTAAAACTAATTAACACTACAATAAATATCAAACACTAATATTATTTATATAACGGTCACTAACACTATTATTTATATTACGTACACTTGAGCTGTTATTTATTTCACCACATTTATATTACACGTTCGAAGTCTACTGTCCACTATCAAATGTTAACTGTCCCTCAGCCACTCGACCTCGGCTTATATACTCCCGTGCGTAGAACAGTTCTCGAATATTCCAGAATGTCCCAGAACATTTCGTCAAACCACATGCTCAGACATGCGAGCGAACTCAAGTGAGGTCATGCTGCTACGCACTTGTTTCTCGAGAAAGTTTCCGGAATGTTCTCGACTTGTCTGGCTTTAAATTCGTTACAATACGATGTGTCGAAATGCTGATAATCGTTATGTAGACATCTTTATTTAATTTATTTATATTAATTTTTTTCTATAATTTATATATATATCTAATTTATATTATATTCGTTATTGTTTGTATTTTTTTGAATATTTAAATTTAAAATTGTTTTGTATTTTGTCCTGTAATTGGATTTATCTGTTGGGCAATAAATATATATTATTATTATTATTATTATTATTAATCTGCTGCTGTGGTGGAGTCAGCACAGCGGTACTAGGCGTAGAATTATCCGAACTCTGACTGGTGGATGGAGTTGCACTACCACGCTGTGGTGTGTTCGAATGGCCTAAGAATTCAAATTATAATCAAAGTAGCACTTCTGGCCTCATTGTTATTTAGTTTCATCTTTTCTATTCGACTAGAGAGTTCATCGCAGTCCTGTAAAAATTTCTTCATTTCTGCAATTCTTTTTATTACTTTCGTTTTGGGTTCTTCATTTTAGCCATTATTCTGTATACAATAATTCTATCACAACACTAAAGACATGAAACAAAGTAAGTCAGTATTACTCGAACAGACAGAATGATATTTTCATCCACATTATAACCGTCAAAAAATATTTCAAATTTGACGTCCGATGTATACCGACCTGTTCCGAACAGCCGAACGACTGCGATACTAGCGCCGAAAATGTCCTAGCGGCTCTTTAGTTGAACTAAAACTTTGCAATCAACCTAGCATTTAGCTGACAGGGGCTTGGCGTGTACGACGACTGCAGCATGGAGAACGCGGACATGGACGATGCAGCTAGCAGCGCGGTGAACGAGATCGACAACGAGTGTGGTGCAGCCCACGACGAGGGCTACGTATCAGCTAGTGATGCTACAGTATATGTGAAGTGTAGAGCGGATAATTTAGTGGATAAAACGTTTAAAGGGATTGATGTGGTTCGGGATAAGTGTTGTGAGGTGTGCGATAGTAGAATGAAAATCGCTAATAAACGTCTAAATGTGCGCCCAGTGAAATTGCAAGTGAAGCAAAAAGAGTTACTACTATTACTAGACATGTTCTTGTAAATTAGCTGACAATCGGGTTTGTAAGAATCGAGTTTATGTGAGAATTGATGAGGACATCATTCCATCAGGATTGCCGAATTGTGGCAATATTTATAATTTAGGCTATTATTGTTAAATGATGTGTTTAGTTAATTTATGGTTATTGGTTTTAGGAAATATTAAGTATTGTGAGAATGAAACGCTTGGGGTTGGTTGTGTTTATGTTTTTCAAACCAATAAATTATGGTCAAGTGTGTCTGGGTCTGTTTGAGTGACGCCAGATGTAAGAGCATGTTAGAATAGGTGAGGGATGAAGAGACGTGTGTGAATGGTTAAGGGTGCATGAGACTTTGTAAATAGTTTCTAAGATAGTGTGTATCCGGCGATAGATGACAGAGGTTGAAAGGTTAATCATTTGTAATTATGTTTATTAAATAAAACTGATGTTCATATTCACTGTACTTCGTCTATGATTTTATCCTGACAAATACATGAATAGAGAAGTGCAGAAGGAGCAGTATCAATCCAGAAAAACTTACATCGTATTTAGGCGACAATTATCAAAAGAGGATAGATTGTTATATTATTTTATATTGAGATTGCGACATGATACGTTTCAGATTTATTTGAATAATTCTATTTTGCAATTTCCTGCCAATATTGGTAAACTCCTATTGCTTAATTATAGTCAGTATATTGGTTTTACCGTTTTTATATTTTCATAATATTGTTTCGTACGAAATTTCATTCATTCACTTTTATTTATTTTTACTGTTTATTTCAGATTTCAGAATATTGCGTTTATTTTATTCTTCTATACTAAATTTGGTTTCGACAGTTGTGTAAAGTACTTTTCTCATTTTCTTATTTGTTAAATATCATCATGAAGGGCCTTTCATTTCATACGAATCCCAATAGAGTGACACTTTTATTTGATGTAATAAATTCCTCAAATATAGATATTACTTTTTGGCATGTAAACTGCGGACCATTTAAGCCCGTTTTAGTTTTAAAATTGTCCTAGTTTAGCCTGGAGCAAGGACGCTAATTGAGATAGGCTAGCTTCCTAAACTATTCAAATATTACAAGAATTTTGAACATGGTTTCGTTTACCTCCAGGCGATTTTAATGTTTATAATTTGATCAAGTCTTCAAGGGGTAACTGTCAAAAAATATCGAATGTTTTCGGGAAAATTGTGATTAATAAATGCCAAAATTTCAAATCAAACATGGATGTTGTTACATCATCCCTCCGCTTGATAGCGAATCATC
The DNA here is from genome assembly GCA_911728475.2 of Pterostichus madidus. Taxonomy (NCBI): domain Eukaryota; kingdom Metazoa; phylum Arthropoda; class Insecta; order Coleoptera; family Carabidae; genus Pterostichus; species Pterostichus madidus. The sequence goes on from OU452319.1 coordinate 23,783,348, forward strand.
GACTACTACAACATTCCAAGTATTTGCAAATCCTGATTTTGACTATAGGCAAAGAAAAACCTATCTTAATCAGTAGCCATTGTATATTTTCTAGTCTCAAGCGTTTATAAATTATTTGAAGATATTTGAAGAATCTGTACAAGGAAGGTTATTTAAAAGAATAAAATGAAGCATGTTTGAAGGGTTTCAGATGCACTTTGTACTATAGGAAAAAGCAGTCCTGAGTTTGCGAATCAATCAAATCATAATAGAAAACAGATTTCGTGGGGATACTTGAACGACATTGGTAAGAAATTATTCATAATACAGTAATGATGGACACGGATAATTAACAAAAAAGATCACGCCTTTTACCCATTACTGGATGTGGGTGGCAGTCTGCCCAAGCAAATCTCGGAACAACAAAAAAGAGTTAAAGTCAGGAACCAGAAACATGTTTATGTTGTACAGGCTGTATAAGTTCAAAGATTGACTGAAATACGCCTAATATTCAAACTGATACGACCTGCGCAACATAAATATGTTTCTGGTTTCATACTTTAATTATTTTATGTTATTTCTGCGTTCCATTCTTTAAAACAGTTTCAAAGTGTGGGTCGCGACTCCTCGGGGGGTATAGAACCACCCGAATGAGAAATTTTTCCTTTACTAATTATGAGAATGTTTGACGAGGACAGATTATTCGATGAATGTAATGCGTGAATATTTTGTGAGTGATTTTAGGGTTCATGTTACCCCATTTAATGGGATATAGCGTGATGATATGTATGTATGTATGTATGTACAAAACAGAATCATTTCTTAAAACGGTTGATGTTTATATACGAAAATAAAAAATAAGAATGAGAACTTTAAACACTTACTAATTAGTTGAACGACTTTATTCATCAGTAATTAAATAGAAAGATATGTTTATGAATTAAGAATTTGTTGTAGATACTACAATGTCAAAGATGAAATATGAATATAATTAGTTTCAGATGCGTCGATCTATAGACCTACAACTACTACTAGTAAGTATTTGCATTCATAATTATAATAAATATGTAAATTGTTGTAATTATGCCCGAAAAATAATTATTGCAAATACAATGAACTGTTTTATCTTAAGCTTGTTTAACCGCAATTAACTATAAATAAATTATGCTTATGTAATATCTAGAATAACAATTATATTTATTTTAATTGCAGCATCCGAAAAATGTTTAGATTGTATTTCGATGTGTCTTTGGAAATGTTTTTCATGGTGTCAGAAAATTGACTAATCAATTACGGCAATTAATATATATATATATATATATATATGTAGTACAAATATATATTTGTAAGCAAGCACTGTAAATTTATTAAATAAAAATAAAATTGAGCAGAAAATCCGGAGTAATCCGGGTATTCGTCAAGATTGTCAACTTAATAGATCTTGCTTTATTACAAGTTTACTAATTATTTTGGAGAAAAACAGTTCAAATAAAAGTTGTAGATAATGCTGTTATCTACTGTTTTTATTTCAAGTACTTTTCTCTAAAATATTTCAGTAATGCGTGGTAGAAGTAAAATCAAATTCGTGTTAGAAATGTTGAACTTATATTTTCCAGGTATATAGTTCCGCAGAGGGCAGCACCTGTCAAGTTTGGAAATTATTGGACAGATAAAATTTAATTTTTACGGCTATTTGGTTAATTTTACAATAATTTTGTCTTGAAAGAAATTGATCGTCTTTTAATTCTCTATATATAGCATCTTTTAAACTATCTGTGCCAATTCTTATTAGATCATCATCTTGTATGTCATATCTATGAATATATAGAAATCTGCGAAGTTGCTTGATATGACGTCACTACTACTAGTACACATAGTTCACCGCTAGAATGCGTTTCAAAATGTCACCGTAGTTTGTTTTGCGAGTGAAAACGAGTGCCATCCCAGTGCGAAAACGTTTGCGAAACAGAGGTGAGTTTAACACATATATCATAAATAAATATAAACTGATTTTCTTCAAATTAAATATTTGAACTAGCTAACAGGTATAAATAACAATAAATTCAAATAAATTCAGTTTATATTCATATATTTATATTATGCTTACCAAAAATCAACTTGATTAAATATAAAAGTAAATTCGTAAGATTAAGTACTTAACTAAAATAAATATATTTTGCCTTAATGTGTAAAATGAACAAATTTTAACTTATTAAGGGCCAGGTTCTGGGCTCCGGGCTCTGTACACATATTTTCGGTTCATATTTTTAAGTTTATTATCAGCAACACGTTCCAGCCACATATCGTACACATCTTCGAAATAAACAGGAAATCTATGAATTAAGTCTGATTTATAGATTGCATAGAATAGAATAGAATAGGGAATAGAAATATAAAACATATGAAAATGCATGCGACCATTTATAGTTGTATCGAATGGAATACAGCTAAACAGCACAGAACAGGATATAAGCAAATTTTATTTCGAGTTCTATTCCGACACATTTCGTTCTACTTCGGTTGAAATTTACGCGACATCTTTTCTCATTTGTATTTGAAAGCAGTGTTATTTATTTGAATATTTTGTATTTACAAAAAACATGCTTGACGATTATCGGTTCGGTTAGTAGGATTCATAGAGAAATACTTTATTTAACATTTTATCATTTTTTAAAAATACTGTAACAGACAGGATGTGTAAGAAAAACCGTTTTCAAAATTATTGCTTAGATTGCGTCTTTAAGACACATGTCATGTTATTCACCTTTTGGAACACGCGCGAGCGTTTGAGGAATTTGTCTCATTCAGCGAAATTATTGCGATCGGGCAGTTATTTACTTGAAATGCCATAGTTACGAATAGTTAAGAGATAGATAGTATACAGTTCGAATGTAGTAGATAGTACGTAAGTAGTCAATAGTTATGATTTGTGAGTAGAAGAATATTCGAGGGTGTCTATCCCGAGAATATGATGTTATTAATTTGTTATTTGTTGTTTAATTCATTATCTTTATTTTGTCTTAGTTTTTATTATGTTGTTTTAATAAAATATTTATCACTCGCACCTCCAGCGTTTCATTACTTATTATTCGACTTCAGCACGTCGACAATCAGTTGTCAAGATAAATTCTAATTTTGACCACCATGATTTGTTACAATAATTTTTCGAAAATGCAATTATTTTTTGCTTTTATTTTGCCGAATTCTACTACTCCGTTTACGTCTTAGTTTTGTTTGTGAATTTTGTAACAAATATAAAAGTTCTCTGTAGCATGTGCTGTACACCCCAATTTATAGTTAATTTATTTTCATGTCTGAAAAATTGCGAAGAATTACAAAACACAATATGGAGAATTTTCCTAACCAGGCAGAAGTACCACCGAAAAAGGAAGACTCACCCAAAACGAAAGTAATACATAGAATTGCAGAAATGAAGAAATTTTTACAGGACTGCGATGAACTCTCTAGTCGAATAGAAAAGATGCAACTAAATAACAATGAAGCCAGAAGTGCTACTTTGAATCGTAAGTTTTTGGTTATTTTAATTCAATTTTACAATTTTAATAAGTTTTTATTAATTGTTTTTTTCTTTCTCAACTTTATGACAATTTTTTGGAATTTAAAACCACCGTTTTTCACAAATTTACAATTAATTATAATTTGAATTCTTAGGCCATTCGAACAGACCACAGCGTGGTAGTGCAACAGTGATGCCTAGGCCAGGTAGTGAAACTCCACGAACAGGAAACAGCTCCACAAGTTCCCCTACTGATAACATGCCTGGGACTAGCTCTGCAAGTCGTTAGACACGTTGCTACTCCTCCTACCCGGAACTCTTAGCTACAATCTACGTAAAGTATATAAACTATTCTATGTTTTACTGTAAAAATTAAATGTGCTTCCATTTTGTAACGATTTTACAATTTTTAATAAAGTTTATAATTGAAAATACTTGTTTTATGCTTAAGAATATTGAGTTCTTTTTAATATTTTGTGGTAAAAATTTCATGTTTTATATAAAGCAGTCGAAAGTTTGCAGGTTTTATATTAGAAAATTTTACAAGTATTTCGGGTGAGAAAGATTTTCATTAAATTCTTTATTACTATAAATATGTATAAGTTTCGAATAGTATCAAATTGTTTGCGACTCAAAGCATTCAATTCTAACAGCTTTTAAAGTAATAGTTATGACTTTTGTTTTCCTTGAATTATTTATAAATGGGGTGGCTAGCTCAGTGAAGTGAAGTCGGTCTGTGGATCCTGAGAACCCTGGTTCGATTCCCACGGCCCACAAACAATTTTCATAATTTCAAAAACTACTCCTGTGGCTCCTCCACCACTAACATATTTGGGGGCCGTGATTTGACGACTGGTAACCGCACTTCACGCGCAAAATATATCACTTACCGAAATCTGCTTCAGCAGAGTGCCACACCCAGTAATGGGTAGAAGGCGTGATGATATATATTTATTTATAATGAAATGAAAAATATTTATAGACACGTTTGTTTCTGTTTGAGGTTAATTTAAAAACATATGAAACTAGATTCTATATTTTGATCTTCAATATACATATTTTTTTTAACCGCCAGAGTCGTGATCGCAAAAAGTCTGTTAATGAAAATGCCAATTTTTTGCTTGAACCAGATTAAAAATAGAAAAATTTTATAATATGGTTCTATATAATTCAGTCTACGAGAAATTGAGTGCCGTTGAGCGCATGTTCATATCTTTTTTAGTTTTCGAGTTACAGCGATTTTTGACTTTTTAAAAATCTCAACTTTGAAGGCTCGTATCTCGAAAACAAAAAGAGATATTTTTGTCAAAATTTTTATTTCTCAATATTTCAAAAACATTAAAAAATAATTAAAATCTGTAAACACCGATGAATTCCTCTCGTAAAAGTACATAGGTATGCATAATTTCAGGCAAAAATTTAAAAATAACGAATGCATAACTAGCAATTATGATTGATATAATTCCTTCTCGACTTAAAATAATATTTAAGCATTTGTGAAACCAACTTTCCAGGTATTCTTGAAGGTGTTCATGAGTCGGTTTGTTGAAAATGTCTGCTAGAATTTTGTCAATTTTTTCTAGATCAGTTCCTGTCATTCCATCAGCAAAACTCTTTAAAAAAGCATATTTCTGGGCATCTATTTTGAAAAATAAATGGCCACTGTATAAATCAGGATCTATAAAGTCCTCATGAACCGAATTTAAAAGCATATTTATCATTCTTCTGAAGTAAACGTTCCCGGCGTCATTCAATTGTTTCTCTGGATTTTTATCGCTGAAATGAGCATGCATGGATGAAATACTGTCTGAAAATTGAAGATAATCCTTTGAGGGACTCATATCGTATGGATCTATCCAGTCCTCGGATAATTCTTCAGCTGAACATGTTTGTAAAAAGATAACCTGAAATGTTGTTCATGAAATACTTGTAAAAAAACTATTTGTAGTTGTTGTAACGTACAATAAAGATGTATAAGGAACGTTTAAACATTTTCCTTGTTTCTGAGTAGTTAAAATAATGTATAAAATACGTATAAATCTTTGTTCAAGCACCTACAACTTAAATATCAACATAATCAGTCCAATGACAACTAACTCTACACGTTATTTACACGTCAATTTTTCTAATTTTGTATCAGGAGAACACGTTGCCTTAGCAGGTATTTTGCTTTAATTTAGTTTCAGTGAATTGGCTACACTGATTATTTATAGCTCCGCCTCTGAAATTTAAGGCGTGTCGCATGTTGTGGCTCTAAAAGTACATTCAGCGTCAAATAAATGAATAAAATCTAAGTAAACAAAGCAGAAACATATTCATTTAAATTAATCATGGTATATATTTACTATTACTAATAGTATCTAGAAGTATATAAAATATGTATTTAATTGATTGAATGTTTTATTTATTAATTAAGTTACATTCAAATTCATTTAATATTTAACAATGACTGTACTAAAATGGCGGATTAGAAATGTCAAAATGACAGTAGATACGAAAGTAATTTATGATATTTTAAAAACAAATCTATAATAATATCTTTATTTTGAAGTATATCTTGAATAAATATACAATTAGAGTGTTATTTAGATTGCTATAAAACGTTTTGTCGTAGAATTTGACAACAAAAATCCATTAGACAACACGATACTAAGAACCGGTAAGAAAATATTTAGAAGGGCCCCATTAGTACATGGTCTGTGGTTGATGGAGCCCCAGGTCGATAAATTTCACTTACAAGCTGTACATTTGCCTAAATAATTTTTTTCAATACATTTTCTTGTAAATACATATGTATTTGTGACTATATTATAATAAAAGTATATTTTTTTAATAGTTTATTTATTTGTAAATACAGTTTTATATTTGAAACACAAAGCCTGGTCTCAAATAATACTTAAATTGCTTTAAAAAGAAGTTTGACAACATGTTTAACAGATGGTTATACCACGTCTGTGGCCCTTTCTGTTGTACTTTCTTTTATTTTAAATTATTGTATTAAGTTCCAAAAGGACTTTTTGAACACTTACAGACCATAGAAAATCATCTTGAATAAGTTCTGTAACCCAGAGGATCCCTTGTTTTGGAATGTTTTGTATCACTTCCTACAATGAAAAAATAAACAATAAACTAGCACTATAATTGTATATTTATTCCTGATATACTTAAAAATAACGTTATTATTATAGATTTACTTGAAATATATCATATTAAACGTAAATAACCTTCGTATCTGTTGTCATTTTGACATTACAAATCCGCCATTTTAGTACAGTCATTGTTAAATAATAAATCAATTTGAATGTAAAATAATTAATAAATAAAACATTCAATCAATTAAATATATATTTTATATACTTTTAGATACTATTAGTATTAGTAAATAAATACCATGATTAATTTAAATGAATGTGTTTCTGCTTTGTTTAATTTGATTTTATTAATTTATTTGACGCTAAATGTACTTCCAGAGCCACAACGTCGGACACGTCTTACACTTTCATAGGCGGAGCTATAAAAAATCAGTGGTGCCAATTCACTGAAACCTAAATTAAAACAAAGATACCTCCTGAATAACGTATTCTCCTGATACAAAATTGTAAAAATTGACGTTGAAACTGATCCAATCCGTCAAATATTAACTGAAAAATTACTGTACGTATCCGGGGCGCATCGTGTTAAGGAGGTTGAGAATAATGAAACGAAAGTTATTTATTTATAATGTAATATATTTAAAGAAAATCTGTAATAATATAGTCTTTTTTAAGTATATCTGGAATTATAATAATAATTTTTAAAATGAGAAAGATACGTAGGAGTGATGTCATGTGACGTGGTTGATGGAGCCCCAGGTCGATCAATTCCACTTACAAGCTGTACATTTGCTTAAATAATTTTTTACAATACATTTTCTTGTAAATAGTATTTGTGACTATATTATAATAAAAGTAGACATTTTTTTAATATTTAGTTTATTTGTAAATTCAGTGTTATATTTGAAACAGCCTGGGTTATCAGCTTCCTGGTTTGTGACTTGAGGCAGGATACTGGACCACTTTCCAGGATTAGCGTTAGGTTCTACAACTGTCTAAAATGATTTTTCGAACAGACATCTTCCGTTAAAAAATTAAATAAGCAATATAAAATGTGAATTACATATTTTCCTAGCTTTTAATTTTACTAAACAGAATTTGACAGCTCTTTGTTAATCGTGAATATAAAATTAACTTTAATATTTTTATTTATTATTATTTTATTCTCACAGGCGACAATTTTTATAATTTCAAAAGCTACCCCTGTGGCTTCACCACTAACATCTTTGGGGGCCGTGATTTGACGACTGTTAACCGCACTTCACGCGCAAATATATATCACTTACCGAGATCTGCTTCGGCAGAGTGGCACACCCAGTAATGGGTAGAAGGCGTAATGATGTATTTTTTTAATAGGTAATATTTTTATTGTGTCACTTACCTTAGCATGATATTTTAGGAAGTGGAAGCATAACAGGATATCTCTGTTGGTGAAGGCAGTTTGGTGATCTCTGTAAACAATGTAAGACCAATACACAAGTCCCCAGTTTATATTTTCAACTAACAACAATCGTAAATACATTCAAATATTCATAAAAATCAATAAAAAATATCAAAACATTTGTAAAATATCATCTGTCACCTAACTTAACATTTGCTACTTAAAATATTTAAAAGTGTCGCTTTATCACATGAATTTTGTTCGCGCTAAATATGTTTGTACTTAAAACTAGGAGCCGAAATGTTCTTCGTTGGGATCAATCGGTTTGAACTCAAAGCTGCCGCGGCCATCGAACTGCAGCACATGTTCATGATGTTTCCAGAGTGATCTGCGATGCGAGACTGTGAATAAAGTGATGCCAACCTCTCGACAATATTGATACATGCTTCCCTCCACGTCTACGGAGACGGCGCTCGTGCATTCATCCAAAATGGCGAATTGAGGCGCGTGATAGAACAACCTCGCCATGGCGATACGTTGTTTCTCGCCTCCGCTAAGCACGTCCAACCAATCCGCAACTGCGTCTAATCCACACTCCCTATCTAGCAAATAAGTTAACTGAACTCGTTGAAGATGACCTCTAAGTTTCTCATCGGTTGCACCGCGTCGTACCGCCTCCTGGCTGCCGTGAGGATACGTTATCTGGTCACGGAGACTACCTAAAGTCATGTAAGGACGCTGTGGAATGTAAAACAGTTTCCCTCCAGGTGGTTTGGTGAGGATTCCTCCGAAGAGGGGCCATAACTCCCCCAGAATACGGAACAAGGAAGACTTCCCGCAACCGTTGGGGCCACAAACTAAAACGTTGGTACCACTGCGGACCTGTAAACAAAGATTAAAAGCCTGCTAAAGAATTGGGAATAAAAATTTACTTCGAAAGTTAATTCTTTGATGAGGACATCTCCGTTGGGTGTAACTAGAGGAACTTTGTCGAAACGGATGATGTTGTCTTGGAAGACGAGTTTTCCGGTTCCGGGATGAAGTTTTTCACTTCCTGCTACCATTGTACGTTGGTATCTACATAGAATTGCAATTTAGTAAAAAGTTTATAAAGCATTATAGGGTCAACTAATTAACTTAGAGGAAAACTTTATTAGGAAAAGTTGTTCTAAATGTAATAAGGAACTGATTTTATTTGAACTATTTTTTGGTAAAATGCATTTTAGCCCCCGGGAGGGAGGGTTCGTGCCACGAAGTGGTGTATACTGTTATGCTTAGAACCTGCAGAAAGTTATGGGTGATTTTCAGAAAAACTAAACAAGTTAGAAGAAAATTTTATTAGGAAAAGTTGCTTTAAATATAGTAATTAACTGATTTTATTTGAACCATTTTTTGGTAAAATGCATTTCAGTGTCAGGGAGGGAGGGTTCGTGGCACGAAGTGGTGTATACTGTTATGGATGATTTTTGAGGAAACTAATCAAGTTAGAAGAAAATTTTATTAGGAAAAGTTGCTTTAAATATAGTAATGAACTGATTTTATTTGAACCATTTTTTGGTAAAATGCATTTCAGTCTCAGTGAGAGAGGGTTCGTGGCACGAAGTGGTGTATACTATTATGCTTGAACTAGCAGAAAGTTATGGGTGTTTTTTAGGAGAACTAATTAAGTTAGAAGAACGTTTTATTAGGAAAAGTTGCTCTAAATGAAATAAGGAACTGACTTTATTCGAACCTTTTTTTGGTATGATGCATTTTAGCCTCAGGGAAGGAGGGTTCGTGCTACGGTGGTAAAAATTCAGCAATAAGTTATGGGTGATTCATAGGAAAACTAAACAAGTTAGAGGAAAATTTTATTAGGAAAAGTTGTTGTAAATTAAATAAGGAACTAACTTTATTTGAACAATTTTTTGTAGGAAGGGTTCGTGGCACGAAGTGGTAACAAATTCAACAAATAATTATAGATAATTTCTCTTACCTTCCTGAATTTAAATCACTTAAAACTTCTCTAAGTTGCGTGACTCTAGCCGTAAATCCCGCCAATCGTGTCAGCTCTCTTCCAGCCAAAACTAACCGTCCAATAGCTTCTGCTAACTTAACTAGCATTCGTCCATACGTGTAATACAATCTAAATCGTTCTGTTTCGTTGTCAGCCGCCATTGCATGTTTCATATTCATAAACGGACGTGAAACTGCGTAGAAACCAACTACAGTCGCGATATACTTGGCCACGATGTTGTCGACGATGCCCATTAACACCCGGAACCGGAGGAATTTACGAAGATGGTCAATTAGTCGCTGGAATGAAGTTAGTAAAGTGATTCTTTCTCTCGCGTTGCCTTTGTAGAACGCGACTTCTTCAGCGTTGGTAATTAGTCGGGCGTTAATGTGCCGAAACTCGCCTTCGAGCTTTTGTTCTGTGATTGTCATTCGACCAGTTGGTCTTCTTAAATGTGTCAATAAAATTCCGGAGACAAATAAATATCCGAGCATTATTGCAGGAGTTTCGCCTCCCAAATTAACGGTTAATCGATAAACATACAACCCAATATCCAAAATTGGTTTGGATACATTGGAATACAAGTCCGCTAAACATTCACAAAACTTATCAACATCTTGTGTCAATAATTGATCCGCGTTTGCTATCCGATTGTCTAAATTTGACATTCGATAATATGTGAATGATTTTAAATATTCATCGTATAAACTGTGCGTTAGATTTGTCCGTAAACGAATTTTTAATTCGCCTATGGACCATTTTAAAATGTTGTTCACGAAAGAAAAGACAGGCATACATGAAAAAAATTTTAACAGGCGTTCTTGGAATAGTTTGCGGTCCATGGACACAATCGCACTGAAATCATTCATATTTTGTCAATCAAACAAGATAAACAATAAAATAACAGTAAACTTACCTTTCAACATTAGTACCATTGTTAATCATCCACAGATCGCATAAAGTTCTAGCTACAAGACTTCCTGCGACTAACAACAAAAGTCCAGCTTCTGGTGAAGTCCAACCAGGTACAACTATTTTTAAAAGTGTTTTTAGTTGGTTAAAAAACACTTTATCTACATGAGCCTTAGGTTTTTTCTCAGTAGGCTCTTCTTTGATTAAATATTTTACTTCTTCCAATACTTTTTTAGGCCTACAATCAATTCATTGATTTGACAGCTCAGTTATATTTAACAATAACCTTTAGACATGCATAATTATGTGTTAACTTACAATAATATATAGATTTAAATTTAAATTAATGTAAAAACTACTATTAAAAACAACTAACCTCTGTTTTTGATTTGTCTGACGTTTGGATAAGTACCACAGTGTACTAGCAATAGCAGCAACTGCTAAAGCATTATTTTTTGTTACTAATTTGCTGTAAGAAGGTGCCATAATTGTAAAATAATTATAATTGTTGAAGATTCACAAAATACAACTCATAAAACGAACAGGTAATATGACACAGCAAAAACCAGCTATTATTCGGTGCCAAAACTTTAACACTCATTCCGTGAGTGATCAATTATACTCCGTCTACACTTTCGATAAACTTTCAATAAAATTTTTTACTCATTTCATCTTAATTTTTTTGATGAGAACATATGTTTACATGATGATTCAGCAACATGTATGATGAAAAATGCGTATTTTGTATATTTTTTACTAAGTTGGAGCTGTTAAAATAAATGTTAAGCCATAAATCAAGTATAACTAAAGACAATAGAACACAAAAAGTATATAAATTACATCTAATTATGAGAATAAAAACGTTTTATTTATGATGTGTGTAAACGTAGAGTTGTTTGGCAAATGACAACTAGCGCTAGTAGCAGTTGTAGAGAAAGCCTGAGTTATTACGTGTAAACATCCATAATTTTAAAGATTTTTGAGGGCTAAAATGGCACAAGAAAAGGATAGGGAAGGTATTTTACGTAAAGCTCTAGGTATTGATGAAGTTCCCGATGATTTTAATCCAAATAAAACACCTCAAACAGGTAGACAAACATTGTTCATATACATAACCTCAAAAAAACTCACAATATGATTTAGGTGAAGAATATATTCACTACGTAATGTACGAAGCAAAACAGTGTGAAGAATGGGTCACAGCTCAAATACCTCAAGAAATACTAGAATCTAAACAACCAGCCGTCATTATTGAGGTATTTAACCTTTAAAAATAATTTTTGACAGGTGATATGAATGATTGTTATAATTTCCATAGCCCACTGGCTGCATTTCAGCGCCTGAGGAGTTTCTACCTTCAATCGAATGGCAACAGCAACAAGTTTCAGACTTTTCAGCATTTAAATTACACATACAAAGGCTAAAACAACAAAAAATTGATCTCGTAACATCGCAATTCAACGGAGAAATTGGCCAGTGGCGAAAAAAGTGTGCGATTGAACCGAAATTGTGTGATTTAATAATTTTAAACCAGAAATCTTTGTGTAAAATATTAAATTTTATCTTGGAATGGTTAAATGAAATACCTGAGAATCAATCTGTGAGTTATGCGAACGGTGTTTGGTTGTATGCTATTTTATCGTGTTTGGAAACACCTTTAATGCCTGAAACTTGTTCTACTCTTCGAGAAATTGCTCGAAGATGTTCTGATATTCGATCAAAATTGGAAAAAAACTCTAGTGAAGAGCTGTACCGCCCTTTGAATGTATTTATTTGTATAATTGCTCGCTATTTCAATAATTTCGATTTGATTGATAATGTAAATGAATTGTAATAAATATTTTTAAATAGTTTTCTCTTTTATTATAACTGCCTTCTCAGAAATGAATTACATATAAAAAAAATTACATTGCAAACATACAACAGATTATTCTATAGAAATCAACTTAAACGGGGAATGTTTCAATTTTAAATCAAATTGAGCATAATTCAAATACTATTTGGTTCAAAAAGCTAAAAGATTTTCATTTTCATTTAGAATACTTTACGTTTTTTGTCCTCTTACAGTACAAATATACGATCGTGCAATATGCTTCACTAGTTGATAAATAAAGTATAAAATGATGATCTAAATTTGTGCAAACATCTCTGGGAGTTTATTAAACAATATTTCATAATGATTTTATGCAATTTTTACTTAATTTATTGTTTAATTCATTCCCAAAAGTCAACACAAACTTCATGATGACTTACTTGAATTAAACAACATGTTTCTGACGCTTTCTTGATGATTTCTTAATGTTTCTTTATATTTTCATGATTTCTTAGCTAAAATATTAACAAATACAGTACTTTTCATTGATATTTTACAGATTTTATACGGAAACAAAATGTAAACATAGTTTGTCAACAATGTAACATAACCACACAATTTTACTGTCAAAATTAAGGGTTGCCAACCATAGCAAATTAAACTGATAGTGTTGCCAATCATAGCAAATTAAACTGATAGTGTTGCCAACCATAGCAAAACTAAAAAATGTTTGAGAAAAGATTACAAATATTTTTTGTCGTTTTCTCGTAAATTAACAAATAAAAAGTACTGTAATTACTTAAAATTATTAAAATGAACAAAATTATCCCATAACCTATAACTTTTACCATCATATTTTCATATCTTCATTATTTTATGTGTGCAGCATAAAAATGCACATAATCTCATCTATTTTAAACAAAAAAACTCATAAAATTATCAACAAGTAAAGGGATAGACTGATTACTTAATGAAATAAATGATTAAGTTATAGGTTACGTAAAGAAAAAATCGCAAAATTTATTTAGGAACAACTACGGACAGTCTAACAAATATTTTACAATATTTTACCAATGACTGTACAGGAAATAATCAAAAAATATGTGACATTTACAAAAATTCCAAAAAATACAATTATTTCCGGTACAATCATCGTCAAATTAAATATCTTAAAAAATTATCCGCATTTTTACCTCTTCACAATAAATACCAACGTATTTACCTTTATTAGAAAAAAACCCTAGTCACAAAACCCCTAAATTTTAGGGGAAAACTATGAATAGAATTTTTCTTTGAATTGGATTTTTTTTCTTACAATTATTTTTACAAAATAAGCTAAAAAAGCTTTCAATATACAAAATGTACACTCGGCACACAACAACACTATCTATACTTGATTTTTTTTTTTAAGAACTCTCATGTTTGACAGCTGTTATTCTTTTGTTTATAATAGTGACTAGATTACAAATACATATTTTTATTTTTGACAATTAAATTTTTGACAGCTGTTATTCTTTTGTTTATAATAGTGACTGGATTACAAATTCATGTTTTTATTTTTGACAGTTAAATTTTTGACAGCTGTTATTCTTTTGTTTATAATAGTGACTAGATTAGAAATTAATGTTTTTATTTTTTACAGTTAAATTTACGTCATTATGAACAAAATTGTGTGTCAAACAAAAGAACGAGATGAACTGATTTCATAGTAACAATAAAGTATAGTTGTTGTTGTTGTGATGTGGAGTGTACAAGATTGGTGATTGGTTGTAGGTTTGTTTGCCACGATGAGTTTCTATCTACATAATATTGAAAAGCAGCTAAATATAAAATAATTACTACACAGTATTGTTTGTTTTCACATCATAGATGGCACTGTAAGGCATTTTGTTTTATTTTTTTATGGGTTCTCACATTCAGTTTGTTTATAGGACGAGTTCAAGAACGCAAAATAAAATATCATCGACTGTGTTCCATATAAAAATTTATTCATCAAAAAATTCCTAATAAAATAAGAAAAATTACAACTACTAAAAACTAATTGATTCAAATTTCAATTTCCTAACTAAAAATAATGGATTTTCCTTTAAAAGAAGTAAAATTACGTATTTCTCTACATATCTTTTAAAGTTGGACGCGCTCGTAACCTTCATTAAATTGTATAAAAGTCAATTTAAAAAAGCGTACTCTTGGCTACTACTATTTTTACATTTGTACATTTCACTTAACCAAAATCTCATTATTCATAATAATAATAATAATAATAATAATAATAAATGTTAAAAGAAAATTTGACAGAGGGCGAGAAATTAAGAAAAACTTGATTAATAATAATAAAAATACACATTTTAAATCAACCATTTATACAATTCATTCGATTCTTCCTAAACGTAGTTTTATAAAAAGACCGATTTCAACACTTTAAAACATAACGAACTTCTAGTATAATATTTATTTACATTTTATACACCGCCGGGTTCGAACCCGGACAACGCAACGACGACGACGACAAAATGGCGGCTGAATGTGAGTGATGAATTAGATTTTATATATTTTTTATTATAAACCCTACGCTACCCTATCAAAACTTATCCTGAAACAAAAACAAGTTATTCGTGGCAGCAACAGCGATGATGTTCTCCGTTGGATGCCACGCCGTGTGAAGAATCTTCTTATTAAAGTCCAAACAGTCCACGGAGATCTCATCTTTTTTGCGTTTGCCGCCCGTGCAGACTTTACGCGGTTTCAGAACCGTCTTAGGTTTGGCAATGTCGCGAGATGCCTCCAGGGTTAGTTCACGCTTAGTGGAACGGTCAAACATCCGGAAGAAGTTGTTGTAGCTTCCGGTCATGATGGAGGAGTCGCTTCCGTTCCAGCAGCATTCGAATTTGTCGAAGATGCAGTCGTTCTCGTACAGAGAACATAGTTTTGAACGGAGGTATTCGTGAACCTTTAAATAGTTATTAGTTACCTACTGCTCTTGTTTCTCAAGCGAGAGATCTATCCGCGATAATTCAATCATGTTCTTATTTCATTTACAACTATTTTGACTTATTCAAATTGTTTCTAACTTGTTTAACTTTCCCCAATAATCCATATTAAAGTTCTGTAGTATACACCACTTCGTGCCACGAACCCTCCCTCCCGGAGGCTAAAATGCATTTTACCAAAAAATGCTTCAAATAAACTCAGTTTCTTATTTAATTTAGAACAACTTTTCTTAATAAAATTTTCCTCTAACTTGTTTAGTTTCCCCAAGAACCACTCATAACTTTCTGCAAGATGTTGCCACCTCCAGGAGCTAATATGCATTTTACCAAAAAATAGTTCAATTAAAGTCAGTTCATTATTTAATTTACAGTAATTTTTCCTTAAGAAATTTTCTTCTAACTTGTTTAGTTTCCCTAAGAATCACCCATAACTTATTGCTGAATTTTCACCAGTTCGTAGCACGAATCCTCCCTAAAATGCATCGTACCAAAAAATGCTTCAAATAAAATCAGTTCCTTATTTAATTTGGAACAACTTTTCCTAATAACATTTTCCTCTAACTTGTTTAGTTTCCCCAAGAATCACCCATAACTTAAAGCAGAATTTTTACCACTTCGTGCCACGAACCCTCCCTCCCGGGGGCTAAAATACATTTAATCAAAAAATGGTTCAAATAAAGTCAGTTCCTTATTTAATTCAGAACAATTTTTCCTAATAAAATTTTCCTCTAACTTGTTTAGTTTCCCCCAATAATCCACATTAAAGTTCTGCGGTATAGCCCACTTCGTGCCACGAACCCTCCTTCCCGGAGGATAAAATTGCATTTTAGCAAAAAATGGTTCAAATAAACTCAGTTCCTTATTTAATTTGGAACAACTTTTCCTAATAATATTTTCCTCTAACTTGTTTAGTTTCCCCAAAAATCACCCATAACTTTTTGCAAGATGTTGCCACCTCCTGGGAGCTAATATGCATTTTACAAAAAAATAATTCAAATAAAGTCAGTACATTATTTAATTTACAATAACTTTTCCTTAAGAAAAAATCCTCTAACTTGTTTAGTTTCCCTAAGAATCACCCATAACATATTGCTGAATTTTTACCACTTCGTGCCACGAACCCTCCCTCTCGGGGGCTAAAATGCATTTTACCAAAAAATACCTCAAATAAAGTTAGTTCGTTATTTAATTTAGAACAACTTTTCCTAATGAAACTTTCTTCTAACTTGTTTAGTTTTCCTGAAAATCACCCATAACTTTCTGCAGGTTCTAAGCATTGCAGCATACACCACTTCGTGGCACGAACCCTCCCTCCCGGGGGCTAAAATGCATTTTACCAAAAAATAGTTCAAATAAAATCAGTTCCTTATTACATTTAGAACAACTTTTCCCAATACATTTTCTTTCCAACTCGTTTAATTTCCCCAAAAATCTACCAAAACTTTTTGAAAGATTTAATACTACTTTCAGGCACGAACCCCCCTTGCCGAGAATTAAAACATACTTTACCGAAAAATAGTTTTAAAAAAGTCCATCAACTGTTAGAATATTTGGTAAAGCTGCAACTGCAGATCTTAAGAATAATTAAAAACGGTTCACTTACTGGATAAGTCTCGATAGGTTTGGTTTCCATGTGTAGGTCCCACACTTTCACGCTAAGATAATCCCGGCTTATCATGTAGCGGCCAGAGTTGGAGAGCTTCACGTCGGAGATGCTGGAGATGATCTCCGAGAAGAAGGAACGGTTGGTCGGGTCTTCTGGTTCTTCGAAAAGCTTGGAGTGGCGGTCGCAGAGCGCGGAGGCGCGCATATCACACAACCGAATCGTTCCTGGAAACAACGTTTAACATTGTAGTATACACCACTTCGTGGCACGAACCCTCCCTCCCGAGGGATAAAATACATTTAATCAAAAAATGGTTCAAATAAAGACAGTTCCTTATTTAATTTAGAACAACTTTTCCTAATAAAATTTTCCTCTAATTTATTTAGTTTCCCCAAAAATTAGTCATAACTTTCTGCTGGTTCTAGCATTACAGTATAGCCCACTTCGTGGCACGAACCCTCCCTCCCGGGAGCTAAAATGCATTTTACCAAAAAATAGTTCAAATAAAGTGAGTTCCTTATTTAATTTAGAACAACTTTTCCTAATAAAATTTTCTTCTAATTTATTTAGTTTCCCCAAAAATTAGTCATAACTTTCTGTTGGTTCTAGCATTACAGTATAGCCCACTTCGTGCCACGAACCCTCCCTCCCGGGAGCTAAAATGCATTTTACCAAAAAATAGTTCAAATAAAGTTAGTTCAGTATTTAATTTAGAACAACTTTTCCTACTAAAGTTTTCCTCTAACTTGTATAGTTTCCCCAAGAAACACCCATAACTTTCAGCAGGTCTTAGCATTACAACATAGCACACTTTGTGCCACAAACCCTCTCTTCCGAGGGCTAAAATGCATTTTATCAAAAAATAGTTCAAATAAAGTCAATTCAATATTTAATTTAAAATAACTTTTCCTAATAACATTTTCCTCTAACTTGTTTAGTTTCCCCAAGAACCACCCATAACTTTCTGCAGGTTCTAGCATTACAGTATAGCCCACTTCGTGCCACGAACCCTCCCTCCCGGGGGCTAAAATGCATTTTACCAAAAAATGCTTCAAATAAAGTTAGTTCCTTATTTAATTTAAAACAACTTTTCCTAATAATATTTTCGTCTAACTTTTTTAGTTTCCCTAAAAATCTCCCATAACTTATTGCTGAATTTTTACCACTTCGTAGCACGAACCCTCCCTAAAATGCATCGTACCAAAAAATGGTTCAAATAAAGTCAGTTTCGTATTTAATTTAGAACAACTTTTCCTAATAAAGTTTTCCTCTAACTTGTTTAGTTTCCCCAAAAATCCCCTATAACTTTCTGTAGGTTCTAGCATTACAGCATACACCACTTCGTGGCACGAACCCTCCCTTTCGGAGGCTAAAATGCATTTTACCAAAAAATGCTTCAAATAAAGTTAGTTCCTTATTTAATTTAGAACAAATTTCCCTAATAAAACTTTCCTCTAACTTGTTTAGTTTCTTCAAGAATCAGCCATAACGTTCTGCAGATCCTAGCATTACAGTATAGCCCACTTCGTGCCACGAACCCTCCCTCCCGGAGGCTAAAATGCATTTTACCAAAAAATGCTTCAAATAAAGTTAGTTCAGAATTTAATTTACAACTTTTCCTAATAAAATTTTCCTCCAACTGATTTAGTTTCCCCAAAAATCAGCTATAACTTTCTGCATAATTTTGATCACTTACCTTTACTGCTGGAATAAACGAACAAATTGCATTCCACTGGATGAAATTCAGCGGCCGTGATGACTTCAGTGAGTTCTTCCATGTTTGCAGGTTTAATATCAACGATGTTGAAGCTCTGATCGGTGATTTCCAGATGCCATAAGTTGATTCTAAGATCATCTGCGCTGAGATAAGTCTCCTGGTCCGAGTTGACGCTGATGGAATTGATGTGGTACGTGTGTGCGTTCGCGAAGATTCTCCTCGGAGACGCTTCTACCATCAACTCCATCGGTTTGATGGAAGGAAGCTTGAGAGATGAAATTGAAGATGGACTCAGTAAAGAGCCGTTGTCGAGACGTGTGTTGTAACCTTCGACGCGTTTATCGCGCTCTGATACCTTTGAAAATAGGGAAAATTAGTTAAATTCAACATTTAGCTAAAAATAAAGCTGTTACCTTCCATAACTTAATCGTCTTGTCGTTAGTCGAGAGTAAAAAGTGTGCCTGGTTCTTTCTTTTAAGCCACCGGATTTTATTAATCTTTTCTTCTATTTCTAAACTTTTTAGATAATCAAACTCGGGTTCATGGCTCTGGAACGTGGAGTACACATTGTATTCTCCACGTCGTGGAAGAGCTGTTTTCGAGAGAGGATCTCGTTGGAAGATGACAACACGACCTCCTTTATCGCCCGTTGCCAACAACTCCCCATCGTGGTTAAACTCCACGCAGGAAATAATATCTGCTTCTGTAACGTCATCATCGAGGGTGCCTTTCACTTGAGAGAAACACCATTGGACGTCTCCGTTACCTATAAGATGGAAAACGAATTCTTTCTATTTCAATTGATAATAAATAATGTTACTTTTATTACTTGAACTAATATCACACGTATATAACACTTTGTTTGTTGTTTTTCACGTATTAATAAATTAAAGATAAGGAGTTTATATTATAATAATCATGCATCGTGACGTACTGAACAATAAAACATAAAGAAATGCAAAAACTAATATTGATAGGTGTTGTTTTGAAACAGTAACAACAACAATGGTTATTAACAAGACAAACAATTGTTATTAATTGATAAATGTAAATGAACAATTTATTAATTATGTATAAACTGTCAAATGGTATAAGAAGTAAGGTTGGAACAACAAAGTGGATAAATATAGACACATAAACTGCTAGAGGCGTCCACTAAGTGTTAAAGAATTAGTAGTGCATTAAATTTCACCGGTTTTGTTTGAAAACTAGTTTGAATGGAACGTCCTTGTCAAGTAGCATCATCATGTTAACCTAAACGAGTAAAACAATTCCAAACGCAAAAATATCAAAACACACACTTGCTACCCACACAAAGAAGAGAAAAATAGATGTAGTCAACACAGATAATTGCCACAATATGATATTTGTAGGCAGGAAAGTAACACTACGTGCCAAACTTGGGTGTATCAGAAGTTATCATCACTGGTGCAACTCTCGGCAATTGTGCGATAAAACAACAGTTAGAAGACAAGCACTTGTGTTTGGCGGCACTAAATTTCATTTACCTTCCATTATAATTGCAAAAACCTCAAAACCAACACGATTTGTTCAGAAGCGACGACTATTCAGGTCACACGGTGTTCAATCGCCACTTACCGGCCATACCTGCCCAATCAACGGGCAATTTTACGTTTACACGCTTGAAAATTGTTTATTCACACTATTTATTTGTTAGAAAAACATGAAAATTCTCTTAGTTTATTGTAAAATGTGCATGCCAAATTCACAATGGCGGTACTGCGGCAGCCACTTGCACGATCCTCTCATAACAAGCCGCTAATGACGTCACTACACCAACTTCATGTTGCCCACTAACCGTCAACAGATTCAAATTTTCACTTTCTTTTCATTTTCCCAACTTTTATTCACTCCAAAACGTAGGAAAACGCGTAAACTAACCATTAAAACTAGGAAAATCAAGCGTTTAACAAACGTCAATGATGATAACTACTTTAGGCGCCATCTCTTCAAAATACTGTGAACTACGACGTACTAGTTCAAGCATATTTACAGAGATGGCGCCAAAATTAGCTGTCACTTTTATAACGCGGAATTTACTTGAATATTTCATTAATTACTCATTAAAAATCAACAAATATAAACATACGCGTAAACTAACCATTAAAATTAGGAAAAATCAAGCGTTTAACAAACGGTAATGATGAAAACTACTTTAGGCGCCATCTCTTCAAAATACTGTGAACTACGACGTAGTTGTTCAAGCTTATTTACAGAGATGGAGCCAAAACTAGCTGTCACATTTATAAGGCGGAATTTATTTGAATATTTCATGAATTACTCATTAAACATCAAGAAATATAAACATTTAATAGTTTACAAGTGATAAATAAACCATATATAATCATTTTAATACATAAAAATTAAAAAGAAGTTATGAAATTTATAAAATAACCTACAAGTGAAAAAATGTACTCACCGTCCTTTTTAGCTTTATTTCCATGATTATGGAGAGTATTTATGGCATTGTTTTGTGATTGTAGAGCAGCACGCTTGCCTGCGTTCACCGCATTGTTGATTAAACCGCCTAACCGGCCCAACGTGGCAGTATGTCTCATCGTAGGCCTCTTGGGGGCACTCAGGCCTTTGCCCCTGCCTGGACAAGTGCCCCATAGGCCCAGGACTGCGCCCTGTCTGATCGTGGCGACCAGAAAGTGAAATATTTAGCCGAGGTGCTGCAGAAACTAGAAACGGAAAGACAGTTGTTTTGGGTGGTCGGTGATGAATTGAAAGTGATCAAATCATTTAAAAACATTTTATAATCATGTAATAAATAAAATTATTTTAGTATTACTAAGTTCTTAGTTTGTGTGAAAGTACTTACTGCTAGTAAAACTATTAAAATACGTTTTTAAATCTGTTTTAAAAGTTCTGTACATTTCCTTATAAAATAAACAACTTTAAACTATAATTCTGTCAAACACTACAATAATTAAAAGATGTAAACCTTTCAGTTTAACTGCAAATATATTTCTACCAACAAATTCATAGATGAAATAGTTTTAAAATCATTTAGAAGCTGCTAAATTAAATTAAGAAGTGTTGATTACAACAATAAACAAGAATACTAAATTTAGTTAGATAGAACTAGTTTTCCCTAGATATATCTTCCTAGAACCACTATATTATTTATTTATCTCTTTATGAACATTCTGTAAGTGCATTTTAAGTACATAAGGCCTTTTAAAAGCCTTGTCACACAATTTACAAACATAAGGACGATTTTCAGAATGTGACAATTCATGTGCTTTAATACTTGCAATATCTGTGAATCTTTTACCACAAAGAGGACATTGATACCTTTTAATTTGAGAATGGATAGGTAGATGACGATCTAAACAAGATTTTTTCACAAATATTTTCCCACAAAAGGAACACAAGTGATTTGGTTTGCCAATATGTGAGATCTTGTGTTGCCTTAGCAACTGTAAATGTGCGAAGCTTTTTTTACAAAATGTACAAGTTAATTTTGATTTGTCGAGGTGTACAGCTCGGTGTACAGTCAAATTAAACTGTTTGGTGAATTTTTCATGACATATTTTACACTCCAAGTTGAGTTGTTCGTTGGAATGTACTAACAAATGTCTTTTAAGTTCAGGAAGAGTTTTGAAACTCTTTTGACAGTTTTTACAACAATGTGTTTTGGTTTCTGAGTGTACTAGCATGTGATTGATTAAATTACTTTTACTAATGAATGTTTTACTACATATTAAACATTGCTGATCTTTTTCACCCTTGTGAATTAATAAATGAACTTTTAAACTTTGTTTATTTGATAAATTTTTGCCGCATATATTACAACTGATTTTGTTGGGACTGTGTGTTGAAATATGTCGTTGTAACTGCGCTTTTAGGGTAAATTTCTTATTGCAAATTGGACAAGAGTGTGGTTTATTCCCTTGACGTACGATTAAATGATGTTTGAGACGTATTTTCGTTGTAAAAGTTTTATTACAAGCACTACAACTGAAAGGTTTTTTACCTGTATGAATTAATAAATGTCGATCAAGGTCTCTAAGGTCTATGAAACTTTTTTCACATGATGTACACTTAAGAGGACGATCTTTTGTGTGAGAATACATATGTTTTTTCAACTGAGAAGGAGCCTTAAACATTTTATTACAAGTAGAACATTCGTAGACCGTTTTTCCTAAATGCAACTTTAAATGTATGTCTAAAGCTGTCTTATCTTTAAAACTATCTTTACAAAGTTTACAATTCAATAGTTTTTTGTCTAAATGATTACTTTTAATATGGTTTTGTAACGTTAAACTAGTTGAAAATATGTTTTTGCAAAACTGACATTCATGGTTCGAAACAGAATTGTCGTCTACTTTTACGTCAATATTTTCATGCCTACTTACAGTTCGGATATTATTTCCGGGTAAAACTATATATTTGTTGATTAAAAACTGTTTAAATATTGTTGTTGATACATCAACCTCTCCTGGTTGATCAAAAAATGTTTGTAACATTTTGTAGCTTTCCACAAAGAGTTTCATGAATTTCTGGACAATATTTAAACTATTTCGGCATTCAGAACAAATATAATTGAGTAATTTTACATTAATTGTAGCCTGAAATTCATGGTTTGTTTATATGTTTGATAGCAAATATCAAAACTTTGACTTACATTTTCTGTAGCAAGAGGAGAGGAGAAATACAATTTGTGTAACACGTTTACATCATCTGAGTCTATATCACTTATATTTATTAAATCTTTGTCACTGTTTAGACAAACACAGCAGATATTTAATAAATAAGACATGTTATTATTTTACTTTGACACTTGACAGTTATCAGTGACCTCATTGATAAAGTAGATAAATTTATTACCTACAGATTATTACCCATTTTATTAGGCAACTTGTTATACTGTATTGTAAAAAAGGTTTCATAAGCATCAGGCAATATTCAAAATTTCCAAAATTTTGAGCTTGTAAATCAAATATAATTAATATAATTCAATAATAATGCTTCTAACTGTCCCTCTGTTAAACTTTAAGCAAAATTGATTCTTTAGCGAAACAAACAGAAAGAAAAACGTAATGTGGTTGTCCTTAATCTAATTTACTTTTGTAAATTGATGTACTCACTATTGACTTACGAATACTATTTGTTGTTGGCATTGACATACTTGTAAATTTATTTACTAACTTCGGAATAAGAAGTCTTATAAGAATTGCAAATAAGTAGGGCGTCTTAATAAATTTATAATTAGTGGTTTGATTGCCAATTACGCGGCTTAATCAATTTAAGATCAAATATTTATCATGTACGGTAATTTCATGTATTAAAACTCGATAAATATAATTAAAAACTTACCAAAAATATTTCGACTTGACAGAAATGTCAATAACTAGAAACACAACACAAAAAAAAACAAATATATCACTCACAAACGTACAAAAATTTATCCAATTCACTAACACAAATTTAAGCTAAATAACAATTTGGTAAATTATCCAATGAATATCAACAGGTATATTTAAAAGCAACAATTGGTCTTAATTTTACTGCGGCCGTGACAGAACTGTCCGGAGATTGAACGCGAGCACTTTAATTTCTTAGCGAAGCGCTTACTAGCTCTTCCACTACAGTAATGTTTACAAATTCAATTACAAGGTGTAATACAGGTTAAATATAGAAGTACTTGTCGCCAGAATGTTTTGATTACTACAATGAAAAGTCGATAGCAGGATTGCAACTTAAATGTTGTGCAGTAGCGCAGGAATTTCTCATTTATTACTAAATAAATGCATTTGCAACTAAACTGGGGGATTATTTATAAATAATAACGATTATTTTGTACGTTTTATAATGAATTATACATGCATATTGCGATTTTTAGACAGAAATAAATTATTACTAACGAGCTTAATAGAGCTTAAAATGCTTTTAATTAAAAAATGGTTCAAATAAAGTCAGTTCCTTATTTACTTTGGAACAACTTTTCCTAATAATATTTTCCTCTAACTTGTTTAGTTTCCCTAAGAATCACCCATAACTTATTGCTGAATTTTTACCACTTCGTGCCACGAACCCTCCCTCCCTGAGGCTAAAATACATTTTATCAAAAAATGGTTCAAATAAAGATAGTTTCTTATTTAATTTAAAACAACTTTTCCTAATAATATTTTCCTCTAACTTGTTTAGTTTCCCCAAAAATCACCCATAACTTTCTGCAGGTTCTAGCATTACAGCATACACCACTTCGTGCCACGAACCCTCCCTCCCGGGGGCTAAAATGCATTTAATAAAAAAATAGTTCAAATAAAGTCAGTTCCTTATTTAATTTAGAACAACTTTTCCTAATGAATTTTAGTTCTAATTTAATCAGTTTTTTAGATATGCCACACAAACTTTCTACTATATTTGTTACCACTTCGTAGCAAGAATCTTCTCTATACAGTGCTAGGGATATTAAAATAACGCATTACTATTTCTACCTAAAAACAGCGATAAATGATTAAAAGTTTATTTATTTTTCATTAAGTTTATAAATATTAATAGTACAGTATACAATTTTAAACAAATTATACTTTACCTAAGGTCCATTTTACTGCCTTTTAAGCCGCTTTAAACAAATCTTTGAGGTCTACTACTCTTGATTTAATTTCTGGTTGATGATCATTCTCAAAATTTGGCAAAATTTCATTAAATTTTACTCGCAAATTCTCATAATCTCTGGTACGATTTTTCTCTGAAATTAATCATTAAAACAGACTTTAAAACTTTAAATACAACTTAAACTTACCTTTAAGACTCTTAGCTAAAGATAAAACAACATTTAGAGCTTCTTTTCGAAGTCTAGTATGTTTAGAAATACTTAAAGCGTAAGTAATTGCTTTGAAGATGTTTTCCAAGATTTTTGGGAAATTTTCTTCTAGTTTTGGGGGCACAGTCTCCGAGTGTAGGATTGCTAGTTTGTCGACGTAGAGACACAGGGCTTCGACGACCGAAACTTGCACAGATCTTGTTGTTGTTGGTAAACAGGACACGCAGTGCTCCACAAAAAGCTCACCGTACTTTTCTGGAAATAAGCATAAATATAGTTTAAAATAGTCAATTCTTGGAACTTTTTTTAGGAAAATTTGCCTCTAATTTATTCCCAAATAAAAATAGTTCCTTATAAATAAGAAAAATAGGAAAAAACTTTCCATCACTTGTCTCAAATTCCACAAAACGGCTTGGTCAGGTCAGTTTTATCCATAGACGCGTTTCGTCCTTTAAGGACTCAACAATATGGAGCGATCAACTAGACCAACTAGGGACTAGTGAATTGTGATACTGTCTTAGCTGAACTGACTGATGTTAAACTATGTACGTCGGTAACATGACATGAGAGCTACGGAGCAACCCGTGGTGCCATCTACTGACAAAAATCGCTAATTGCTTGACAGCTATTGAAATAATACAAAGACAAAAAGTCAATTTATAATATTATTATGACATGAGAGCTACGGGGTAACCCGTGGTGCCATCTACCGACAAAAGTCGCAAACTGCTTGACAGCTATTGAAATAAACAAAGACAAAAAATCAATTGCTATGTAGATGTCTTAATAAATATTATTATGACATGAGAGCTACGGAGCAACCCGTGGTGCCATCTACCGACAAAAATCGCAAATTGCTTGACAGCAATTGAAATAAACAAAGATAAAGTCAATTGCTATGTAGATGTGTCTTAATAAATATTATTATGACATGAGAGCTACGGAACAACCCGTGGTGCCATCTACCGACAAAAATCGAAAACTGTTTGACAGCTATTGAAATAATACAAAGTGCTGTAAATTTTGTGGGATTTGTGACACGTGATGGGAAGTTTTTTTTCCTATTTTTCTTATTTATTAACACACAGTTCCACATCGCAATTGACATTTTGTCTTTGTATTATTTCAATAGCTGTCAAACAGTTTGCGATTTTTGTCGGTAGATGGCACCACGGGTTGCTCCATAGCTCTCATGTCATGTTATCGACGTACATAGTTTAACATCAGTCAGTTCAGCTAAGACAGTATCACAGTTCACTAGTCCCTAGTTGGTCTAGTTGGATAGTTGATCGCACAATACTGTTGAGTCCTTAAAGGACGAAACGCGTCTATGGTTAAAGCTGAACTGACCAGCCGTTTGTTGATGACCTGATAAGTACTGTAAAATTTTAGTGGAATTTGTGACAAGTGATGGACAATTTGTTTTTTCTTATTTATTTGTATTAGTTCCTTATACCTTGGGTGTCAGTGTTTTCAGGCCAGGCTTTTCCTAAAGTGTTGTAAATAGTTTCGCGTAATTTTAATAAATCTTCTCGTTTTTTTGACGTTTCTTCAGCTGTTAAATCTTCTTGGTCGCTGTCATGTTGAGCTGTTTCCTTCAAAACAAAAATACTGTGGACTTTTCTTACTTTTATTTTAAGGTAAAACTTACTTTAGACAGAATAACTTGTACAATATTATACAGTTCTTCGAATTTATCAATTTTTAGAGATGATAAAACATCCCCTAAAGCTTCTAAAGCTAATCTTTTATAAGTTATGTCATCTTTACGACATTCCTTCATTATAGCGGATACTACGTCATCTAGATTTATGTCCGGGTCGTTTATAAGAGATTCCCTAATAAATAAATCATTTAAATACATTTTAAATTAAAGTTAATTTATATTTTTACTTGCAACTGCAACAAATGCTCGCTAAAGCTTTCAATAACTTCTCTTTGCCTTTCCAAGTCCTTCCGGCTAAACCGGAAATCAAAATTACCAACAACATATTGCGATGTTTTGATTCTAAAGTTGATTCTAGTTTAGTAGCGACTGTTGAGACTGAATTAGCGGCCTGAAAATGATTTAAAATATATTTTGAAGATGGTTTTTAACATTTTTATTACTTGCGCCTTCATATTCCAACTTGGAGACTCTAAAGCCGACTTTAAAGTGTTGGTAATCACTTGTATGTTTTGTCGGATGCCGGTTTCGGTCCCGGGACTGTTTTCTGACCAGATATCTTGCCAAACTTCTACTGTATTTTGAGTTTCTAGTTATAAAAATGAAGATGAGGGTTTGAAGAAATATTTTGGGGTTTTTTTAATACCTGGTGTTGTTTCTGCATGCATAGCAAAAAATATTAATGGTAACACTACCTCTGAGTGGTTTTTAAGAATTTCTTGATTATGATTTCCGATAGATTGGATGGTATAAGCGCAGGCTGAGCGTATTGAGTCGTCTTCGCGCTCAAAATACCTACATTTAAAACATGAGCTTAAAATGCTTTTAATCAAAAAATGGTTCAAATAAAGTTAATTCAATATTTAATTTAGAACAACTTTTCCTTAAGAAATTTTCCTCTAACTTGTTTAGTTTCCCTAAGAATCACCCATAACTTATTGCTAAATTTTTACCACTTCGTGCCACGAACCCTCCCTCCCTGAGGCTAAAATGCATCGTACCAAAAAAAGGTTCAAATAAAATCAGTTTCTTATTTAATTTGGAATAACTTTTCCTAATAAAATTTTCCTCTAACTTGTTTCATTTCTTTCTGCAAGATATTGCCACCTCCAGAAGCTAATATGCATTTTACCAAAAAATAGTTCAAATAAAGTCAGTTCATTATTTAATTTACAATCACTTTTCCTAATAAAATTTTCCTCTAACTTGTTTAGTTTCCCTAAGAATCACCCATAACTTATTACTGAATTTTTACCACTTCGTGCCACGAACCCTCCCTCCCGGGGGCTAAAATGCATTTTACTAAAAAATAGTTCAAATAAAATCAGTTCCTTATTACATTTAGAACAACTTTTCCTAATAAAGTTTTTCTCAAAGTGGCATTTTTAGCGGCAAGGAAGGTTCTTACCACCAAGTGGTAAGTCAACTAACCATGTTTGTAGTTTATTAAATAGTTTCTCCACACTAGAATCTTTAGCACTGCCAACCACGTGGCCAATAGCACCAGCGTAACATTTCCTAACGGCAGCATTTCGATCAGAAAGACCGTTTACTAAAACTGCGAGGCATCTCCCTGCGTGTGGCTGCAGATTGGGGCCCAACTGATGCTGTAGAAGTGTTAGAAAGTGCGCACAAGCGACCCGAGTCCCCAGACCGAGTGAACTTTTCATTAAATCCAAGACTCGAGGCAGCAGAGCGTCCAAAAGAGACGCATCCACGTATTGTAGACACTAATTGAATAAATTATTTACAATTAAATTAAAAACGCTGAAATGAATGTTGTGTTGTGTTAAAGCTTACTCTTGTCATCGTTTCCGTTGTGTAGTGGCTTTTGGCGGCGCTCGCTCGAACGCTGTCGATGGCGTCTTGCGTTGAAGAGTTGCCACCAAACATGGTGGAAATGTACGACAATTTAGCGGATTCTAATTCCCCTGTTGCTTGGAGCAGAGCAGGAATTAGTAATGGCAGGAATGGTTTCAGTTGTGGACCAGCTGAACCAACTAATTGAGATACAGTCTGCAAACTACCCCAAAAAATAGGGTGTATCAAAAAATTGTTCAAATAAAGATAGTTCGTTATTTAATTTAGAACAACTTTTCCTAATAAATGTTTTTTCTAACTTGTTTAGTTTCTGCTGGTTCTAACATTGCAGCATACACCACTTCGTGCCACGAACCCTCCCTTCCGGGGGCTAAAATGCATTTTACTAAAAAATGCCTCAAATAAAGATAGTTCGTTATTTAATTTTAAACAACTTTTCCTAATAAATATTTTTTCTAACTAGTTTAGTTTCCCCAAGAATTAACCATAACTTTCTGTTGGTTCTAGCATTACAGTATAGCCCACTTCGTGCCACGAACCCTCCCTCCCAGGGGCTAAAATACATTTAATCAAAAAATAGTTCAAATAAAGTTAGTTCGTTATTTAATTTAGAACAACTTTTCCTAATAAATTTTTTTTCTAACTTGTTTAGTTTCCTCAAGAATCTGCAATAACTTTCTGTTGGTTCTAGCCCACTTCGTGCCACGAACCCTCCCTCCCAGGGGCTAAAATACATTTAATCAAAAAATAGTTCAAATAAAGATAGTTCAGTATTTAATTTTAAACAACTTTTCCTAATAAATTTTTTTTCTAACTTGTTTAGTTTCCCCAATAATTAGTCATAACTTTCTGCAGGTTCTAGTATTGCAGCATACACCACTTCGTGCCACGAACCCTCCCTCCCGGGGGCTAAAATACATTTTACTAAAAAATAGTTCAAATAAAGATTCAAAATTTAATTTAGAACAACTTTTCCCAATAAACTTTTCCTCTAACTTGTTTAGTTTTCCCATAAATCACCTATAAGATTTTTTACCACTTCTTACCTTACTGCTCGTACTTCTGCAACAGTATTAACTATGCCAGTCTCCAGAAAGACTGGAAGGATAGCTTCTACCATACGGGCGCCATCTTTTCCAAAGCTCACATCACACGCACGAATACATAGTTTGCTTAAAATACTAGCAGTATTAGCGGCTTGGGTTCGAGTTGGTTCATGCACATCATCCATAACGCGAAATAATGAGGTCCAAAGTGCAGGCCACTTGGCAACGCTGTCGTGCGCAGAGCGGTTTCCTCCAGATCTGAAAAGATCTGAAAGAGCGAGACAGCAAGATTGGCGGACGCGCCATTGTTGAGCGGTCAGGTTCTGGATCAAATCCTCTAATATTTCTGAATGGTATTCGTCAATCTATAACATAGAATTAATATTGCAGTATAGCCCACTTCGTGCCACGAACCCTCCCTCCCGGAGACTAAAATGCATTTTACTAAAAAATAGTTCAAATAAAGATAGTTCAGTATTTAATTTTAAACAACTTTTCCTAATAAACTTTTCGTCTAACTTGTTTAGTTTCCCCAAGAACCACCCATAACTTTCTGCAGGTTCTAGCATTACAGTATAGCCCACTTCGTGCCACGAACCCTCCCTCCCGGAGGCTAAAATACATTTAATCAAAAAATAGTTCAAATAAAGTTAGTTCCTTATTTAATTTAGCACAACTTTTCCTAATAAAATTTTCGTCTAACTTGTTTAGTTTCCCTAAAAATCACTCGTAACTTTCTGTCGGATTTTTACCACTTCGTGCCACGAACCCTCCCTCCCTGAGGCTAAAATACATTTAATCAAAAAATAGTTCAAATAAAGTTAGTTCCTTATTTAATTTAGAACAACTTTTCCTAATAAACTGTTCCTCTAACTTGTTTAGTTTCCCCAAAAATCAGACAAAACTTTCTGCAGGATTTTTACCACTTCATTAATTCGTTTTACTTACAGTTTTTTGAGTTTCCGGTACAAGAGCTGCCCAGATTCTTTGCATGGAGTTCTGTAAATTTGGTGTTGGATCAAACTGGTATCGGTACAGTCTAGGAATTATTTTAGGTAAATGGGGCTTTAGTTGTTCACCAGCTTTATTAGCAATGGTTAAAAATCCAAAGGCTGCACCCTTTTTAGAGTTCCAAATTGTGTTATGGTTGGCTAACTGCATAAACTTGTATATTAAATCAGGTTTGTTTAAATCTGACGCCAAAGAACATAATTCTTTGTAAGTTGAGAGGTTTCCACTAAAAAACAAGTTTTATAAGCTATTTGAAGAGAAATTTCAAGTGTATGTCTATACCCAGTTGGAGATTTGCCCAATTCGCCTTCTTCGAACAATTTAGTGTCTTTTGTAACAGTTGGCATTGATTTGCGTCCACTTTGTAACTGATCTACAAGTTGATCTAATAAAGCTGTACCTAAATCTGCTTCGGAACTTTCAAAGACAAGCCCTAAACCTTTGGAAGCTACATCTACTACAATATCTACAGAAAACAAATCATCAAGTCTGAATCTAACACTGAAAATGATTTTTTTACCGTTATTTTCTGAAAGAAGATCCATGAATGCTGCTTGAATCTCTGCAAGGCGCATTTTGATCGGTTCTCGATCAGAGCATTTTTTTAAAAGACTTAGAAGCCATATAGAACATGCCTAATACAAAATAAACACATATTTTAACGCGTAACTAACCTTAAAATATTTACTAACTTGTCTAGCGTTCGGATGTGGCTGTCCAACTGATTTCAACAGTTCTTCTAATAACCACGTTAGATTTTCATCATGAGGCCCTTCTAGCATCGTTTCCTGGGGCTGGTGCTCGCTGGCAGGGGTGATCCAAGGGTCTCTGCCTTCGGGGCTCCACAAACCGTGCACACACATCACTAGAGAGTCTCCTATTGTGAAATGAACTTCCACATCTTTTGTCTAGGCACAACATATTATTAATTGTATTGGGTTTAGTTTTTTGGTTAACGGTACATCAACAAATAATTTGACGTTATGAAATGTCAAATGACGTCATAATTACCGGCGCGCCATCTCTTACGAGAACCGTGAACTTCAAAGAAGTGCTTACACAGCTAAATTTTTTTGTGTTAATATTTTTAGAATTAATTAGTTCAAAAGCTACTTTATTAATTTTAAACAAATTAGTATGATTTCAAATTGATAATATTATGCATTGCACCATTTGATAAGCCAAAAAACGTGAAAAATATGGACGAAAGTAATATTATTAATGACAAAAAAAATTGAGCAGTGTAAACTTGGTTTTAAAGTTTATGGTTTTCCTAAGAGATGGCGTAGTGCTAATTATGACGTCATTTGACGTTTATATATTTCAAATTATTTTATGCTTATTTACACATTTCTACTTCGTTTTTAAGTATTTTAATATATTTTTATTAACTGTAGACCATAAAAAGTGAGTTTAAACTGTGAGAAATGTAATAGTGAAGAGATAATTAAAATATTTTGATTAGTTTAGAATGTGGAGCGTTTCAAAGTTCAACAATAATTTTTGTGGTTTCAAACTCGATTTAAATCAATTAAATATGAATAAAACTGAATTAAAATACACTAATTTAGGATATAAACCTCGATTAATCCAATAATTCAACTCGTGTTTGATTTGTGTCATAAATACAAAGTGTCAAAAGTCATCGATATGTTTCTCACCTCTTTGGCGGTACGAAGAAGTCCTTCTAGGATTTGTCTCGTGTGAGGGAACATCTCTCCGACGCAGACCAGCCCCAAAGCTCGCGCTGCACGCTCACGGACCTTTGAGGGCAGTTTTATATTGTTCATAATGACCAGGAGCTGTTCTACAATTGAAAGTTTACTTCCAGCTGTTTTGTTGGTCTCAGAATTGTTTGAAGGTAATGGCAGCGGGGCAGAGCGCCCTAGTAACCCCAAAGACACACAAGCACCCGAAACTAACATAGCATTTTGATGCGACAAAAAATTACAAATAACATTGACACAATTTTTGTAAATTTCACAATCGATTAAAGTTTCAAATTTATTTTTTTTAACAGTGATGCGTCTTTCGACAGAATTAGCTGCTCCTAAAAGACTTCCGTGTTGAGTCTCAAGGTATTTGTTGTTTTCAGTGCTCCGAATCAAATCCCGAACGGATTCAGTGAAATTTTCGTCAGAAAATCCATGAGCAACTATTATTCCGTATAATACAGAACTGTACTCGCGAATTTCTTCTTTGGTTGAGTTTAAAAGCTCCCGAATCCATTTTAAATCATCGATTAATAAAGTGTGGGTCTGTGGTACACAGCCTACTACTTCTAAAAGACAACAAAGCGTTTCTACACCTAGAAAAATAGTTCGTTACATTTTACCTAATAAATATTTTGTCTCACTAACTTGGTTGAGTCTTCAACAGCTGTTTAATTAATTGCAAGTATTGTAATAGGGAGTTTTTCTCAATATTATCACTTTCTTTGAAGTATTGTTGCATATGATTTGCTATAATCGGCGTATATTCGTTAGGATGTCGACTAACTTCTCTAGTATGAGGTACATCAAGATCTTTTATTAAACAAAGTCTTAAATAAATTAGAATCTATAAAAAAATTAATATAGTTTCTAATAGGATGCGGGCACTCACGTAACAATGTGACGTTTTGTGACTTCGTAGCACAAACCCTTCCTAAAATGCATCGTACCAAAAAATGGTTCAAATAAAATCAGTTCCTTATTTAATTTAGAACAACTTTTCCTAATAAAACTTTCCTCTAACTTGTTTAGTTTCCCCAAGAATCACCCATAACTTTCTGCAGGTTCTAGCATTGCGGCATACACCACTTCGTGCCACGAACCCTCCCTTCCGCGGGCTAAAATACATTTAATCAAAAAATGGTTCATATAAAGTTAGTTCCTTATTTAATTTAGAACAACTTTTCCTAATAACATTTTCCTCTAACTTGTTTACTTTCCGCAAAAATTACTTTTAACTTTCAGTCGAATTTATTACCACTTCGTGACAAAAACCCTCCCTACCAAAAAATGATTCAAATAAAGTCAAATCCTTATTTAATTTAGAACAACTTTTCCTAATAAAGTTTTCCTCTAACTAATTTAGTTTCCTCAAGAATCACCCATAACTTTCTGCAGGTTCTAGCATTACAGTATACACCACTTCGTGCAACGAACCCTCCCTCCCGGGGGCTAAAATGCATTTTACCAAAAAATGCTTCAAATAAAGTTAGTTCGTTATTTAATTTAGAACAACTTTTCCTAATAATATTTTACTCTAACTTGTTTAGTTTCCCCAAGAATCACTCATAACTTTCTGCTGGTTCTAGCATTGCAGCATACACCACTTCGTGACACGAACCCTCCCTCCCGCAGACTAAAATGCATTTAATCAAAAAATGGTTTAAATAAAGTCAGTTCCTTATTTAATTTAGAACAACTTTCCCTAATAAAATTTTCCTCTAACTTGTTTACTTTCCCCAAGAATCACCCATAACTTTCTGCAGAATTGTTACCACTTCGTGCCACGAACCCTCCCTCCCGGGGGCTAAAATACATTTAATCAAAAAATGGTTCAAATAAAGTCAGTTCCTTATTTAGTTTAGAACAACTTTTCCTAATAATATTTTCCTCTAACTTGTTTACTTTCCGCAAAAAATACTCGGTAACTTTCAGTTGCAAGCGGCAGTATTTTCAAATTTAGTTACGACTTATCTCATTAGAAGTAAATTTGAAACCAGGAATTTTAATGACTGGGCTGCGATCAAATCTCGTCCCAAAAAAAAATAGTTCATTTTGTAGATGGCGCAGTGATCGCAGTCCAAACAGCTGTTTCTACGTCACAAAACGTCACATTAAGTGAGTGCCTGCATTCTATTCCGAAATGATTATTAGTTTACCTCTTTATAAACATTTGGAGGAAACGGAAGTAAATGATTGCCTTGTGTGTAACATTTACTTGATTGCTGTAGTCTGGCGTTTGTTTCATTATAAACATAATGTATAAAGTCGCGAAATGATGGCATACGTAAATGTTTTTGTTCTTGTTTGGTCTGTTCCTCAGAAGTGTATTCTTGTTTGTGTATTGATCCGTAGAGAGCTTTTAAAGCTTCTGTTGTGACTTCATCTTTACTGAAAGTTTATTTCCATGTATTTTACAAGAATTATTTCATTTTTAAACAGTCTTACTTGTCACCAGTTGCAAGAAGTAACAGATATTTACTTTGAACATGATCTGGAGGAAAAACACTCGCCATAAATCTTGTAGCGACAAATCTAACAATAGATTCTTCCACATCGATGTATTGACTCAATAAAGAATGCAGAAGCATCATCTTCGAGTCATCAGAATTGTTATCGCTGCGATATTTATACGCGGAAACCAAATTTAACATCCCTTCACGAATTTGTAACCGAACATCAGCAGATTCGGATACAAGTTTTTTGAATAAAGTTTCCAATAAACCAAGATCGTTAGTGAATAAAGATGGGAGTCTGCGTCCCAGGAGCCCCAATATGACGTAAGCTTGAGATTGGTGAACCGGTTCACCTTCCTCTGTTAGTTTTGTGAGCCCGCAAAGTAATAATCGACCTACTGGTTCCAAAGAGTTTATATCCGCACTAGAAATGATTTAAAGATATGTTTATTTAATTTAACAGAGATTTAAATGCGACTTACTGTTGTATTATGTTTGTAGTGAATGCTAAAGCCAGGCTTTTTAATTTAGTGTTGGTGTTTGTACCGTAGAGTGAATCGAAAACTACCTAAACATAGAAATATTACAGTAACATTGTAGTATACACCACTTCGTGCCACGAACCCTCCCTCCTGGGGGCTAAAATGCATTTTACCAAAAAATGCTTCAAATAAAGTTAGTTCCTTATTTAATTTAGAATATCTTTTCCTAATAAAATTTTACTCTAACTTGTTTAGTTTCCCCAAAAATTTTACAAAATTTTTACAACTTCGTACCAAAAAAATAGTTGAAATAAACATTTAATCAAAAAATTTGTCAAATAAAGTCAGTTTATAATTTAATTTAGAACAACTTTTCTTAATAAACTTTTCCTCTAACTTGTTTAGTTTCCCCAAGAATCACCCATAACTTTCTGTAGAATTGTTACCACTTCGTGCCACGAACCCTCCCTTCCGGGAACTAAAATACATTTTACCAAAAAATGGTTCAAATAAAGTCAGTTCAATATTTAATTTAGAACAACTTTTCCTAATAACATTTTCCTCTAACTTGTTTACTTTCCGCAAAAATTATTCGTAACTTTCTGTCGACTTTATTACCACTTCGTGACACAAACCCTCCCTACCAAAAAATGTTTCAAATAAATTCAGTTCATTATTTAATTTACAATAACTTTTTCTGAAGAAAAACTCCTCTAACTTGTTTAGTTTCCCTAAGAATCAGCCATAACTTATTGATGAATTTTTACCACTTCGTGCCACGAACCCTCCCTCCCTGAGGCTAAAATGCATTTTACCAAAAAATACCTCAAATAAAGTCAATTCGTTATTCAATTTAAAACAACTTTTTCTAATAAACTTTTCCTCTAACTTGTTTAGTTTCCCCAAAAATCACCCATAACTTTCTGCAGGTTCTAGCATTACAGCATACACCACTTCGTGGCACGAACCCTCCCTCCCGGGGGCTAAAATGCATTTTATCAAAAAATGGTTCAAATAAAGTTAATTCCTTATTTAATGTAGAACAACTTTTCCAAATAAAATTTTCCTCTAACTTGTTTAGTTTCCCCAAAAATCACCCATAACTTTTTGCAAAATTTTTACAACTTCAAATAAAAGTTGTTCCTTATTTAATCTACAATAACATTTCCTAATAAATATTCGCACTAGTTTTAGGAATAAACTAACCTGGATACACGGAGGGATAACGAATCCAGCTCCTGTAACTCTGCATAAGTAATGCAAGAGCTTCAAGCGTATCCTAGTGCTTGCTGGCGTCTTCTTGTTCTCTGGTTTAACATTTCCTTGACTTCCTAAGAAAAGACGATAGAGCGGTGTTGCCAAAACCGCTGAATTCCATTCTAAGCCTCTGCAAATAGCAAATAATGATTTTACAATGTTTCCAGTTCTTTAATTACATGTTTAATTTACCCTACGACTTTCTTCAGCTCTAAATCCGCGAGGTTGGCAACACTGAACCTCGTATCCGACGCAGCGACCACCAGGTGTATCAAAACATCGGCGTCAGCGAATACTCCACCAGCTAAAAATCGTACGATACCTAGTTTGACCTGTTCTAGTTGATCTGGTCGAAGAGGAGCTCCAGGTACTTCTCCAGGAGTCGCAGCTCCGCCAGTTACGCGTCTATAGCTGTAAGGGGACATCCCTGGGGGCGTAGGGAACGCGGGCGCAGCCCCAGATGCGGATTCTTGCGATTGAGGGCTCTGTGCGGTTGATCTAAAAAAAAATACACAATTTGAGAGAGATATTAAAGAAAAAATGTCTAAACTTACCCGTAAGGTAACAAAAGCATGTCTAGCATTAGACCAGCTAGTTGCTTAGCAACGTGGGGCTTCTCATTCAGTCCAAAAAGCGATGTTCTTTTTTCTGGATCAACTGGTACCGTCACTTGTCCCAACAGAGGTACAATCAACATCAAAAGACTGTCTTGATGTGATTGTGGTTTACCTTCGAGGGCATTTAACACTGAAGGAACTAAATCTGCTTGTTTTTCAATCGGTAATCGAGGAAAACCTAGTTTTATGTAGATTATAGTGAAATTCTACAATAAATAACAATGTTTCAAGACTACAGACGGATTTAGTAATCAATTAAACTCACAGTAACAAAAGAACTTGCGGAAGGATCTTGGTATTGCAGTAAAAGAGCTTCCACCGGAAGCTGAACTAAAGGACGACTTTTAATGCGTTTATTTATGTGGACAAGAAGCTCCATGACCTAGAAATTAATTATATATGTTTGTTCTTCAGTAAAAGAGGTTCAATTACCTTTTTTCTGACTCCTTCCTGTTGCGATGACAGCTTGAGTAAAACAGGTGGTAAAAACTTTGAAACGGCATTCTGGAGCTGTTCATCGGTATCAGCTGATCCAATTCGAAGGAAAACTCGTTCTAATAGCACTGGAAAATAATTATATTCAGTTTTGAAATCACTGAATGACAAGATGACAGGCACTTTTGTTGTCGAAAGAAAATTATTATTTGTACATGTATTAATTAATGTAGCATCTTATAAAAATTAATAAACTGTCTCTAAATATTAAATAATCATTGTGGCTATTTATTGTAGTGTAGTCATTGTTATAATAGCTGTAATAAAAATATTTTGTGTAGGTACTTACACAGTTCATCAGCAGCAGCAGCCATTTTAGATTACAAAACGTTGGTTGACAGCCAGTGACGCCAACTAACGTTAACAAAAAGTCTCTAGATTGCATTTAAAGTCTCCAGAATATCTGTAGATTATAATTTTTAAAAACCTCCAGATATCTCTAATAAAAAATAAAAATTTGTCAGAATATCTCTAGAATAAATGTATTTAAAACTCTAGATTTGCGAGAGATCGCTAATTCTTTTAAAAAGTCGCGTTACGATAGTTAATTTCTCTAGATTTAGCGACAAAATCTCTATATTGGCAACACTGTTGACAGCAAGGAGTGAAAGAAAAGAAAACAATAAAATATTTAAATATATTACACTAAGTAAGTATTTATTAATATTCAGCTACAAAACATTAAGTAAAATCCATGATATTGTACTAATAAATATTTATAAATGTATAAACAAACTGTCCTAAAAGTGAGGTTATAATTGTTGACATTTCTCTGTTTATGTTCAAAGTTTGGGTAAAAATGACTCAAAGACCTGATGATCATCGTCGTAAATGGGACAGAGAAGAGTACGAACGTCTAGCAGCTGAAAGACTTAAAGCAGAAGACGAGGATGATGATGAATCAGGCAAAAAAGGACCTCCTGTCAAACGTGAACTCCTCAAACAACGCGAATACAAAGTCGATCTTGATTCCAAACTTGGTAAAAGTGTCGTAATCAACAAGAATACACCCACCAGTCAATCTGGGGGCTACTATTGCAATGTGTGCGACTGTGTGGTTAAAGATTCCATTAATTTTCTTGATCATATCAATGGCAAGAAGCATCAAAGAAATCTTGGCATGTCGATGCGAATTGAACGAAGTACTCTGGATCAAGTTAAGCAACGTTTTCAGCAAAACAAAAAGAAAATGGAAGAAAAGAAAAAAGATTATGACATGTCTGTAAGGATGCAAGAATTAGCTGAAGAAGAGGAACGATTGAAAGAGTACAGAAGAGAGAAAAGGAATGAGAAGAAACGAAAACTGGAGGAAATGATAGAAGATAATAATGATCAGAAGAGTGAACTTAGTTCTATTATGGGTTTCTCGGGTTTTGGATCTTCCAAAAAATGATATTTCATCTCATTGTCATCATTTTTATAAGCTGTAAATATTATTTGTACTACAAAACAATCCATGGTGTAAAGATGTGTAATAAACAAATAAATAACTCCATTCATATCATTTTAAATGTTTTATTTAATCGTTTCCCTGGAGACATCAATAATTATCAAAAATTTAAATATGCCGCTTTGATTTGCGCAAGTCTGATTGTGACGTCAGAGTACTACTGTCTTCAGTGTTGCCAAGCTAGTGTATTCTCCACTAAATCTTTTAGTGGTTTTTTTATGAAAATTATTTATGGATTATCGAACATGTATTTCTTAATAAGTGTTAAATATAGTGAAGCTGAAACATTTTAGTATACTCAAAAAAAGATATCGTGTTAACAGCTGATCTGGATTCAAAATATCAAAATTTTGATCATCTGTCAAATAACGATGAAAAATAAAAATAATCATTAAGTTATCGATCATTAAGAAATAATTATACAGCTACAGAATAGGGAGGATAATCTGATAATCCTTTTGTACAAAGATTGCTGGTTTAGTGGAAATCTAGTGGTATCAATTCTGATTTAGTGGATGGAAGTTTGACACAGTTGGCAACACTTGCTGTCTATGTTTGACAGTTAATGATTCCAAAAAAATAAAGTAGCATTTATCGTAGTTCCAGCTTTAAATATTACACAATGTCAAGGCACAAACCGTTTTTGTGCTTTGTATTTCTGTATTTACTAGAAGTTTCACATGCAAGCGACATTACTTTCAAACAAGATGAATGCAAAAATCTTTGTGCAGACAACTTCTTTCTTTTACCTTTGGTATGTTTCAATCCAGTAATCTTGTATGAAAAATGTATTATTTATACATTTGACTATATTTCCTGAGTGTTTTGCGCATTAAAATACAATAACTTGTAGGTTAACGAAGCAAATGTCATTTGCCAGCGAGGTTGTCGTATTTTCAACATAATCGATGCAAAAGGAGACTTAAACATTAACAAATCGAAGAATGATTGTCATTCTTGTAAGTAGAATATATAAATTTACTCTTAAATATGTTAGAAACGTTTATTTGCAGCTTGTATCGAAGCCTATGGTTCGCCAGATTTCGAGGCCTGTAAATTTGGTTGTACCGAAATGCAGAAAAAGAGAGAAGTATAAAATTTTATTAAACCCTAAATTAACTCATGTTTAACTGTATTTTCATTCCAGAATGAGCTGTCTAAAGGTTTTGTACTTTACATAGAACAAGAAGGACAAAATAATGTGATGGTGGTTCAACCAGACATTGATCAAGTTGACTTGGACATTTTGGCGGATCCAGGACTTCGCGGACAACTAGATCTCGGCTACAGTGTTGAGTATAAAATTCCAGAGACTCATATTCGAACAATGCCGATAACAGATGTAAGTTAAACATGAAATGAAATATATAGATTGTTATAAAATGATTTTAGGGCGATAATTTTGGGATTCCACCGGATATGACGTTAAAACAATATCAAGCAGGCGGAGATTGGTTGGATTGCGCTTCAAGAAACTCTGGTATCCCGCGATGGATGTTAATTTCAGCGATTTTACTAGCTGTTCTGTTAGGAATCTGGTTAATTTTCGCTTCTGAAAAGCGAGAACCGTTTCCGAGTCAAGATCTAACGGATACGGAAGCTCTTGTTTGTAATATTGAATCGTTTCCGGCTCCGCCACCAAAATATAGTTTAGAAAGCGAGAAAGTTTGATTGTTTCAAGTTAGCAGCTCAAATTTTGTGTTACAAAATCCAGAATCTCAGTAATTATTTCATTATTTCGATGTATAGTTGTTGGAATCGATGTATTTATGTGTCCTTGTAAATATTTAAAATTCTAGTCGACTTTGCAGCTTTGTTATTCATTGTTTGACGTTTCATTATAATCTTTAATTGTAGTTCTAGTATTTAATCGTTTAAAGCAATATTTTGTGTAAATTATTTAATAA
Source organism: Pterostichus madidus (assembly GCA_911728475.2). Classification (NCBI taxonomy): domain Eukaryota; kingdom Metazoa; phylum Arthropoda; class Insecta; order Coleoptera; family Carabidae; genus Pterostichus; species Pterostichus madidus. Next base: position 23,825,070 of record OU452319.1, read on the forward strand.
ACATTACAATAATTACCTGAATGTGTTTCATTTTGTGTTGCAATGTAGCCCACTTCGTGCCACGAACCCTCCCTCCCGGAGGCTAAAATGCATTTAATCAAAAAATAGTTCAAATAAAGTCAATTTCTTATTTAATTTAGAACAACTTTTCCTAATAAAGTTTTCCTCCAACTAGTATTGTTTTCTCAAGAATCACCCATAACTTTCAGCAGAATTGTTACCACTTCGTGCCACGAACCCTCCCTCCCAGGGGCTAAAATACATTTTACCAAAAAATTGTTCAAATAAAGTCAGTTTCGTATTTAATTTAGAACAACTTTTCCTAATAACATTTTCCTCTAACTTGTTTAGTTTCCCCAAGAATCACCCATAACTTTCTGCAGGTTCTAGCATTACAGCATACACCACTTCGTGAGACGAACCCTCCCTCCCGGAGGCTAAAATACATTTAATCAAAAAATAGTTCAAATAAAGTCAATTCCTTATTTAATTTAGAAGAACTTTCCCTAGTAACATTTTCCTCTAAGTTATTTATTTTCTCCAAGAACCACCCATAACTTTCTGCAGGTTCTAGCATTGCAGCATAGCCCACTTCGTGCCACGAACCCTTCTTGGACTTGATTTGATTTAATAATAAACTTTAGTTTATAGTTAATATTTAATCGTTTAAAGAAATAGGTATTTTCTGTAAATGTTACAAATATTACATGAAAATATTTGACTTACTTAAGCAACAAACTGTTTGACGCTTTGAACAATACTTGGGAACTTTTGGGCGCTTATAATTAAAACCCGACGTTGAGGAATCATCTGTTTGTCATCTTCGGTCCATAAGCCTCCAACTCCTGTGTCAGAATCCTTTTCTACTGAAAATTCGAAAGAAACATCACAATTTTTAGCAAAAATCTCTTCTTCGGCATTTAAAAATGTGATTCCTTCATCTGGAAACAATTTTTTGATTAGGTTTCATCCAAAAAAATGTTCTCTAAACTTGTACCTTGCTTTTCTTTGTTTAACTGTTTGTAAGTCTTACAAATCATAATATAATAATCAAAATTGTAGCTAGGATTCTTCTTTGCAGTCCTTTGAAGCTCATTTTGTAAAGAATCTAGTAAAGGATCAGCAATTTTAGCAGGAATGTTGATAAAACGTTCGTTGAGTAGTAAACTGAGTTTTTTGGTATCATCTGTCAAAATATTGTTTAATTGTTGTTCAATAGTCTTCTCTGCGTGTTTATTAGCCAAAGTTTTCAATGTAGTAAAGATTTGTTGAACACTTTCGTTGTCCTAAACGTTAAAGAATCAATATTGTGAAATGTTGTGTAAAATGTCAAACTTACCTTGTTGGCAGTTAAATTAAGGGCTGTAGTCACCCCAAAAACATCCTTATTGTTCTCCAGTTCATCTTCATCATCATCGTCGTCATCATCCATGCTTTGTTTTAAAACACTTCCAATACCTTGTTGTGCGATGATCATGTCACTTAATTGAGTCAAGTTAATATGTGCTTTAAGGAATAATTGTTTTAATAACTGTTGAATCCCGTGAAAATCTGATGCATCCGGGTTTCTACCCTCGAAATCAGCCTCTATTGTCTTTGGGAATTGATTAGTTTAATGTATCAAATGTGTTTGGATGGTTTGACAGGTAACAAATACTTACTGTGTCAATGTCCATGCTTTCTGATTCATTCTCAGAGTCACTGGATTCAGATTTTTGTTCTACAGTACGCTTCTTACGTGGTCCAGCCATTTTATTGTTTAGTTAGAGCTGTATTTAGTAATTAAAACGAAAATTGTTATTACAAACACGTGGATATAACCATTAAAATTCAAATATATCTGCTGTCAATAACAGCGCCAATTCACTTGAACTACGACGCCCTGTTTACACTGCTTCAGTACAACTTTTAATTTTTTTTTTCCATTAATACACATTAAAACAATAAAATACTAATTAATTAGTCAATACTTATCATAATTCTTCATAAATTAATTTTATTTTAACACTAAAACAGTCTAGAAAATAATCCGTTATTTGACGGCTGGTAACCACAGTTTACGTACAAAAATATATCACTTACCAAAACCTGTTTTGGCAGTGTGCCACACCCAGTAATGGGTAAAAAGCGTGATGATATATTTATTATATTTGTTTTATTTATAGAAAGAAATAAAAATAAATTTCAGCTGTGTAACTAGAGCGTTATAGTTCACGGTTCTTCTGCAAGATGGCGACAGCGTTGATTGTGACAGCTGTCAAATGTCAAAATTGGTATGTATTTGCACCATAATTTTATGTGTTTTACATGTTTATTACTTATAAGTACAATAGTTTTTTGGAAGATAATTGATTGGAGAAGATTTACAATATATATTTTTTTAAGGAGGAAAACTGTCACTTGATAGGTTTTGGTGGCGATGTATTTTTCTGGAAAGATAGTGAATTTATCGTTTATACAATATTTTTATGTATTTGTACCTTTATTAATAAAAGAATATGTCTAAACGGCCCTTATATGTCTTTATTGCACCTTACAAAATTTATAAATTGTTATTTTATAAGTAATTTCAGATAACTTTTCCAATGACAGTGATATTTTTATAGAAACGATGTCGTTATAGTGATGATATCACTATAACAGTGGTATTAATGATAAAAAATAAAAACATTTGTTTGTGCCGTCAAAATAAATCAAAATTCTGAAATTCAATGTAGTTTATAGTTAAAATGAGGGGTATTTTGTGGAAATGGCTTTTTACTTTGGGTTCAATCTTCTGGGTAGCTCTTTGCGTAACAGATTACTACAAACAAAATATAGAACGACATCCTGAATATTTAAGAAGTCAATATATTGAAGATGATGTTGGACTTATGCTTCCAATGAAAAAAGAACCACCCGCTCTAACATTTTGGAAGACGTTAAGTATGGTTTTATCAGTCAGTGCTTTGGTTTATATCAAAAGGTAGTTTTGTTATTGATTATTCTTACTTAAAACTCATTGTAATCATTTTAAACAGATCATCCAGTTGTAAAAAATACACTAAAACCAATTTAATGTTGACATATCCAAACCAAGACGATTTGAACAACTTTAGCACGTCTCCAAGATTGTTTAAGAATGTATCAGTGTTTCCTTCGAACAAAACTTACTGTCCAGACCAAAAAAATAATCAAATAACACTAGAACCTCGTAGAATCGTAGGAACAAATACAAAAAAGTAAATTAAAAATAAAATAAAATAACTCGTTTTAACTTTATTTAAATATTTAGCATTCCGGGTATTGTTGGGGTAGAACTTGTGCAGAAGAAGCTAGAGAACTTAGAAAGAAGCGTTGCGAGTCTAAAACAACGTCACCAAGGGTCAACTTCCGGTTTAATTAGCGGAAGTCCAGAATTCCAGAAGTTTTTATCTAAACAAAGTATTAAAACTAGTTGTTCCGATTTGTCTGTTACTTCTTCATGTACGAGCACTGCTCGTGGGGTTACTGGTAGCTGTTTGGTTACTTTGACATCGTCTTCAGAGCAAAAGGTGGTGCAGCAGGTTCCGCAGATGCTAAGTTCTTCAACTTCGACTACAACTATTAATCGTTCGGTTATTTTTAATACTAATAAAGAGAATTCAACACAAAAAATTGTTGAGAATATTAAAGATACTGTTTCTGTTAATTTGTCTGGTAAAACTGAAGATTCTAGTTGGTCTACCATTTCTGAAGAAGTTTCTTCTAATAATAATGAGTCTAGTAGTGAACTTGAGGTCGCTCTTTCTTTACCAGTTCCTAATGTACCTCTATCAACAATAATAGAGGCTTCATCGTCGCCGATTACTGAAATTTATCAAATTAAACAAACGTTCTCCCTAACCTCAAAAACGTCTGGTTTAACTGAGTCAACCGAAGCGAAATCTGTTCATTCGATTCAGTCTACGGTGACTGATACTGTAGATATGCTTGATTATGAAGATGATTCGCAAGTTCCGGGTTCTAATTTGGTTTCTACTTCCGGTAATACGAGTATTTGTTCATCGAGTACTTTGATGTCATCATCTTCTACGAATAATATGCCTATGTTTTATGATGAATCGAGTTGCTTTAGCTTTGAAGATGATGTTCTGTTTAATACATTAGATTAAATGTTTGTTTTGTATTGTTTTAAAATATATTGTATTTGTTTTAATAAATTGTTTGTGCTGTCCAAATTAAAGTTATTTTATTTTAAATTGCGGAATAGAAAAATGTTTGTAGAGAAAGATTTACGAGTGTTTTACTCGAAGGTACGATATTTAAAAAAAAAAAAATATATCATCACGCCTTCTACCCATTACTGGGTGTGGCACTCTACAGATCTCGGTAAGTAATATATTTATGCACGATAACAGTTGTCAAATCACGGCCCCCAAAAATGTTAGTGGTGGAGGAGCCACAGGGGGTAGTTTTTGAAATTATGAAAATTGTTTGTCACCTGTGGGAAACGAATCTAGGGTACCAGGGTTCTCAGGATCCACAGGCCACTAAGCTAGTGCGTAAAGATATAGTTTGCACATGATCGTTTCGCTCGAGGTTTTAATTTGCGCGAATGGTACAAATGACGTCTTCGTATACGAGTTTTATAAACTTTCATCCCTATAAGGGGTGAAACGACCCTCGAAATCATCAGAAAAGAGTGTTATGTAGTCTTATTTTAGTACTATAGTAATTAATTTATAACGTTGATACTATTTGTAACAAGTTAGTGAAAATTAGGGTACATATAGTTTAAAGTTCGCTTAATCGAATGGTGAAAACCGCAGGGTTGCATCTGTTTTAGTTTTTAAGTAACACCCCCTAATAACAATGACTTCAAAATTTTTTTGAGATATGTTTATCTTTTGAACGGTACACTTAATTAAAAATATTTTCAAATAATATGTCTTAGTTTTGTGATTCTGAATAAGATTTATTTGAAGCATTTCTCGATACAACCCCTCAGTTCTGAGATATTTGCCTACGTATATAGTTCAATGGTTTTCGAAGAGATGGCGCCAGCAGTCTCGTTTGAGATTTGCTGGAAATAGATTTTTCCAATTTATGGCTATACCGTTAATGTTACAGAAAATCTGTAATGAAAGAAAATACTCCTTAATTTTGTATCTATCTCTTTTATTTAAATAACTTTTTTATTTGAAAAGAAATTATTATTTTTTGTTATTAATTTTTGCTCTAATTAATGAACTAGTTTAATTAAAATACTGAAAATGATCATATATATATATATATAAAACTGTGCTGAATTTAAAATTAAAGTTTACAAGTCCGTGTCTATTATGGTTGTTGAGAAATTACTTCACTATATGGGAATACAGTAAAACGGTGTGATTGATGGTTTTTAACAATGAAGATTATATTATATACATTTATTTACCTTATTTCATAATAATTTGTACAATAAATAAAACATTTTAATTTAGACTAGGAACAAATAATAAATATATATCAATATTTAACACCATCTAGCAGCCTGTCGTTGCATCTGCACTTGCAGAGCTCCTTGTGGCCATCTTAGTCCCGAAATAGACCTCTCCCGGGTTCGTTTCCTTCCTTGGGATTCCATTCCATAACCTGGTGCAGGTGAACCGGTGGAGATGACGCCCAAACTGGGGTCTACACTTTGTAAACTTTGCGCGCGATGTAAAGAAAGTCGAACTGGTTTTTTAGGTGGTGTGGGTCGTTTGCGAAGCGCAGAAGATGTTACAGAAGGTGTGACCGGCTCGCTGGTGTAGTCTAGGGATTTTCTTGGACGTGTGTAACCGTTGGTAGAGGTGTAAGGCGAGCTGTCGAGTTCTAGTGATTTTACACTACGAGAGTCGGGTTTTCTACGTGAAGAACGGACCTTAACATAAATAAATGTTATTTAGCTAAAGTGGTTTTCAACTTATGGGGGCCATGACCCTCTTGGGGGTAATCACAAGGATATTCTTTCGCGATCCCCTGATCTGCTTCGGCAGAGTGCCACACCCAGTAATGGGTAGAAGGCGTGATGATATGTTATATTTATTTATTTTATTTATTAAAATTTGTCGTAAATAAAAGTACCACTTTAAGGATCAATTTAAAATAATATGACACTAGATATGAAATTGAGGATTTCACCATTCGATTCCACATATATTTCTACGTAGATATGTATATTTTGACCATTAAAATATTTTATTTAAATCGCCGGAATCGTAATCGCAAAAATTTTGGTTAATGAAAAAAATACGATTTTTTTGGTTGAACCAGTTTGAAAATCGATTTTTTTTTAATATGGTTCTATATAATTTAGACTACGAGAAATCGAATGCCGTTGAGCGCACCTCGATATCTTTTTTAGTTTTCGAGTTACAGCGATTTTTGTCTTTTTTTAAAGCTCAACTTTGAAGGCCCATATCTCGAAAACTAAAAGAGATATTGAAATGCGGTTTGAACGAGTGTATTTCTCGTGCTCTAATTAACTTATACTGAAATTTTGAAAATTTTGAAAATTTTCATTTTTTTTTTCAAAATTTTCTTCTGCCCATATTTCAAAAACTTGAAGAGATAATGAAAATCTGTGAAAACCAGTGAATTCCTCTCGTAAAAGTACATATGTATGAAAAATTTCAGAAGGTTTGCTCCACGGATAAAGCTTTTAGAGCAAAAAAACTAAAAATGGCCTAAATTCGTAAAATTCTTAAGGGGTACCCCTTAAGAAATAATTAAAAAACAGTGATTTTTCGTTTTTTTGTAATAAAAACTTTATCTGTGCGAATTTTTAGCTGAAAATTTGCATACCTATGTACTTTTACGAGAGGAATTCACTGGTGTTCACAGATTTTCATTATCTCTTCAAATTTTTGAAATATGGGCAAAATAAAATTTTGAAAAAAAATCTAAAATTTTCAAAATTTTTCAAATTTCGGTATAAGTTAATTAGAGCACGAGAAATACACTCGTTCAAACCGCATTTCAATATCTCTTTTAGTTTTCGAGATATGGGCCTTCAAAGTTGCGCTTTAAAAAAAGACAAAAATCGCTGTAACTCGAAAACTAAAAAAGATATGAAGATGCGCTCTACGGCATTCGATTTCTCGTAGTCTGAATTATATAGAAATGTATTTTAAAATATTTCGATTTTTAAATTGGGTTAATAAAAAAATTGTCAGTTTTATATAGTCTTATTTTAGTACTACAGTAATTAATTAATAACGTTGATACTATTAGTGACAAGTAGCTAAAAATTAGGCTACATATTGTTTAAAGTCCGGTGAATCGAATGGTGAAAACCGCAGGACTGTATCTATTTTAATTTTTGAGTAACAACCCTAACAACAATGGCTTCAACACATTTTTAAATACGTTTATCTTTTGAACGGTACACTTAATTAAAAATATTTTCAAATAGAATATCTTAGTTTTATAATTCTAAACATGATTTATTTGAAGCATTTTTCGATACAACCCCCCAGTTCCGAAATATTTGCCCACGTATATAGTTCAACGGTTTTCGAAGAGATGGCGCCACCAGTCTCGTTTGAGTTTTACCGGAAACAGATTTTTGCGATTTATGGCTATACCATTAACGTTACAGAAAATCTGTAATGAAAGAAAATATTCCTTAATTTTTTCTCTACCTCCTTTATTTGAACAATTTTTTAATTTGAGAAGAAATTATTATTTTTTATTATTAATTTTTGCTCTAATTAATGAACCGGTTTAATTAGATTACTAAAAATGATCATATATATGTATAAAATTGCGCTGAATTTAATAATAAAGGTTTCAAGGTCGTATCTGTTATGGTTGTTGCGAAATATAAATAAGAAACATAATTACTTCGTCTATGTCAATACTACGGCGACTATCGCTTCTCAGTTCATCATCAGTGGCGTACGTGTCCGAGGCAGCGATGCAGGGGCTGCTGGGGGCACGGACAGGGGGTGGAGGCCGAGGTGGGCCCCCTACAAGTGCCGTAAGTTGCGGACCTTTCTGAAATACCTAACAATGAACAAATATTCTGTTTTTATTTAATTGTTAACGCTTGAATCTCGTTAAATTAATTGTATTTAATTAAGAAATTGTTAATTAATAGTTGTTAATCTCGAGTTTGCAGATTGAAATGTTTAATTATATTTTGGGCGTCTAAAGTGTCGAAATGATTAAATATATTTAAATTTGGGCTATAATAATGGATTCCCCATATATTAATTAGTAAGTAATCAAATTTTTAATTAATTGTTGTCAGTTTTAAAGCAATAAATATACCTGCATGTCGCCATTAGCAATATTTATGTTTGTAACATTTTTATTGGTATGTACGGCCGTTGCCGTGGTAACCACCCTAATATGTTGTTCAGCAGTTTGATGTTTGTTGCTATGGTGATGCCGATGCCTTCTCGTGTCCAGCAGTTCCGAAACTTGTTCTTCTAAATACGATATACGATGTGTAAGTCGTAAATTGTCTGAACGAAGTCCATCTTTGGCTCTTTGGGCTTCCTCTGCGCGCTCTCGGACTAACCCAAGCTCAGAACGAAGACCTGCAACCTCAGATCCTTTGGTAGGGACGTGGAGGACATCGTCAGTACCGCCTCGGAGAATTACAAGTTGCGCCGGGTTCGGACATAATGAGTAAAGTCGGGTTAAGTCGGCTGGGGATGGTGTCCGAGTTATCAGGAGTTTGCCATTGATTTCTACCACCCTACATGGATCAAATATAAAGCTATTACTTGTATATCATCTCTTATATACGTACAGTACGCTGCTACATTCAAGAAATGATAAATGTTATCCATAATTTGCAAAAATAAAAATTGTTATCAACGGAATGAATCTTTTAAATTATTCTATTTGTGTTTTTTTATCTGAGTGTACATGTGACTAAAGTTTACTCTCATGCTATTGTTCTAAAATACTTGAAGCGTAACACCGGAACTGAACAATTTTGACCGCATTTCCGCCCAGAGCTGTCCATTGTCTTAATTTCATACGAAATAAAAGCAGATGTATTGTAATTGCTAATTTTGTCTGTGTTAAATATAGTTTAACTTTAAAATTAATAGATATAAAGATGTAACGACTTCATCATTCGATTCGGCATAGTTTTTACTATAAGTATGTAAATTTTTATAGATTTTAATTCACAGATAAATATTCTAGAGAAAATAAATTCAGAAGGTGCAAAAACACCAATGTTTAATTATTAATATTTTGGTGCAACAGTAATTAATTAATAACGCTGGTACTATTGAAGATAATTGGCCAAAAATTAGGTTACATATAGTTTAAAGTACGCTTAATCGAATGGCCGCAGGGCTGTATCTGTTTTAGTTTTTGAGTACTACCCCTAAAAACAGTAGCTTCAAAACAGTTTTGAAATACGTTTATCTTTTGAACGGTACACTTAATTAAAAATATTTTCAAATAAAATATCTTAGTTTTATGATTCTGAACAACATTTATTTGAAGCATTTTTTTATCAAATCCTCCAGTTCCAAGATATTTGATCACATATATAGTTTAATGGTTTTCGAAAAGATGGCGCCAGCAGTCTTGTTTGAGTTTTACCAGAAATAGATTTTCTTGATTTATGGCTGTACCGTTAATGTTACAGAAAATTTGTAATGAAAGAAAATACTCCTTAATTTTTTCTCTATCTCTTTTATTTGAACTATTTTTTTATTTGACAAAAAATATATTTCTTTCTTATTAATTTTTGCTCTAATTAATGGATCAGTTTAATTAAAATAGTCAAAATGATTAGATATATGTGTAAAACTGTGCTGAATGTAATAGTAAAGTTTTCAAGTCCGTATCTATTATGATTGTTGAGAAATGTAAATTAGAAACATCAGTGTCAAATGTCGAATGTAAAAAATGACGCTGAATCAAATTAGTTCCGTACTTATCAAAGTTTTTAAAATAACAGTTCAAAATATACCTGTCTCCTTTCTTCAATCCAGTTTCTCTATCACTCCATTCAATATAGATGCCGTCTGATTTAACAGCAGTACCAAACCTTGGTTCTTCAGCGGACCATTTCACCTCGAGGGCCAAGAGACGTACACAGCCTCCCATGTGGCTCACAACTGCATGAACAGTGCCTAGATGGTTGCTATGACGACGTCCTGAAGATGCTGGACTTGTACTTTCATCCAGGCGGCCCTGGACAGACCGGGATTCTTCTAGGAGTGTTAGAAGATTTAGTTCTTCGCGGCCAAGCTGATATTCTAGCTCTGCTTGTTGAATTCTTATATCTGCAAGATGGAATTGTTATTTATGTGGGTGAAAACAGGCGTTTCTGGCCCGTGGTATGATTATTAGCACGAGGCGCAAAGCGCCGAGGGCTAATAACATGCTTAGGATTAGAAATGCTAATTTCATCCGTGGTACATACAATATTTTATGCACAACAAAATAACATTTAATTATATGTTCAAAAGATTCAAATATGTACATAGGTTATATGTCAAAATGACATTTTGTAAAATCAAGTATTCACAATAAACAAAAATTGTTATTTTATTTATGTATCCATAAGAATTATTTTTTTTTACAGCGCTAGGGCTAAAAACAAGTGCTTAAGCCCACTTTTTAGGACTAAAACACATGAATATCGGCCCGATTGCGCATAAAGGCCATTTTTACTTTCTTATACACAGTATAAAGAAGTATTGTAATCGTGAAATACGTGTTTTGTGGTCCACTGAATCCGTTTTGATGGATGGATGTGTGTCCGAGTGTGCAATATCTCATGAACGAGACAAGATTTGTTAACGAAACTTGGTAATTATAAGTTTAATGAAAATACGAAGAGCTGAGTTGATTTTGAATGAAATTGAAAAACCGGAAGGGGAAGTTTACTGGACACACAAAATAATAAATTCCATTTATTTCAAAAATGGAATCAGTTACAAAAAAAAGTTTCATATAAAAGATGTTAGCAAAAATATTTGGAACATAAAATGTTATTTGCAATTTTTCTGTATATGCGTCTAATTTTGAGAAAAACTAATTTATATATTTAATAATATATTTCAATAATCATAGTAGCAGTAGAAACAAAAAATATAAATTTTAATTTTCGCTTTATCTAGTTATCTATGTCTTTTTTCAGAAAAACAAATACATCATTAAAATGGTCAACTAATTTGGCAACTTTGCCTCAATTTAATCGATTTCGTATCTCACGGTTCTTGAGACACCAAGGGTTAGGCTCGAACAACGGACTTCCTGTATATGCCTCATCAGTAAAGTTAGACATAAAGTAGTCAACATTACTAAAACGTAAACAAATTTGATATTTGATATGTTTCAAACAGATAAATGCTGAATTAGTGAAAAACTAAATTACATGTTTAATAATATTATATAACATTCATATATTCTAAATATTAAATATGCTGTGTGTAAGAAAGTCATATGCTGCCCACACCAAATTTTTTATGTTAGTAATAGTTTAAAAGTAAAGAACGTACCTATATTATCTGTTATATCCAGTTTATCCAACGCAAGCTTCAGATTTTTAATTGCCAAACGTTTATTGTCTGTATCCTGCTTTATACGATGAAGACGATCCTCCAGGTGGCGTCGTTCTTGGTCTGTTAAGACTTCTTTACCTCCCCCTGCCATGTACCCCCTCACCCCGTTGTTATTAACACTGTTAATAATATTATTATTGCCAGATGTTGGTGTTTGTCCGCGTAAACTCCTAATAATATTTTCTTTATCTCTTAGTGCGTTTCTTAGGCCTTCTAGTTGATCCAAGGGGGTTGTGGAACTTCCAAGAAACCCTCTAGGGCTCGGGGAGCTCAGTGGAAGGCATTTCTTCCGTCTAGGGGTTGCAGAAGATAAGGAAACTTCGATTGAAGCCATCTGTTTGAATTAAAATGTTAATTTTTGATTAAGGGTTGGTTGTTTTGGGGGTGTACCTTAGCTTCAAGTGTTTCTAGTTGTGCCATCCTTGGTTGGATGACTGCTGCGGGCTGCAAGGCGCTCTGCAATTGCAGATTTAAGTTCTTAAAGGAATGCTAATTGAGCGTTAAGTAATAATATATAATTGTATATTCTGCCTTTGCATTGACAGAGAACAATGGATGCTGCAATATATTGGCGCCGATGTAACACCCACACAATAGTGTTTGTATACTGGGTGTATCATAAATGTTAAACGCCTATAGTCCGCTTTTCGTCATATACCCGGTATATGCAGTGCCGGCTTTAGATATTTTAAAAAAACCGCAATTCTTGACAAAGAAAAAATCGTTTTTACATCAAACTGTTTAAAATGATAAATAATAAATAAATAAAAAAATATCATCACGGCTTTTATCCATTACTGGGTGTGGCACTCTGCCGATGCAGATCTCGGTAAGTGATATATTTATGCGCGTGGAGTACCGTCAAATCACAGCCCCCAAAGATGATAGTGGCAGGAGTGCCACAGGGGTAATTTTAAGGTAGTACTAGTGTGACGGTGGCGCCATTGGTTGTCGAGGGAAACTGACGCTCAAAAAATATAAAAATTGAATAAAATAAGTGTTTTATACCTATTATGATTTTAATATCATGAATTGTTAACAGGTTGTTGGTCTAGTGAATTTTCAAATACCACACCACCGTGTGGTGTTGCCATTATAAATTGGGATTATTAATTTTTCGTTAAAAACAAGGCTTTGCATGGCTATATATCCATTACTAAACGATAAAAAACTTTCTCCTTCTGATACAATATACATGGATAGTTCTAGAACATCATACTAGTTTTTCGAATGAAACTGCAAAATTTTAGAGGTACACAAACCAAATATGTGCGATTCTGAGTGATGATCGCCATAAGCCCCGTGTATAAGAACTCAACTTTACAAGCGAATATATTTGTTCACAGACGGTGAATGTGTTTCATATTTTAACAGGATGCGTATGACTATCCAATGTTTACGTGCGCCAAATTTCATTCAGATCTGCAAATTTTTTTATCACGCTAGTACTATCTTAATGTGGTTAAAATGATTATCGGCTGTGTGAATCAGGGTTTTCAGGATCCACAGGCCGACTTGATACCACTAAGCAACTTACCCTAAAAATTTCTGACTCGCTGGATGATTATTAGCACGAGGCGCTAAGCGATAATAACATGCTCAGGGTTAGAAACGCTAATTTCACCCGTGGTACATACAATATTTTATGCACAACGAAATAACAATTAATTATATGTTCAAATGATTTAAATATGTACATAGGTTATATGTCGAAATGACATTTTGTAGAATCAAGTATTCACAATAAACTAAAATTGTCATTTATGTATCCATAGTAATTATTTTAAAGCCCTAGGGCCAGAAACAAGTGTTTAAGCCCGCTTTCTAGGGCTAAAATATAATAATTCCGGCCCTAGGGAAGTGTTTAGGCCCGCTTTTTAGGGCTAAAATATATGAATTTCGACCCGGTTGTGCATAATATGTACCAAGGGTGAAAACAGCCGTTTCTGGCCCGCGGCATGATTATTAGCACGAGGCGCAAAACGCCGATGTTTATTAACATGCTCAGGGTCAGAAACAAACATTGTCATTTTATTTATGTATTCATAGGTTCTTTTTTTTATGGCCCTAGGGCCAAAAACAAGTGTTTACGCCCGCTTTTTAGGGCTAAAACACATGAATAAGTATATTTCCAGTGTGAGAAATTCAGTGATAAGTTGATGCATCTCAATACGGCTTAACAAATTGAAAAATGTAATGTTCTGTGTGAACGAACTGTTTTAGGTATTCTGGTACAGACTCTGTGACCTCTGAAGCACGCGCCTAGCTACGAAGAGTGTAAGAAGTATCGCTTCAAAGGTTTCAAAATAATCTTAAGATATTGGAACGTAACATTACAAGTATTCAATATCACTTGTATGATGAAATAATTAGTGAATTTGATATTGTGTGTGCGCGTATCACGTAATATTATATTACAACTATAGATGATATACAATTATACTTTTTGTAGAGTCTAGCACAAAAAGTAGTGATATTCACAGTTAGTTTTAGTTTAGTCTCGAGGCTTAACTGTACGCTATATTAGTAATTAGCTACGCTACTAGTTACAAAACATATGAATCTTTGCCGGAACATAATATTGTGTATCTTTTCTTGAGACTGTACTAGGGCTCTGCCCTGATGATTGTGGCCCCCTGGGGCGATGTCTGAGCCGGAGGAATGCGGGGCAACCCGACTCGGCCACGCAAATCATAGCCGGAGAGTCGATAACAATTTTAAGAAGGGACGATCATAATTGGTATCTTTTGTCGCGATATGAAATAGACATCATGTATCTTCTCGCATACTAAACACACTTTTTTTACTTGCATAATTTAAAATAAGGTTTAAATTAGTTGGGAAACTGATGGAAAGTTTTATTTTGCTCCCTATGGTTCTAAATTTTGACTATTAAAACGTTAAATGTACTTGTAAATAAATAAATATATCATCACGCCTTCTACTCATTACTGGGTGTGGCACTCTGTCGAAACAGATCTCGGTAAGTGATATATGTTTGGGCGTGAAGTGCGGTTACCTGCCGTCATATCACGGCCTCTAAAGGTGGTAGTGGAGGAGACGCCACAGAGGTAGTTTTTGAAATTATGAAAATTGTTTGTCGCCTGTGGGAATCGAATCTAGGGTACCAGGGTTCTCAGGATCCACACGCCGACTTCATACCACTGAGCTAGCCACCCCATACGGTAATTGTACTTGTAAATAAATAAATATATCATCACGCCTTCTATCCATCGCTGGGTATGGCACTCCGTCGAAACAGATCTTGGTAAGTGATATATTTTTGGGCGTGAAGTGCGGTTACCAGTCGTCAAATCACGGCCTCCAAACATGTTAGTGGTGGAGGAGCCACAGGGGTAGCTTTTGAACTTATGAAAATTGTTTGTCGCCTGTGGGAATCGAATCAGGGTTCTCAGGATCCACAGGCCGACTTCATACCACTGAGCTAGCCATCCCATACGTTAATTGTACTTGTAAATAAATAAATATATCATTTCGCCTTCTACCCATTACTGGGTGTGGTACTCTGTCGAAACAGATCTTGGTAAGTGATATATTTATGCGCGTGAAGTGTGGTTACCAGCCGTCATGATTCCCAAAGATGTTAGTGGTGGGGGAGTCACAGGGGTAATTTTAATCTGGTGAAAATGTTTGTCGGCTGTGGGAATCGAACCAGGGTTTTCAAGATCCACTCGATACCACTGAGCCATTACCCCATAATTAACGTTTTAATAGTCCAACTTTGGAACAATAAAAATGGGTGATTTTTCATTTACTTTTAAGCACTAGTGCGTAAAATAAAATTTTACTTCAATTTCAAGGTAAACCTTATTTTAACTATTAATTAATTAATTAATTAATAACTTACCAAACTTTGCGATCTCTGTCCAATTCTTGGAGATGTAGTTCTATTGTCAGTATCGTGTTCTGTGTTATAATCTGTGATTCTATTCTGATGTCTAGGATGATGTTGAAGCCGTCCCCGTTGAGCTGGGGCTCGTCTGACACCCCCACTCGACACCGACATCGTCAGCAAAGGAGCGACTTGGACAGCATCGCAATGGCTGAGGGTTGAAGATGGCTAAAAATGTAGCAATCAATATTGGGAAATATTTCGGAACTGGAGGACTTTACAGAAAAAAGTTTCAAATAAAACTGCTTAGTTATTTTATTCTGAACATGCTTTATTTGAAACATTTTTCTGTAAGGTCCTCCAGTTCCGAAATATTCGCCTACGTATATAGTTTAATAGTTTTCGAAGAGATGGCGCCAGCAGTCTTGTTTGAGTTTTAGCGGAAATATATTTTCTCGATTTATGGCTATACCGGTAATGTTACAAAAAATTTGTAATGAAAGAAAATAATGCTTAATTTTTTCTCTAACTATTTTTTGATTTGAGAATAAATAAGTTATTTTAATAATTAATTTTTGCTCTAATTAAAGAGTTAATCTAATTAGATCATTAAAAATATGTGTACGTATGTAGAAAATTATGCTGAATCGAATGGTTAAGGTTTTGCGATCATATCTGGAACAGTTTTTGAGTTACTGTTCCCTAATGGTAAAAAAATATTGTAGTAAATAATTTTTCCTTAATTCCAAGGTAAGCATAGAATTTAAAATACATAAAAAATACATAGTTCTTGATTTACAACACGTAGGAAAGCTCTAAAATAGTTGAACGTAATATTTTACTTAGAAAATGCATTTTTTGCATGAATCGTATAGTATATTCAGGTTCTGCATGCATGTTGCATCTTAAATGAGACAGAGTGTAATCCTGGATACGCCTAAGACATTCCAAAAGACACACCCTATCGATGAACACCACACTACATACAGGGTGTGTAACAAAGTAATTATATCACTAGAACTGTTTTTAAACTTTTATATTCATTTTATACGGAGTTTTTAATATTCAGGGGTTGTGGTTTGACGGCTGGGTACCGGAATTTACAGTTAAATTATCCGCTGAGGTGCTATCTGCAACTGCAGATCAGTTATAGACAGATCCATGTACTGAGCACAGTAATTATTACATTAAATAAATAAATATAAATATATCATCACGCCTTTTATCCATTACTGGGTGTGGCATTCTGCCGAAGCAGATCTCGGTAAGTGATATATTTATACGCGTGGACTACGGTAACCAGTCGTCAAATCACGGCCCTCAAAGATGTTAGTGGAGGGGAAGCCACAGGGGTAATGAAAATTGTTTGTCAGCTGTGGGAATCGAATCGAGGTTCTCAGGATACACAGGCCGACACGATACCACTGTGCTATCTACCCTATAAATATAAAAAATAAATAAATATATCATCACGCTTTCTACCCATTACTGGGTGTGGCACTCTGCCGAAGCTGATCTCAGTAAGTGATATATTTATGCACGTGCCAGCCGTCAAAACACGGCCCTCAAAGATGTCAGTGGAGGGGGAGCCACAGGGGTAATGAAAATTGTGTGTCGGCTGTGGGAATCGAACCGAGATTCTCAGGATACACAGGCCTACACGATACCGCTGTGCCATCTACCACATATATATAAAAAATAAATATATATATATCATCACGCCTTCTACCCATTACTGGGTGTGGCACTCTGTCGAAGCAGATCTTAGTAAGTGATATATTTATGCACGTACCAGCCGTCAAAACACGGCCCTCAAAGATGTTAGTAGAGGGGAAGCCACAGGGGTAATGAAAATTGTTTGTCAGCTGTTGGAATCGAATCGAAGCTCTCAGGATTCACAGGCCGACTTGATACCACTTATAAAAAATAATAAATAATAATAATAATATTGCATGTATTACATATATTTATATATTATATATAATGGGGTAATGGCTCAGTGGTATCAAGTCGGCCTGTGGGTCCTAAGAACCCTGGTTCGATCCCCACAGCCGACAAAACATTTTCACCATTTCAAAAACTACCCTTGTGGCTCCTCCACCACTAACATCTTTGGGGGCTGTGATTTGACAACTGTTATCGTGCATAAATATATCACTTACCGAGATCTGCTGCGGCAGAGTGCCACACCCAGTAATGGGTAGAAGGCGTGATGATATATTTATTTATATTTATATATATTGTGTAGTTTCTTTACTATACGGAGTGTATGTATGTATGTTTGACCTCGACCTTGGCGCGGTGGTGGGGGAACAGGTCATCGACCACGTACACAACATCGTGTACAAGAATTATTAGGCCCGCCGAGGACTTGTAAATGACCTGCAGCTAACCTAGGGCTCTCTGGTGACCTCTCTCACGCCCTCAATGACACCTCAGTGTATTAAATATAAAATGTATGTCTAGATCTGCGACGACAGTTGATCTACGAGTGTTGACAGTCGTTTGTTTTAGATTTCGACATGAGTGTCGATTGTTCTTGACCTACTAATGATTTTGGAAGAGAATTATTTAACATTCTTAAGATATGATTGTAGTAACTGTTGGCTAGATCTGCGGATGACCTGTTTCTTGTTTTGAATTTGTATAATGCTGTTAATATCAAAATGAATCGTTTATTCGGAATATATGGCTGGAAATGCGAGAAATAGCGCATGTACTACAGGACTGAAGTACATTGAATCCTTTCGGTGATTATTTAACAAGCCGCAGAATTAAATTATCCATTTTTGTCTCTTTTTGTAAGTGAAATAATTATAATAATAGTATAGTGTAGGTGGTACAGTGGTATCGTGTCGGCCTGTGGGTCCAGAGAACCCTGGTTCGATTCCTACTACCGACAAACATTTTCACCACATTAATACTACTCTTGTGGCTCTCCCCCTCCACTTATATCTTTGGGGGCCGTGATTTGACGGCTGGTAACCGAACTTCATGCGCATAAATATATCACTTATCGAGATCTGCTTCGGCAGAGTGCCACACCTAGTAATGGGTAAAAGGCGTGATGATATATTTCTTTATTTATTTATATGGAATAGCTGACACAGTAGTATCGTGTCGGCCTGTAGATCCTGAGAACCCTGGTTCGATTCCTACCGCCGACAAACATTTTCACCACATTAATACTACTCCAGTGGCTCCCCCTCCACTTATATCTTTGGGGACCGTGATTTAACGGCTGGTAACAGCATTTCATGCGCATAAATATATCATTTACCGAGATCTGCTACGGCAGAGTGCCACACCCAGTAATGGGTAAAAGGCGTGATGATATATATATATATATATATTTATTATCTCTGTGGTTCTCTCCATTAGTAATATCTTTGAGGGCCGTGATTTGACGGGTGGTACGGGCATAAATATATCACTTACCGAGATCTGCTTCGGCAGAGTGCCACACCCAGTAATGAGTAAAAGGCGTGATGATATATTTATTTATTTATTTATTTATATGGAGTAGGTGGTACAGTGGTATCGAGTCGGCCTGTGGATCCTGAGAACCCTGGTTCGATTCCTACCGTCGATAAATAATTTTTACCACATTAAAATTACCCCTGTGGCTCTCCGGTCACTAACATCTTTGGGGGCCATGATTTGACGGCTGGTAACCGCACTTCACTTGCATAAATATATCACTTACCGAGATTTGCTTCGGCAGAGTGCCACACCCAGTAATGGGTAAAAGGCGCAATGATATATTTATATTTATTAATTTAATACTACTGTTATGGTTCTTCCTCCACTAACATCTTTGAAGGCCGTGATTTGACGGCTGGTAATTGCTGTTTCGTAAAAATATATCACTTATCGAGATCTGCTTCGGCAGAATGCCACACTCAGTAATGAGTAGAAGGCGTAGAAGGCGTGATGATATATTTATATTTATATTTATTTCATCTGCTGTTGCAGATCTTAGCGTTATCCACGTGCCACCCTGTTCAAATAGGGGTAAAATAGCCACGCTATGTGTTTAATAATACATCTATTGTATTACTTACACCCCTTCTGAATATCAGAGGTTGTGCTGTACAATGCAGTCGTGTGACACGCTTCTTCACGCACGAGTACGCACCCCCAGAGAGGGATTGTGCAAAGTCATAGATCATCAGAACAGTTTTTCAATAGAAATATGTATAAATTCTATTTCAAATTTTTGCTATTATTTTATAAATTAATTAATATCTTTATTATTATCACACATGTAATTATAAAAATACGTATATATACTAAAAAAACTATAAAGAAACCAAAAATCTACTTAATTTTAATATATAACTCTTAGTTTTAGAAATACAGCATTTTAAAAAGGTCCAATTATTCGTATAGTGTTAACGTGACAATTGAAGGGCAAACAGGGATAAAATAAACAATAGACAGTCGGAAACATCTGCGATCACGCGTCACAGATCATCCCCTCCCCGAAACAAAATACTAACGCCGCTGTCACTAATTTAACGGAGAATATTTTCAATAAATCGCTATTAATAATAAAGATAAGGCACTTTCTCTTATAATAGGAGTCTTATTCATAAACGATCGGTCGACTAGCGCACTACTAGATGATAGTATGATCTATGATTCTTTGGTTCTCACGCTAGTGGAGTGTAATAATGGATCATGTAACATTGTATCTTACAGGCAACTTTGTTCAGTAAAAAAATCATTATTAATTTTTAGTATCTTTTTATTACACATATCTTTTTTATTATTAAAGATATAGATTTAAAAATTGGTAGTCTTGTAAAGTAAAGTTTGCCGAATCGACTAATCAAATCAGAAATTAATTAGCTCAATTAGTTTTTGACTTATTATTAAAATAAATTAATATGAAAACCAATGATGAAATCAAGTTCTTGTAAGACAAAAACGTTCCAATTCACATGTATTATTTGTTTAAACAATCTTGTAATATTTTTCCCATCAAATTTACAGTTTATGAAGAAATGTACGTAAAACAAGTGCCGCTTGTTATGTTCGCAATAAATTAATTGCCGTAGCAACCGAATATAAATATATAGTCCATTAATTAGTTTTATATTAATATTTACTAACTAGCTATGATTTTAGATGCACAAAAATTGAGCAGTTTATATATTTCCGGTTAACTACCACCTGTTATTTCCTCTTACCCTTATTTCATTTCCGGTTCGTTAGCCGTTTCCTAGTTATAATAATAGCGTGAGAAATATTACGACATGTACCGTTAAAATTATTTTTACGTACCATATACAATAATAATCCTTTTTAGTACTTCTTGTGGCACTTGTACACTATTAAATATTACTTAGAAATAATATAAATTATTATTTGTATGGTAAAACACTAAATATATTGTTTTTAATAATGAATTACACAAAAGAATTGATATAAATGCTATCATTAATTTTTTGGGAACATCGCGCGTCGTTGCTTCGGCAACTGAAGAGCTCTTGTGCAGCTGGTGAACAGAACTGACTCTGCAGAGGTAGTAGGAATGGTTTTAAAGTAGAATACGGTCTGATGAACGCGTCGGTTACCTTGTATGTGTGTCTGTATATATGTGTGCATTAATTCATCTCTAAACATGATGACAGATGATTTTCAAATTGATGTATCTTTGAAACTAAAGGACATAGCTTCATTCTGTTTGCACCAGTGGATTAAGCATAGTTTAATTAATAACTAACATAAATGTTGTTAATTTTTAGTTGTAATTAAGTTTGCTATGAATTTTTAATTAATAGGTGTAAAAATGGATTATTTTTTGTTTTATGTTATATAACTTGAAAAGTATTAAAGATAATTAAAATCTATTTATACCAATCGATTTGGCGTGATTTGCTTAGTATATTTTAGTAGTTTCATTAATTTATATTTATTAATTAAGGTTTAAAAAATAAAAATGTTGTTATCGATAAAATCTGTTTTATTAATTAATTAGGTATTAAATTATGCTTTCGTGGAATAAAATGCATCTATTTATATTTATATAATATATTTCAATAACAAAATATGTTTAAAGTAGTTAAATACAGCATTAAATAGCAAAAAACGATTAAATAATTAATAGTGAATATGTGGCACCATCTTACAGGAAAGTGCTGAACTATATACGTGTAAAATCCAAGTTTTCAACTTGAATAAAAACTTCAAATATCTATATATTTTGATTAAAATACCTACAGATAGTAATTAAATACAGAATTATAAAGTTTAAATTCCTTTTAAAGCCCTAGAATCAATAATTTTATAAGTAGTTCATATTAATTTTTCTCAGGGTTGGTATGACATGACAGTTGCTCTACCTGTCAGCCGTTAATGGCCGCCGTTAATGACAAAAAAGTCATAAAAGCACGCTATTTTGTGTCTTTTAGGTAAATATCTTTGTTATTATTTTAATTTTTAAGTAGTATGGCTTTAAATCCAGCCTATGAAGCTATTGGGAAGGGCTTCGTACAACAGTACTATGCCATGTTTGACGATCCAGTGCAAAGACCAAATTTAGTCAACATGTACAATGTAAGTAATTCTTTATTTATTCAACAATTAAGTACAATAATTAACAAAACTATGTTTTAATCGACAGACAGAAAGTTCCTTTATGACTTTCGAAGGAATGCAGCTTCAGGGATCGATAAAAATTATGGAAAAACTGAATGTAAGTTGAGGTTACGTTCATACTTCAAAATCTGTGATTTTATTCTGTTTTTAGGGACTCTCCTTTCAAAAAATAAATAGAATTATAACTGCTGTTGATTCTCAACCTATGTTCGATGGTGGAGTATTAATAAATGTGCTAGGAAGATTACAGGTTAGTAAATATGTCAAATAACTTTTATTCTCGTGTACTTTTTGCTTAAATTTCGGTTCTAATTCGTCCTGAACCCATTGAAGTTGCATCTACAGCTGTATTTGTCGAAATAGTGACGTAGTGTGTAAACCTGTTTAATTTGTATCTATAGTACGTCGATTTTCACTTGTTTTAAGCAGAAATAAAGAAATATAATTGTTTTAATGACTGAAAGTGTGCTTTGGGTAGTTTTGTTTGTGTCGCTAGGTAACGAAGGTAACTAGGAAACAATGTGACGTTAGTATTGTTGTTATTTTAGGCTGATGAAGATCCTCCACATCCATTTTCGCAGATTTTCGTACTGAAACCTCTCGGAAATTCTTTCTTTTTACAGCACGACATATTCAGACTTGGAATTCATGATACGGCGTAAAAATTTACTAGTTTTTTTGCTCCTAATCTAAATTAAAACGTTCTACTACAACTTGAACAGTTGCACGCCAGTTTTCAACCGTTTTTGTGTTCGAAAAAGCTTTCTCATGATTATTTGTGAATTAATTCCGCTTGAAAATGAAAGAAAATGATTGTTTTGTTGACTATACCATATTTTAATCGACCTCATGATAATTGTTCATAACATTGGGGTATTTTCATTGAAAATGCTGTTTTTTGTAATTTAAATAAACATACTTTTGTAAAATTATCATATTTTGTTTGTTTTGTATCCGTTTACCCAAAATTTTCCCAGAACAAAAGGTAGTGTACACATATTTTATTTTTTGAACTTGTCTTTTTGAAACTAGAAGAAATAATTTTATTCTGTTTATATCAACAGATTTAATAGGATGCGGGCACTCAGGTGACACTGACGTAAAAACAGCTGTTCGGACATAGATCACTGCGCCACCTACAAAATTAACTATTTTTTTGTGGCGAGATTTGAAAAGAACGGTTCTTTTCAAATCTCGTCCTAAAAAAAGTAGTTCATTTTGTAGGTGGCGCAGTGATTGCAGTCCAACAAGATTTGAAATGAACTGTTCTTTTCAAATCTCGTCCCAAAAAAATAGTTCATTTTGTAGGTAGCGCAGTGATCTATGCCCGAACAGCTGTTTTTACGTCACAGTGTCACGTTTGTGCTCGCATTGTATGTTGTTTCAATGCTAAATATATTTAATTTGAATTACCTACGTAGTTATAGTATTATTTTTATTAATTTACAATTAAAATTTTAAAAATAGTATAGCGTCAAGCCAATGAAGTTTGAATGAAGTATAGCGCTGCAGTCTGTCGAGAGTCAATGTAGTTTGAATGAAGTATATCGCTGCAGCCTGTCAAATTTGACAGATGCCAAAGTATTATTATTAAAAACATCATCAACTTCGATTATTTGATCACTGTATCATTAATAAATAATCCTATCAGCATCTAGTACATTATAATCAGTAGATATGTAAATATTTTAACATAATTACTGAAGCAATCAACTCTGAACCTAATTTGAGTGAGTGCTTCTCGTTCGAGAGGATAAATCAGTTATTAAAATGCACGGAGATATGCCATACGTAACAATATTTGCATTTTACATCTTATCGTTTCATATTATATCCACAAATTCGCGTACGTCAACTTTATGGAAGTTAAATTCTGATGAAAGTAAAATCGTGGAAGCCAGTCCGTTTCACCAGGTTGTCACACTTCCTGGGGGCATCTCAGATGGACAGTTTGTCACTGAGGATGACCCTATATTTAACATAATTACCTCGACTGTCCATTTTGGACAGTCGTGGACAAAACAGAGTGTTGAATATTATTGTACTGACTGCAGTAACCTCCAAACTTCAGCTGTCAGTTTGACAAATAAGTAAGGTTAAAACATTATAAACCTTTTAAAACTTATTATAAAATGTTTATTTATTACAGATACGGAATAAAAAATGTTACAGAACTGTCAGATCAGCTTGCAACAGTTGCTACTGACAATGACGAGGTTCTTGATTGTGGTAAATCTGTCAATTTTACCTACTATGACAATCTAGTTGGCGTTGCAAATCGTCATCGTCATCCAAACGTACCAGAACCTCAAGTTGCTTTGATTTTCAGTAAAAAAAAGTCGAATTTACCTCAAAACAGCCCAAATGTTGTTGATTTTGATGTAAATGCTCTTGAAAGACGGTTAAAAAAGGCAAAACGGGAAAAACCGAAATCTGTTTCGCTTTATAATCAAATCGGGAACTTTTGGCGGATTAAAGGTGACGCGTATAAATCAATTGAGTGTTTTCGACGAGCGCTGGCTGTCAGTCCACATAATGCTGAAGTTTTGTTGAATTTAGCGCGAGTTTTATTTACATTACAGTACTTAGACGACGCGATTTACTTAACACGGCGGTCGTTGGAAGTGCAACCGCCGGATCGGTCAGCCTGGCAGCAATATTTCACTTTAGGAGAAATTTTTAAAGCGTACGGGCATTACCAGGAGGCCTCGTTACATTTAAGGCACACTTTAGAGTTAAAGCCGGACTTTGAACCGGCTTTACAAGCCCTACGCGACATGGAATCGATTCCTGAAGCTACAATTCATGTTTATACACTTTTAATAATAATTTGTCTTGTTTTGGGCGTCTTGTTAGTGATTTTATCGAGTGTTGATTCAAATCTCGATGCAGATTATCAGAATGCAGGTTGTAGTGGGGAATCCAAACCTCAAAGGCATTTTAACCGAGCTATGGCGATGAGATCTTTGCGTGGAATCGCACCCAGGTCGTTGAGAAGTCAAAAACGTGGTTGTAGTACGTAAAAAATGGAATTATGTGTTTATGTTGAACAGATCTCAATTGTATTATTATTTATTTAATAAATTTGTGTTGTTTGTTGATTTATTTATTGTAACAACGAATTTTGTTGTTTTATTTGAATGTGTTCTTGTGTTAAGCAATCATTTGGACGTCAAATCATCTAGCAATACTTAAAATATAAATGTTATTCTGAACTTACCTAATATATATTTTATTATCAAATTCTGGGTCATTTAGAATGTTTTATTCTGTTTGGCTCAGTCAGAAAGTGTGTTTAAGGTGTTGTAATGATTGTAATAATTACATTTACTTTTAATTTATACTTGCAACGTACCTGCTGTCCTGTAAAAAATTGTACATTTTTTTGCATATTGTTTTCAAAGATATTTAAATATTTGGACACTTTTCAGACTTATTTATTGTATTGAAATCATTAAAACTTAATAAAACATCGTTTATTTACATAATAAGTACATTTGAATACGTTTTTTAGTGTTTTTCCTGTAATTATAAATTGAGCGTTTGAAAAAGTGGGGTTATGTTGTTCCTGTTTTGAGTTTGAAAGTGACTGTGACAGCTCGCACTAAATTCAAGTTTTAAGTAAAAATAAACCAAAGTTCAATACAAATTAAATATATTACTGTTAATTAAGTGTTTTTTATCGATTAGTATCATATTTGATACTTAAATCATTAAATTTAATTCATAATTACTAATTTGAATATAACCATTATATGGGTCTTAAAAATTACTAAAAACTAGTGTTTAAGTGCAAGAAATCATCAATTTGGGGCCCACCAAGCTGCACTGAGCTACAAAAAGACCTAAAAAGGGTATTTACATAAGGTAAGAAGTATTTTTCAGTCATAAAATGTTACCGCAAAATTTGATCATTGTTGTCGGTAATCAGCGCGCCTTTTACGGGCATTGTTTGATAGAAATTGCGGGCTATTGAGGGTTTTTATAAGCTAGTACAGTTAGAAAAGGATAGAAATATGTTAAACAAGCTTTTTAGAGGCTTATTATTTGATATTTATTTGAAAAATGGTGGAAAAATTATTGATTAAATAATGGAACAAATAATCAGGGATATTTCATATTTTATTGATTAATATTTTACAAAATACACGTAGTTTGAATTATATAGAAATATATTATTAAAACTTTTTATTTTTAAATTGGTTCAATAAAAAATTGATAGTTTTTTGTAGTCTTATTTTAGTACTACAGTAATTAATTAATAAAGTTGATACTGTTTATGATAAGTAGCTAAAAATTAGGTTACATATAGTTTAAAGTTTGGTGAATCGAACAGTGAAAACCGTAGGGATGTATCTGTTTTAGTTTTTGAGTAACACCCCTGACAACAATGACTTCAAAACAATTTTGAAATATGTTTATCTTTTGAACGGTACACTCAATTAAAAATATTTTCAAATAAAATATCTTAGTTTTGTGATTCTAAACAACATTTATTTAAAGCATTTTTCGATACAACCCTCCAGTGCCAAAATATTTGATTACGTATATAGTTCAATGGTTTTCGAAGAGATGGCGCCAGCAGTCTCGTTTGGGTTTAGCCGGAAATAGATTTTCGCGATTTATGGCTGTACCGTTAACGTTACAGAAAATCTGTAATGAAAGAAAATACTCTTTAATTTTAGCTCTATCTCTTTTATTTCAACAATTTTTTGATTTAAAATGAAATGAATGGATGGGAATATATTAAATATTGATAGAAGTTTATTATTTGTTATTTATTTGCAAAAACAAGCGTAGAGCGACACTCCCTTCATTTCTTATCTTTTAATTCGTTTTCAGTTCTTACGTAGAGTGTTTAACTGCAATGGTGTGAAATTCACTATCAAAAACAAGCGCAGGGCGACGCGCCCTCTCTTTCTTATCTGCTCCATTTTCAGTGAGTGCATTGTGTGGACTTTTCTTTCATATACAAGTGCAGGCTATCGCTTTCATCTTTTCTAATCTTTGTAGATTCGGTGTTAGGAGTAAGCGTGAGTAATTTGAGATGTTTTATGCATATGTTATGTACGTTGAAGAAAGAAGATGAATGATAAGTGAATAGGAGTGATTGGATGGATGTGATTGAAGGTTTGTTGTGTGTTAAATGATTTCGAGTGTAATAAATGAATGAGTTTATATGGATCTATAAAAAAATAAATAAATATATCATCACGCCTTCTATCCATTACTGGGTGTGGCACTCTGCCGAAGCAGATCTCGATAAGTGCGGTTACCAGTCGTCAAATCACGGCCCACAAAGATGTTAGTGGTGGAGGAGCCACAGGGGTAGTTTTAGAAATTATGAAAATTGTTTGTTGCCTGTGGGAATCGAACCAGGGTTCTCAGGATACACAGGCCGGCTTCATACCACTGAGCTAGCCACCCCATATATGGATCTATGAATGTGGTTAAAGTGAGGGTGACATGTTTGAGAATGTTTAACGAGGACTGATTATTTAATAAATTAATAAATAAATATATCATTACGCCTTTTACCCATTACTAGGTGTGGCACACTGCTGAAGCAGATCTCAGTAAGTAATATATTTATACACGTTACCAGTTGTCAAATCACGGCCCCCAAAGATATTAATGGTGGGGGAGCCAGTGTTACCAATTTCAAGTATTTTTGTTTATAAAAAATAAATAAATAAATATATCCTCACGCCTTCTACTCATTACTGAATGTGGCACTCTGCCGAAGCAGATCTCGGTAAGTGATATATTTAGAGCGTGAAGTGCAGTTACCAGTCGTCAAATTACGGCCCTTAAAGATGTTAGTGGTGGAGGAGCCACAGCGGTAACTTTTGAAATTATGAAAATTGGTATGGCTAGCACAGTGGTATGAAGTCGGCCTGTGGATCCTGAGGTCCCTGGTTCGATTCCCACAGGCGACAAATTTTCATAATTTGTGGCTCCTCCACCACTAACATGTTTGGGGGCCGTGATTTGACGACTGGTAACCGCACTTCACGCGCAAAAATATATCACTTACCGAGATCTGCTTTAGCAGAGTGCCACACCCAGCAATGGGTAGAAGGCGTGATGATATATTTATTTTATTGTGTTGAAGTGAGGGTGGTGTGTTTGGATGAAAATACAGGGTGATCAAAAGGGATTGTTACAGTTGGCGATAAAAAAAACTACTTGAAATTGGTAAGCCTGATACATAAATTCATTTCCTGTTGTTGACATTTATAATTTAAATTTGAGTACATTTATTATTACATTTATTTCTAAAGTATTTCTATTACTTAAAAGGTCAAAATTCTATTAGCTGTCCGACTCCTGACACATAACCTATTTGTATTTATTAGAAATGTCAAATAGTATTTCCGCCTTTACCTGGCGTTGTGCCAACTGTGGAATAAAAAGATCTCTGAAATAGTATTGCCAACTATAACAATCCCTTTTGATCACCTTGTATTTGACGAGAACTGATTATTTGATGAATGCAATGAGTGAATGTTTTATGAGTGATTTTAGGGTTCGTGCTACCCCATTTGCTGGGATATAGCGTGGAGATATGTATGTATGTATTTGAAAAATATTGGAAAAAGTATTGATGAAATAATGGAATAAGTAGTCAAGGATATTTCACATTTTATTGATTAATATTTTACAAAATACACGTAAACAGGTCGTACATATTATATGCCGTGCAGAAGAGTATAATTATGATTAAAATATGATTTTTTTATGTGGAAACAAAGTTATCTGCTGATTAAAAAATGATATAACCTTTCGTATCTCGTGTTCTAGTAATTTTAAGCATTTGGCCTTACAATCTAGATTATTGATGGTCTGTTCTAGATTTTGGAACATGGTATTGATTGTTGCACTAGTGTTAACTATTAATTTACGAATATTATTAATATTATAATGTATACAATCATGTGTAGCGGTTTTACAAGTTGACATATCGTTTGTTTGTTGTAATATGTCTTCAAATAAGTTGGTAATGTTATCAAATGTCATGTATATTTTATTATATATCTCATTTGAATTGAATGTCAAGCAATTTTTATTTGCCATACACTTTTGTGCAATTATATTTAGGCTAGAATGCTTAGAAAATGTTATTGTATGCGTAGCAGATTCTATAATATGTTTTGAATATTTTTCCAAGAAATTTCGTAATTTTAATACGGTGTTACTGTCGAAATTGTATTGAAGGGTGTTTAAAGCATCTAAATATGTGTTAGTTATAGGTTCAAAATAATCTTTAGGGGTTGTATGCTCCGTAGATATTTTTATTACCCCATCGCGGCTTAATAGTTTGTCTATGAATTCGAAAAAACTGCTGTAGAATTTTGGCTCAATGTCTTTCTTTAGAAAAGGGTAGAAAGGGTTGGGTAGGTCGCCTGAGGGTTCTAATACGGTGGTAGGGTCTTGATACTTACCTTTTTTTGTACTATCGTCATTTATTTCGTCGATTTTTAAGGAATAAAATTGTTTTTGGTCCGAAGGGTTATCTTGTAAAGGTATTACTGTTAAATTGGGGTTGTTTGTAGCATTTATTGCAGGTTCTAAGGGTTGTTCAGTGGTTGATGTGTTATTTAAGGGTTGTTCTGTAATATCAGTAGTTGAGATTGTAGTAACATCGCGTTTTTTACGTATAATAGTTGCATTTTCGGTCGTAACTTCTGGTGCGCTTTCTGTGGAAAGTTCTGTTGAGTTTTCTGTGGAAGGTTCTGATGTATTTTCAGTACTAGGTAGTTCAGTGGTTTCAGTAGATGGTTCTGTGGTGTCTAGGGTGGTTTCATTTGAGGGTTCTGTGGTAGAAGTGGATTCGTTTAAGGGAGGGTCGCTGATAGGGTAGTCTGGTTTTAATTGTTGAAAGGTTTGTACTTTCACTTGTCGTTTTTTACGTAATTTCGGTTCAGATGGGGTGGTTGAAGGTGTTTGGGGTAAATTAGTGTCATTTAAGGGTTGTTTCTCTTCTAAAAGATGTATGACTGATAAAAGAGGGTCTTCGTTTGTATCGTTAGAAGGTGGGAGGGGTAGGGATACTTTAGTAGGTTCAGGGGTAGTTTCAGAGTCGTTGACATCTCGTTTTTTACGTAAAGGTAATAAAACATCATCAACAAATATTTTAGTGTTGTCTGTATTGGAATCATTGTCTAGATGTAGGTTAATCTCAACGTTTTCATTAGGTTTATAATCCTTGATTGTACGTTTTTGTCTAGTTTCGTGTTGGGGGTGTTTGAAACTAGCGGAAATATCCATCCCCTTCCCTTTAGGGGGCGCGTTTTCATCTTGTGAAAAGTCTGTAACAAACCCGATGTCTATAACTGGTTTAGGATCATTTTGTCGTTTAGTTCGTTTGGGTTTAATATTTTCTCGTTTTGTTCTAGTTTTACGTTTTTTCTTTTTATCATTACAGTCGATTAGGGGTCCAAAGGGGTTTGAATGACTTCGTTTACCACTTTTGGGACGATGTACAGTACAGTCACCACAAGGCCCGCACGGACCGCAAGGGTTCGGACAGGGTGGCATGGGGTGCGGGTCAGGCGGATAAGGATGTGGGTTGGGTACCCAGGGGTCTATATTTGGCATTTGTGGGAAGTGGAATTGAAAGCAATCGGTGTTGACAGCGCAGTTGTTACCACAATGGATTTTTTCTTCCTCGCTGGAAGGGTCTTCTGATTCTAAGCTAGGTTCTTCGGTTTCTAAGCTGGGTAGGTCGTCAGGTATTGGGGCTGGGGTAGGGAGTATATCTGGAGGATCGATGGTTTTTATTTCGTCGGGTGGATAGGTTGGCATTGGTTCTATTTCTATTTCGTCTTCGTCTGTGTCTTCATCTGTGCCGTCGTCTATACCTTCATCTGTATCATCCTTGTCTTCTTCTTCTTCTTCATCGTCATCGTCATCCTCGTCGTCTTTTTCGTCGATATCACCAGTGGGTGGTCTTGTTGGCCAGGGTATTTGTTTACTTCGGTAGAATAGTTTCGGTTCTGTGTCGTTGGATGTTTGGACTAGTTGAGTTGTGTTTGTATCTGTTGTGTTGTTAAGGTCTCGTTTGTGTCGTATTTGACCGCGTTTTTTTAATCGTTTGTTGTTGCTAGTGTAGTATTGAGGGAGGTAATAATATTCACTTTCGTTACTTTCTGGAGGTTCATCATGTTCGACGTCCACTTGTTTACTTCCATGTGCTGCGTCGTCTTTTAATACTACTTTAACAGGGGTTGCACTCTTTCTACCAGCAGGGGGTATGACTTTTCCTCCACCTTTCTTTGCGGCGTCATCTTCCTCGCAGTCTTCTTCTGGGGGCGGTGCAGGTCTACTGGCGTGGTATTCTTCGATTTCCGCGGATGCGGGTTTTTCTTTACTATTTAGGCAACAACAACCTTTCATAAAGTCTGGCCATTGTACTGGGAACATACAAGGGTTACATCCGTCACAACAGTCACCTCCGGCGCCGTTACCGCATTGGTTTAAGGCGCCGCCGGGACCACCGCGACCTTGTT
Organism: Pterostichus madidus; assembly: GCA_911728475.2. Classification (NCBI taxonomy): domain Eukaryota; kingdom Metazoa; phylum Arthropoda; class Insecta; order Coleoptera; family Carabidae; genus Pterostichus; species Pterostichus madidus. Next base: position 23,856,575 of record OU452319.1, read on the forward strand.
TAGGTTGACCCCAGTCTTCTTCGCCGAGGTCACCGAATTTTCGGTGACCCATTTTGCCGTGAGGGCGAGCGCCGCTAGCTGGGTGGTTTCCGCTGTATAGACGGACGTTTACTTTGCTTTCGCCTTTGCCGGAAGTGGGGCCTTCATGGACCTCCTCTGGTGAGACCTTTAGTGGTAAATAAATAAAGAGATTTTAGGAATACAATTTTGTTAAACATAAATCTGGTGTGGGCAGCACATGACTTTCTTATACACAGCATATTTAATATTTAGAATATACAGGGTGGTCCATTTAAAGTGTTATCAGGAAATATCTCGGAAACTATAAATTTTACGCAAAAATGACCTAGACGAAAAACAATCGTACAAAAGGGGGCCATAATAACGAAATATTGGTTTTGTCCTAGATGGCGCTGTTGTCGCTAAATCATGGTCAACTCAATTTTTTAAAATGAAAACCTCTATTTTTTAGTAAAGAATCAGATTCCTCGTTAAAAAAAAGAAGAATTTATTTAGTTCACTTTTTCGTCAGCATGATAGATGACGCTGTAATCGCGAAAAATGATGTTGCTTTCGGACGTTCCTGTATTAGAGCTTATGCTTAATTTAATTAAAATCTAAAATAAAATGCAATTTAAATTTACACCATATGATTTTAGACAGAATGTAAACAATCAGATGAACCATATTTTATAAAAATGGCAATTGAATGTAATGAGACTATTTGTGATTTTAGATGTGCGTGTTAGTGGATGCGCTTGCACGCACACAAACAAAAACTAACAAACTCATAAACAAACTCACACGCACACAAACTCAAATAATACACACACTCACACACAGCCGCGCGCATAAGCTCTAATACAGGACGTCCGAAAGCAACATCATTTTTCGCGATTACAGCGTCATCTATCATGCTGAAGCAGATCTTGGTAAGTGATATATTTTGCGCGTGAAGTGGGGTTACCAGTCGTCAAATCACGGCCCCCAAACATGTTAGTGGTGGAGGAGCCACAGGGATAGCTTTTTCAAATTATAAAAATTTGTCGCCTGTGGGAATCGAACCAGGGACCTCAGGATCCACAGGCCGACTTCATACCACTGAGCTAGCCATCCCATATAAATGTTATATAATATTATTAAACATGTAATTTAATTTTTTTTATGGAGTAGGTGGCACAGTGGTTATCGTGTCGGCCTGTGGATCCTGAGAACCCTGGATCGATTCCCACTGGCAACAAACATTTTCACCACATTAATACTACTCCTGTGCCCCCGCCCCTCCACTAACATCTTTAGGGGCCGTGATTTGACGGCTGGGAACCGCACTTCACGCGCAACTATATATCACTTACCGAGATCTGCTTCGGCAGAGTGCCACATCCAGTAATGGATAGAAGGCGTGATGATATATTTATTTATTTTATTTTATTTAGTTTTTTAGTAATTCAGCATTTATCTGTTTGAAACATATAAAATATCAAATTTGTTTACGTATTATTTTTTACTAATGTTGACTACTTTATGTTTAACTTTACTGATGAGGCATATACAGGTGTCCGGTTTGATATAGCATCCGGTTTGATATAGCATCAAAAACTCTGAATTGAACACTTATGACTTGCTCCTTGCGTTTGACAATTATTATTTGACATATAAATGTTAAACATGTTTATGTTTTTTGTTTCTATTGCTACTATGATTATTGGATTATTAAATATATAAATTAGTTTTCTTAAAATTAGACGCATATACAGGAAAATTACAAATAACATTTCATGTTCCAAATATTTTTGCTAACATCTTTTATTTGAAACTTTTTTTCGTAACTGATTCCATTTTTTAAATAAATGGAATTTATTGTTTTGTATGTTGAGTAAACTTCCTCTTCCGGTTTTTCAATTTCATTCAAAATCAACTCAGCTCTTCGTATTTTCATGAAACTTGTAATTACCAAGTTTCGTTAACAAATCTTATCTCGTTCATGAGATATTGCACACTCGGACACACATCCATCCATCCACACACACAACCACAGACATCATTGAGTAAATGATCAAAACGGATTCAGTGGACCTCAAAACACGACTCCAATATACTTATACTGTGTATAAGAAAGTAAAAATAATAAAATATATCATCGGGCCCATTTTACCCCTATTTGAAAAGGGTGGCACGTGAGTAAAGCTAAGATTTGCAACAGCAGATAAAAAAAATAAATATATCATCACACCTTCTACCCATTACTGGGTGTGGCACTCTACCGAAGCAGATCTCAGTAAGTAATATATATTTACGCGTGAAGAGCGGTTACTAGCCGTCAAATCACGGCCCCTAAAAATGTTAGTGAAAGGCCACAGGAGTAGTATTAATTTGGTAAATTTGTCGGCAGTAGGAATGGAACCAGGGTTCTCAGGATTCACAAGCCGACACGTTACCACTATGTCATCTACTTCATATAAAAAAAATTAAAATCACACCTTTTACCCATTACTGGGTGTGGAATTCCGCCGAAACAGATCTCGGTGATATATTATGCGCGTGAAGTACCGTCAAATCACAGCCCCCAAAAATGGTGGGGAAGCCACAGGGGTAATTTTAATGTGGTGAAAATTGTTTGTCGGCTGTGGGAATCGAACCAGGGTTCTCAGTATGCACTCAATACCACTGAGCCACTCCATTCCAATTTTATTAATAAATAAAAATGGTTAGATGATGCAAATGTGGTTACCAGCCGTCAAATCACTTAGAGATAGTGAAAATTGTTTGTCAATTGTGAGAATCGAATCACAAATTGATTCGATAGCACTGAGCTACCTGCTCGGTAAGAATAAATAAATATGACTTACCAGAAGTATTGAACAAAATATCACTTTCAAAAAAATGAAGGTAGCAAGCGCCATTTTGCTGCAGGTAGGCAGCTAGGGTAGAAATACCACATTCAAGTGTATTAATACTAAAAAATTTACATAAAAACGCAATAAAATTTTTATGGATTTTATACAATGTTAATTATAACAAAATATAATAAAATATATATATAAATTAATCAATTTAATAATTAATTATTAATTTTATAAAAATATTTCACGATTTAGAAAACATTTTGAGGTAAAATAAATAATTTGATTAAAAATAAATAATAAATTATGTATTATAATTTATTATTACATTTATTATAATAATCAATTATGAATGATTACTAATTAAAATAATTTATTGATCATAGCTACTCAAAGATCTGCAACTGCAGAGCAAGCACTCCTAGAAATGCATCAGAATTTACTTACAGTAGTAAATAAATTATATACATTTATTTAAAATATATTTTTTATTTTTCTTTGTTTACCGGACTGTACTGGCTCCAAGATCTGCAACGGCAGATCAGATACATTGTGCTCTTATATTATAATAGAAATAATTAGAATTGATGGCAAAAACATAAAATATTTACGATATATACTAAATATAACTATTACCAAAAAAATGTTTTCTCAATTCCGGGAGTAAATGACCCTCTTTATTCTTCCTTTTCCTCATATATTTATACTCAATTATGCATATTTTGATCCTCGTTATATATTTTTTTAATCGTCGCAGTCGTGATCGCAAAAATGTCTGTTAATGAAAATGCCAATTTTTTTGTGGAACCAGTTTAAAAATTGATTTTTTTTTTAATATGGTTCTATATAATTCAGACTACGAGAAATCGAATGCCGTTGAGCGCATCTTCATATCTTTTTTAGTTCTCGAGTTACAGCGATTTTTGACTTTTTGAAAAGCTCAACTTTGAAGGCCCATATCTCGAAAACTAAAAGAGATATTGAAGTGCGGTTTGAACGAGTGTATTTCTCGTGCCCTAATGAACTTATACTGAAATTTTGAAAATTTTGAAAATTTTTTCAATTTTTTACAAAATTTTCATGTTTCAATATTTCAAAAACTTGAAGAGATAATAAAAATCTGTGGACACCAGTGAATTCCTCTCGTAAAACTACATAGGTATGCAAATTTTTAGCGAAAAATTCACACAGATAAAGTTTTTATTACAAAAAAACGAAAAATCACTGTTTTTTAATTATTTCTTAAGGGGTACCCCTTAAGAATTTTACGAATTTAGGCCATTTTTAGTTTTTTTGCTCTAAAAATTGTATCCGTGGAGCAAAAATTCTGCAATTTTACTTACATTTGTACTTTTACGAGAGGAATTGACTGGTGTTTACAGATTTTTATTATTTCTTCAACTTTTTGAAATATGGGCAAAAGAAAATTTTGAAAAAATTTGTAAAATTTTTAAAATTTTCAAAATATCAGTACAAGTTAATTAGGGCACGAGAAATACACTCGTTTAAACCGCATGTCAATATCTCTTTTAGTTTTCGAGATATGGGCCTTCAAAGTTGAGCTTTAAAAAAAGTCAAAAATCGCTGTAACTCGAGAACTAAAAAAGATATGAAGGTGCGCTCTACGGCATTCGATTTCTCGTAGTCTGATTTATATAGAAATATACTTTAAATTTTTTCGATTTTTAAATTGGTTCAATAAAAAAAAATCCATTTTTTATTGTTTTATTTTAGTACTACAGTAATTAATTAATAACGTTGATACTATTGGTGATAATTAGTTGCAAATTAGGGTACATATAGTTTAAAGTACGCTTAATCAAAAGGTGAAAATTGTAGGGCTGTATCTGTTTTAGTTTTTGAGTAACACCCCTAACAACAATGACGTAATTCAAAAATATTTTGAAATACGTTTATCTTTTGAACGGTACACTCAATTAAAAATATTTTCAAATAAAATATCTTAGTTTTATAATTCTGAACAACATTTACTTGAAGCATTTCTCGATATAACTCCCCAGTTCCGAAATATTTGCCCACGTATATAGTTCAACGGTTTTCGAAGAGATGGCGCCAGCAGTCTCGTTTTAGTTTTGCCGGAAACAGATTTTCTCGATTTATGGCTGTATCGTTAACGTTACAGAAAATCTGTAATGAAAGAAAATACTCTTTAATTTTTTCTCTATCTCTTTTATTTAAACAATTTTTTTATTTGACAAAAAATTATTTTGTTTTATTATTAATTTTTGCTCTAATTAATGTATCAGTTTAATTAGAATACTCAAAATGATTAGATATATGTAAAAAAACTATGCTGAATTTATTGTTAAAGTTTTTAAGTCCGTATCTAATATGGTTTTTGAGAAATTTAAATATAAAATAATAAAATAAATATAAATATATCATCACGCCTTTTAGCCATTACTGGGTGTGGCACTCTGCCAAAGCAGATCTCGGTAAGTGATATATTTATACGGTTACCAGCCGTCAAATCACGGCCCCCAAAGATGTTAATGGTGGGGGAGGCATAGGGGTAATTTTAAATTGGTGAAAATGTTTTGTCGGTTGTGGGAAACGAATCAGGGTACTTTCGATCCACAGGCCGACACGATAACCACTGTGCCATTACCCCATATAATAATATAATTTATAAATGAAACACAATATAAAACAAAAGACAAAATGTCTATTGCAAAGTGGAATTGAGTCTTAATAAATAAGAAAATTTCTTATTATTCACAGATTTACTTATTATGACTCAATTCCACTTCGCAATAGACATTTTGTCTTTTGTTTTATTTCAATAGCTGTCAAGTAGTTTACGATTTTGTCGGTAGATGGCACCACGAGTGGCTTCATAGCTCTCATGTCATGTTACCGTTGTAGATAGGTTAACATCAGTCAGTTCAGCTAAGTCGGTATCACAATCCTCTATTTCCTAGTTGATCTAGTTGGATAAATGATCGCACCATACTGATGAGTCCGGAAGGACGAAACGCGTCTATGGTTAAAGCTGAACTGACCAGCCGTTTGTTGATGACCTGAGAAGTTGATGCAAACGTGCTGTAAAACCTCTATGGAATTATGAGACAAGTGATGGAAAATTTTCTTATTTATTAAACACAATATTTTATAAATACAATTATTTATTTCACCAATCATAATTATTAGCCCAATACTTATCAACAACTTTATACTGTTTATAAGGTATATTATACGGATGTAACTTCGGATTCAATCTTCTTCTATAATCATCCCTTATCTTAGCAAGGGTTGGTAAATCTTTAAAATGGTGATTGATATCTTCATCAGAGTCTTCTTCACAATCTTCTTCTTCTTCTGTTTCTGGCCTGTATGTGACGTAGTCCACACAAGCCTCGGGAATTTCTGATTCAGATGATGATGATGATTCCACGTCATCTGCCGACATATCATAGTCATCAGGAGAGCAGTCCGGATCTTCGGTGGTAGATTCTAGGCTGAAGTCAACATTGCGCCAGAAATCCAAGTCTGGATCTTGTTTGGGGTAGCGGATTACCCCGAGGAGACGTTTACCGCCGGGCTGTGATGTTACAAGCAGAATTTGTAAAAGGAGTATGGTGGTAATGATTGAGTACATTGTGTTGGTAACTATGTAGGTTTCAATTAAATATGGAAATTGTTGGTTATTGAATTCTGGTCGAGTTATATTTTATTTTGATCGTAAATCAATCTCGTTTTTATTATTTATTTATAATTATTGTGTGTGTGGTATGCAGGTTTTATATTATATATATATATATATATATATATATATATATATATATATATATATATATATATATATATATATATATATTTTGTTTAATATACGAGGTGTGGCTATTAAATAACGAGACTGATGCTGTTTTAACATTTAATTTTGATTCCATACCTATTTACTTATTATCACTTTGAATATACACCCCTCCTCTATCCCTACAATGCTCCATGCGAATCTTCCTGTGTTGGAAACAGTGCTGGAAGTCTTCTTCAGAACGCGTGCTGATTTCTCTTTCCTCAAATCTTGTTGCTATTCACCTTAGGCAACAGATAGAAGTAGCACGGTGCAAGATCTGGCGAATAAGGCGGATGGTCCAACACTGGGATGCTGTACTTGGCTAGAAATCTCTTGACAGACATTGCGGAATGAGCCAGCGCTAACCATGACTTGTCCTTCCACAATTTGAGTACTTTTTGCAATAAATTATAAGTTTCAGTAGCAGTTTCATGTGAAATTTCACAACAATTCGTTGCTCTAATGTTGCACTTAACGAATGCTACGGCTATACGGATTTGTATAGAGAAGCGAGAGGTACTGCATTCGAAAGAGAAAGTTTCACGCTGATAAGCTGACGGTCGCTGGTGTTTGTCGCATGCGTACTTCGTCTGTAGCAGCGTCAGTCTCGTTATTTAATAGCCACACCTCGTGTGTTTTATCATCATTTTACTTAATTAATATTTTTGTACATGGTTATACTATAATCGAAATAAAGAGGTTTAATGATACGAGGTGTGGCTATTAAATAACGAGACTGACGCTGCTACAGACGAAGTACGCGAGCGCCAAACACTAACGACCGTCAGCTTTTTAGCGTGAAGCTTTCTCTTTCGAATGCAGTACTTCTCGCTTCTGTAAACAAATCCGTATAGCCGTAGCATTAGTTCTAATTAAGACTTATTTTTTTGTTTTGCCGAAAAAATGTTAAGTTAGAGGAATGAATTGTTGTGAAATTTCACATGAAACTTGGCAAAACTGCTACTGAAACTTATAACATATTGAAAAAAGTACTCGAATTGTGGAAGGACAAGTCATGGTTTCTCCATCAGAACAATGCGCCGGCTCATTCCGCAATGTCAAAAGATTTCTAGCCAAGTACAGACAGCATTCCAGTGTTGGACTATCCACCTTATTCGCCAGATCTTGCATCGTGCGACTTCTATCTGTTTCCTAAGGTGAAATTTGCCTTAATAGCAACAAGATTTGAGGTTTGAAAGAGAAATCGGCACGCGTTCTGAAGAAGACTTCCAGCACTGTTACGAACGCAGAATATTCGCATGGAGCATTGTAGGGATAGAGGAGGGGTGTATATTCAAAGTGATAATAAGTAAATAGGTATGGAATCAAAATAAAATGTTAAAACAGCATCAGGCTCTTTCATTATCTACTGTGTTTCATTCATTAGGAACTGCAGTTGCAGATCTGTTGATGTATTGTGTGTAGGTAAATGAATTCGTAACACAAATAACTTATTTATTTATTTATTTCAGTACATGTAATAAATATATTTTATGCACAACCGGACCAAAATTCATGTGTGTTAGCCCTAAAAAGCGGGCTTAAACACTCCTTTTTAGCCCTAGGGCTGTAAAAAAATAATAAACGACAATTTTTGTTTATTGTGAATACTTGATTTTACAAAATGTCATTTTGACACATATAACCTATGTACATATTTTAATCTTTTGAACATATAATTAAATGATATTTTGTTGTGCATCAAATATTGTATGTAGCACGGGTGAAATTAGCGTTTCTGACCCTGAGCATATTATTAACCCTCGGCGCTTTGCGCCTCGTGCTAATAATCATGCCGCGGGCCAGAAACGCATATTTTCACCCTTGGTATATAAATAACTATTATGTACAACCGAGCCAAAATTAATGTATTTTAGCTCTAAAAAATGGGCTTAAACACTCGTTTTTGGCCCTAGGGCCTTATAAAATGTCAATTTTTACTTTCTTACACACAGTATAAGGAAGTATTGGAATCGTGAAAAAAATCGTTGACGAGATTTTCGCGGAAATACGTGTTTTGAGGTCCACTGAATCCGTTTTGATCATTTTCTCAATAATGTCTGTGTGTGTGTGTGTGTGTGTGTGTGTGTGTGTGTGTGTGTGTGTGTGTGTGGATGGATGGATGTGTGACCGAGTGTGCAATATCTCACGAACGAGATAATATTTGTTAACGAAACTTGGTAATTATAAGTTTCAATAAAATACGAAGAGCTGAGTTGATTTTGAATGAAATTGAAAAACCGGAAGAGGAAGTTATTTCAAAAATGGAATCAATTACGAAAAAAAGTTTCAAATAAAAGATGTTAGCAAAAATATTTGGAATATGAAATGTTATTTGCAATTTTCCTGTATATGCGTCTAATTTTGAGAAAAACTAATTTATATATTTAATAATATATTCCAATAATCATAGTAGCAGTAGAAACAAAAAAACATAAACATGTTTAACATTTATATGTCAAATAATAATTGTCAAACGCAAGGAGCAAGTCTATTCAGCGTTTTTGATATTAAATATGCTGTGTATAAGAAAGTCGTGTGGTGGCCACACCAGATTTTTGTTTATTATGAATACTTGATTTTACAAAATGTAATTTTGACATATAACCTATGTACATATTTGAATCTTTTGAACATATAATTAAATGATATTTTGTTGTGCATAAAATATTGTATGTAGCACGGGTGAAATTAGCGTTTCTGACACTGAGCATGTTATTAGCCCTCGGCGCTTTGCACCTCGTGCTAATAATCATGCCGCGGGGTAGAAAGGTCTGTTTTCACCCTTGGTACATAAATAACTATTTAATATTAAGCATGGTGACTGAGGGTGATTTAATTTCTAATCGTCCTCGTGACAGGGACATTTTTGTAAAGTTTTAAAATGATTTTGTTGCCTACGCGTTCTCTTGTAAATGTTAAATCGTCGTTGTGTTGTGATTCGACGAATAGTTTTCCTATGTTTGGATATGGGGTATATATTTTGTCTATATTTTGATGAGTGAAGTTGATTATGTGTTCTGGCGTGTCTGCTATTGGTTTTTCATCGATTTGTGGTTGTGGTTGTATTTGTTTAATATTGTCTAATGCAAATGTTTCAATCTGATCCTTCTTCTTTTTACATTTTTCAAACTGTGACATAATACTAATTGATGCGTTTTTAATTATTAATAACATTGTGAAAAAACATGTTTTTTGTCAAATTTCTTGGCTCGATATCCTGGGTAATCAAAAAGAAGGATTTCAGGTGGGAATAAACAAAAATGGGGTGGCTAGCTCAGTGGTATGAAGTCGGCGTGTGGATCCTGAGAACCCTGGTACCCTAGATACCCTAGATTCCCACAGGCGACAAACTATTTTCATAATTTCTAAAACTACCTCTGTGGCTCCTCCACCACTAACATCTTTGGAGGCCGTGATTTGACGGCTGTTAACCACATAAATATATCACTTACCGAGATCTGCTTCGACAGAGTGCCACACCCAGTAAAGAGTAGAAGGCGTGATGATATATTTATTTTATTTTTACTATTATGGGGTGGCTAGCTCAGTGTTATGAAGTCGGCCAGTGGATCCTGAGAACCCTGGTACCCTAGATACCCTAGATTCGATTCCCACAGGCGACAAACAATTTTCATAATTTCTAAAATTACCCCTGTGGCTCCTCCATTACTAACATCTTTGGAGGCCGTGATTTGACGGCTGTTAACGTGCATAAATATATTACTTACCGAGATCTGCTTCGACAGAGTGCCACACCCAGTAATGAGTAGAAGGCGTGATGATATATTTATTTATTTATTTTTATAAACAAAAATACTTGACATTGGTAACACTGATATATACATACATATCAGCACGATATAGTCCATTAAATGGGGAGCACGAACCCTAAAATCATTTATGTCGAGTCGGCCTGTGGATTCTGAGAATCCTGGTTCGATTCACCAAATTAAAATGACCCCTGTGGGTCCCCTACCATTAATATCTTTGGGGGCCGTGATTTGACGACTGTTAACGTGTATAAATATATTACTTACTGAGATCTGCTTCGGTAGAGTGCCACACCTAGTAATGGGTAAACGGTGTGATGATATATTTATTTATTTATTTATTAAATAATTAGTCCTCGTTAATGGGGTAATGGCTCAGTGGTATCAAGTCGGCCTGTGGATTCAAAGAACCCTGGTTCGACTCCCACAGCCGGCAAAACATTTTTACCAATTTAAAATTACTCCTGTGGCATCCCCACCACTAACATCTTTGGGGGCCGTGATTTTACGGCTGATAACCGCACATCACGCGTATAAATATATCATTTACCGAGATCTGCTTCGGCAGAGTGCCACACCCAGTAATGGGTAGAAGGCGTGATGATATATTTATTTTATTTTATTTAAACATTCTCAAACACACCACCCTCACTTTAACCACATTCATAGATCCATATATGGGGTGGCTAGCTCAGTGGTATGAAGTCGTCCAGTGGATCCTGAGAACCCTGGTTCGATTTCCATGGACGACAAACAATTTTCATAGTTTCAAAAACTACCCCTGTGGCTTTTCCACCACTAACATCTTTGTGGGCCGTGATTTGACGACTGGTAACCGCACTTCACGCGCAAAATATATCATTTACCGAGATCTGCTTCGGCAGAGTACCACACCCAGTAATGGGTAGAAGGCGTGATAATATATTTATTTATATTTTTTATAGATCCATATAAACTCATTCATTTATTACACTCGAGATCATTTATCACACAACAAACCTTCAATCACATCTATCCAATCACTCCTATTCACTTATCATTCATTTTCTTTCTTCGACGTACATAACATATGCATAAAACATCTCAAATTACTCACGCTTACTCCTAACACCGAATCTACAAAGATTAGAAAAGATGAAAGTGATAGCCTGCACTTGTATATGAAAGAAAAGTCCACACAATGCACTCACTGAAAATGAAATAGATAAGAAAGGAAGGGAGTGTCGCCCCGCGCTTGTCTTTGAAAGTGGATTTCACACCATTGCAGTTAAACACTCTACGTAAGAACTGAAAACGAATAAAAGATAAGAAAGGAAGGGAGTGTCGCTCTACGCTTGTTTTTGAAAGTGAATTCCACACAATTGTACGTCGAAGAAAGAAAATGAATGATAAGTAAATAGGAGTGATTGGATAGATGTCATTTCGAGTGTAATAAATGAATGAGTTTATATGGAGTGATCTATGAATGTGGTTGAAGTGAGGGTGGTGTGTTTGGATGAGAATGTTTAACGTGGGCTGATTGTTTGATGAATGTTATGAGTGAATATTTTATGAGTGATTTTAGAGTTCGTTCTACCCCATTTATTGGGATATAGCGTGAAGATATGTATGTATGTATTTTATTTTATAAATTACCCTGTGGCTTCCTCTCCACTAACATCTTTGGGAGCTGTAATTTGACGGCTGGTACGTGCATAAATATATCACTTACCGAGATCTGCTACGGCAGAGTGCCACACCTAATAATGGATAAAAGGCGTGATGATATATTTATTTATTATTATTAAGTAGTATTTCCGCCTTTATCTGGCGTTGTGCTAACTGTGGAATAAAAAAGATCCCTAGACATGTATTGCCAACTGAAATAATTAGTTTTGATCGCTCGGTAAGTTGTTGTTGAAATTCAATGGCGTATCTGGTTATTTTAAAAGATATCGGTCCAAGAAATTTGATAAGTTTATTTTTGTACTTACTATAAGGCCTTTTCTTATAACGGGGGCGGTTTCGTCATTTTCAATAAATTCTGTAGAGTTTTCTAGGTCGTCATCGTCAATTCCTGATATATCTTTCTGTAATTTGTTAAATATATGTTATACAAGATGTGAATACAACGCGGAACATAGCAAGTTTAACACTTGTTTTTAAAAATGTGCAGAAATTGACTCGTTTGTAAAAAACTTTACTTTTAAAAAGTTTAAATTTGTTGTACCTATAGCATATTTATGGTATAAGATATTTGAAATATTTATTGAAGTAGGTAGCATAATGGTATCGTGTCGGCCTGTGGATCCTGAGAATCCTGGTTCGAATCCCACTACCGACAAACATTTTCACCAAATTAATATTCTTGTGGCTTTAACATCACTAACATCTTTGGGGGCCCTAATTTGACGACTGGTACGTGCATAAATATATCGCTTACCGAGATCTGCTTCGGCAGAGTGCCACACCCAGTAATGGGTAGAAGGCGTGGTGATATATTTATTTATTTATTTTATGTATAGAGCAAAATAGTTTTCATGTATTCATGGATACTGTGATACATTATTATAGTGCCGCTCGGTGAGTGGTAAATGACAACTTTCTATTTTCAAATGACAGTTGGAAAAGTTTCATTCGTAGAAAAAATAAAATATTATATGTATGTAAAAAATTAGATGGCCAAGAAAATAAAAAATAAATAAACAAAAGATTATTTTGACAGCTCTGTCAAGAATTTGTTATTTTAATTGTTGTGCTGAACTGTCAAAATAAGGTTTTTTGTTTTATTTGTTTTTATTTTCATGGATATCTGACTTTTAAATAAAACGGCATATTTTATTTTTCAAATAGCCATGAATATAAAAAATAAACAAAATATTATAGCTAATGCTTTGTTTATTTGTTATATTCATGGCTATCTGATTTTTGACATAAAGTAACATTTTATTTTTCAATTATACAGTACTGCAGATATGCTAGTGTAACAAATTTATATTTATTAGACGTAAAATTTAATTTTAAACATTTTTTTATTCTTGTATTTTTCTTGTAAAATGTATAGAAAAGCCACCCTGTATAGTTTTGTATTTTATATTTTAAAAACTAGTTAAACTAATTTTAATTTAAATTGGCTTGAAAACTAGTAGAAATAATATATAATTAATATAAAATAACATTTCTTATATAATACACGTAAAATTAAATATTTTTAATCAAAAATATTTTTGTGCAAAAAAATACATAGAAAACAGTTTGAGGTTCACTGGTTCCATGTCTAGAAGCGCTGTGATTGGATGCGCGCGCTGGCACCAGACAGCCGAGCTTAATTCAATTGTTATAAACAAGTCTATTAAACAAAGTGTGTTGTGTTGAGTGGAAATTAGTTGTTTTGGACGAAAATATTGGTAAGTTTTAACAAAATATAGTGAAAATGATAAATATAGATGTTATTCTGACTATTTTCATATAAATTTCATCTGGAAATATGTTTTTTGATACTTAAAAATGTAGATGAATTTTGTTACGTAACTGGGGGTCTGCGTAACATGTATTGGGATATAAGGACGTTTAAATATTGCATTTTAATAGTAAAATATGGAATAAACGACCTTAGGTGCTTTGTTTCATGCAATTTTAAATGATGTATAGTAAATATGGAACAGTAATTTTTCATATCTTCATATTTGAACAATTAAATATTATATTTTTTTATGTATCTAACATGTATAATATTTTCTATGTATTTAAATGCATTAAAGTATTGATCGTATAATTTTATATGGATTTATACAAGTGTTTGGCTAAATGAGCGGCACGGAACGCGTTCAATTTTGCACATCGTTGAGTGTAATTGTTCCGATCAACTTTGAAGATTATTCTTGTCCGAGCTGTTCATAAGAAAATATATTTTATTTATTTTTTTATTTTTATGGCTATCTGATTTTTGAAAAAATGTCGTATTTTATTTTTTAAATATCCAATATGCTAGTATTTATAACAAATGAAAAATTTTCAAATGTAAAATTTAAATAAATAAATATAAATATATTAAATAAATATATCATCACGCCTTTTATCCATTACTGGGTGTGGCGGTCTGCCGAAGCAGACTTCGGTAAGTGATATATTTATACGCGGCTACCAGCCGTCAAGTCACAGCTCCCAAAGATGTTAGTGGCCTGGAAGCAACAGGGGTAATTTTAAATTGGTGAAAATATTTGTCGGCTGCGGGGATCGAACCAGGGTTCTTAGGATCCACAGGCCGACTTGATACCACTCTAAATAATTCTAAATAATTTTTTAGTCTTATTATTTTATGGGGTAGCTAGCTCAGTGGTATCAAGTCGGCCTGTGGATCCTGAGAACTCTGGTTCGATTTCTACAGGCGACAAACAATTTTCGCCATTTAAATAAATACCTCTGTGGCTCCCTCATCACTAACAGCTTTGAGGGCCGTGATTTGACGGCTGGTAACCGCACTCTCCCGCAAAATAGATCTGCTACGGCAGAGTGCCACACCTAGTAATGGGTAGAAGGCGTGATGATATATTTATTTTATAGTTTCATGCCTTTTACCTATTACTGGGTGTGGCACTCTGCCGTAGCAGATCTTGAAAAGTGGAGTGCGATTACCAGCCGTCAAATTACGGCCTTTAAAGATGTTAGTGGAGGGAGGCCACAAGAGTAATTATAAAAAATAAAATATATAAATATATCATTTCGCTTTGATGTGGCACTCTGCCGTAACAAATCTCGGTAAATGGTATATTTATAAGCTTGGAGTGCGATTACCAGCCGGCAAATCACGACCCCTAAAATTGTTAGTGTAGGGAGAGTCACAGGGGCAATGTTAATGTGATAAAAATTGTTTGTCGGCTGTGGGAATCGAACCAGGGTTCTCAGGATCCACAGACCGACTCGATACCACTGAATTGCCAATCTGCATAAATTTTGTAAAAAATAATTTTTCTTGATTAGATGTTCGCATTATAAATAAAAATAAAAATTAAATATATCATCACGCTTTCTACCCATTACTGGGTGTGGCACTCTGCCGAAGCAGATCTCGGTAATGATATATTTTGCGTGTGAAGCGCGGTTACCAGTCGTCAAATCACGGCCTCCAAAGATGTTAGTGGTGGAGGAGGCACAGGGGTAGTTTTTGAAATGATGAAAATTGTTTGTCGCCTGTGGGAATCGAATCTAGGGTATCTAGGGTACCAGGGTTCTCAGGATCCACACGCCGACTTCATACCACTGAGCTAGCCATCCCCATATTATTTATATATACCTCAATAAATTCAAAATCATCATTATTATCATCGTTCATTGTATTGTAGTCATTCTCTTCTGTTGGTTGTTCGTCAGGGATGTTTGTTGTTTGGGTGGTATCACTGCTATTTGGTAATGTAAATATACCTGGGTCATACTGGAATAATAATAATAATAATTGTATTTGAATGTAGAAATAATATGTACATACAATTACTTCAGGCAAATGATGGCCTTTTCTATAAAAAGTATTTTGTGGTGCAGCGTCCGTCTCTGCAACTTCCCTTTTTTCATATATTATGGTGGTTAGAGTCTCTTGTTCGTAAGGGATGGTAGTTGTTGTTAGGGTGGTGTCATTGTTTAACTGAGGGTTTACTCTAAGATGCGGTATTGCGTATATATCTGGATTACGCTGGAAAATTATTATTAATAGTTATGTATGTATCAAGGGTGAAAACAGCCGTTTCTGGCTCGCAAAGCGCCGAGGGCTAATAACATGCTCAGGGTCAGAAATGCTAATTTCACCCGTGGTACATATAATATTTTTTCTACGACTGCTATGAAAAGTTGATATATATGCTTTCAGTTGTCATCGTAAAGTTGATGGTTACTGAGTAACAAACAATAAAATACTTTACCGCGCGTCTCCTATAGCAACAAGCGGTAAAGTACTTTACCGCTCGCTTAGAAAAATATAAATTGTTGCTGAAATCTTAATTTATTGAAACAATTCTTACAAAATCTAAAATATAGGTTAGATTAATTTTTACACATGAAGTTTGTTGCGCTATAATCTGAAGTTGAACCTGAACGCAGCTGGGCAGCAGTGCCAACTTAATGAGGATGAGGAATGTTAAAATTGAAAGTGCAGTTTTGACAGTTTTGTATATTTATTCCAGAACTTGAAATGGTGTTTGATAAACTAGATTCTATGATATTCTCATTAGAATTTTCAGTTAGTACGCCAATCACTATTTTCTGAGATTTTTGAGCACATTTTTTTATAAATAAGAAAAAATAGGAAAAAATTTTCCATCACTTGTCTCGTAATTCCACAGAGCTGTCAAGCAGTTTGCGATTTTGTCTCATGTCATGTTACCGTTGTAGATAGGTTAACATCAGTCAGTTCAGCTAAGTCGGTATCACAATCCACTATTTCCTAGTTGATCTAGTTGGATAAATGATCGCACCATACTGATGAGTCCGGAAGGACGAAACGCGTCTATGGTTAAAGCTGAACTGACCAGCCGTTTGTTGATGACCTGAGAAGTTGATGCAAACGTGCTGTAAAACCTCTGTGGAATTACGAGACAAGTGATGGAAAATTTTTTCCTATTTTTTCTTATTTATTAAGACTCAATTCCACATCGCAATAGACATTTTGTCTTTTGTTTTACATTTTTTATTTATGTGTGAAAATTTATCACAAGCAATGATTGTTTATAACAGAATGGATACTGATACCGTGATGGTTACATACAATACAGAAATTGGTGGAACGTGAATTGAACTAGCCCCATATTATTTTTTAAAATTTTTTAATAAGTAAAGTCATAGAATAAATTATGTGTGTGCCTCAAGCGTAAAGTATTTTTATTGCTCCCGCGCTTCAATTACCGAGCACGAGCAATAAAGATTCACTGTACGCTCGTGATACACAAATAATTATAATGCACAACAAAATGACATTTTGCAAAATCAAGTATTCACAATAAACAAAAATTGTCATTTATGTATCCATAGGAAATATTTTTTTTAAGGCCAAAAACAAGTGTTTAAGCCCGGTTTTCATGGTTGTGGATAAATGTATATAGTTTTTCAATGACTTGTAAAATAATTACCTCAATGTCAGGTAGATGGCCGACTCGCTCATCGAAGTTACTCAGGGAATATTCATCGTTATAATCTCTTTCTGCGTTTTCTTTCTCTTCTGCAGATTTGTCATACATTAAATTTGTTTGTGTCTGTTCAGGAAATATTGTTGTAAAGCTGTTCTGTAATATAAAATAAAAAAAATAGAAATATATCATCACGCCTTCTATCTATTACTGAGTGTGACACTCTGCCGTAGCAGATCTCAATCAATGATATATTTATACATTTGGAGTGCGTTTACCAGCCGTCAAATTACGCCCTCTAAAGATGTTACAGATGAGAAAGACACGGGGAAGATATTAAATAAATAAATAAATATATCATCACGCCTTCTATCTACTACTGGGTGTGGCACTCTTCCGAAGCAGATCTCAATCAATGATTTATTTATGGATGTGTAGTGCAATTACCAGCTGTCAAATCACGCACACCAAAGATAGTAGTAGAGAAGCTATAGGGGCAGTATTAAATAAATAAATATAAATATATCACCACGCCTTCTATCTATTAGTGGGTGTGGCACTCTGCCGAAGCAGATCTCGGTAAGTGATATATTTATGCGTGTAAAGTGCGGATACCAGCCGTCAAATTATGGTCCTCAAAGATGTTAGTGGAGGGAGAATTACTGGGGTAGTATTAATATGGTGAAAATTGTTTGTCGACTGTGGGAATCCAACCTGGGTCCTCAAATTCACAAGCCGACTTGATACCACTGAGCTACCTACTTTAAGTTCAGTCAAAATGACAATTTATATATTTTGCGCATTTCCGGGAGTGAATGACGTACATAATTCTGTCTTTGTGGATCCTGAGTACCACGGTTTGATTACCCCAGCCGACAACAATTTTCACCACATTAAAATTACCCGTGTGATGTCCTCTCCAATAACATCTTTGGTGGCCGTGATTTGACGGCTAGTAACGTCGTTTATCTTTTGAATGATACACTCAATTAAAAATATTTTCAAATAAAATATCTTAGTTTTGTAATTCTGAATAACGTTTATTTAAGGTATTTTTCGATACAACCTCTCAGTTCCGAAATAATTGCCCACGTATATAGTTCAATGGTTTTCGAAGAGATGGCGCCAGCAGTCTCGTTTGAGTTTTGCTGGAAACAGATTTTCTCGATTTATGGCTATACTGTTAACGTTACAGAAAATCTGTAATAAAATAAAAAACTCCTTAATTTTGTCTCTATCTGTTTTATTTGAATAAATTTTTTATTTAACACAAAATTATAATTTTGAGTTATTAATTTTTGCTTTAATTAATGTATCAGTTTAATTAGAATATTTAAAATGATCATATGTATGTGAAAAACTGCGCTGAATTGAATAGTCTGTGATAAAAAACACATGAGGTAGGTGATTCAGTGGTGTCGAGTCGGCCTGTGGATCCTGAGAACCCTGGTTCGATTCCTACTGCCGACAAACA
Source organism: Pterostichus madidus (assembly GCA_911728475.2). Taxonomy (NCBI): domain Eukaryota; kingdom Metazoa; phylum Arthropoda; class Insecta; order Coleoptera; family Carabidae; genus Pterostichus; species Pterostichus madidus. The sequence goes on from OU452319.1 coordinate 23,875,573, forward strand.
TTTACACCACATTTATACTATTCTTGAGGCTCCCCCATCACTAAACATCTTTGGGAGGCCGTGATTTGACGACTGGTAACCGTACTTCACTCGCATAAATATATCACTTACCGAGATCTGCTTCGGCAGAGTGCCACACCCAGTAATGGGTAAAAGGTGTGATGATATATTTATATTTATTTATTTTAAAATTACTCCTGTGGCTCCCTCATCATTAATATATTTGGGGGCCGTAATTTGACGACTGGTAACCGCACTTCACACGTATAAATATATTTCTTACCGAGATCTGCTTCGGCAGAGTGCCACACCCAGTAATGGGTAAAAGGCGTGATGATATATTTATATTTATTTACTTTTTTAAAGTAATAAAATTTGTACGGATTTTACAGATCCTTATATATTTTCACTACGCTTTTAGAAAGTAAAATAAAAAGGATATATTATTCTATTGACAGCGTCAAAAACTATGTCTTTCTTCTCTTCTAAAACAAACATTTGACTATAATACTTACTTGTATTTCTGGTAAAAGGTCTTTATTATAGAACCATGCTGCACTGGGCTACAAGTATTTCATAAATTATTATTATTAATTAATTAATTAGATAGTTTTATAATAGTACTTACTACAATCATATAAGATAGCATAAGAATAATAATGAAACTGTCTTTATTCATATTGAAAAATAGTTTGAAAAATATTTGTATTGTATATTTAAATACGATTTATAGTCATAAAAATGATTGATTACTAATATATCATTATTATTATTAGTATTTGTTTCAATAATAAATTAAACTAAATGTAAATAAAGTTTATATTTTGAAAATATTGAAATTACAACAAGAATGTATAGTACATAGTAATGTCCTTGCTTCACAAAAATGTTATTAATAATATTTATACACAACCGGGCCGAAAAGCCCTAAAAGCGGGCTTAAACACTTGTTTTTAGCCCTAGTCCTGTAAACAAATAATTCGTATGGATACATACATAACAATTTGTTTATTGTGAACACTTGATTTTACAAAATGTCATTTTGACATATAACCTATGTACATATTTGAATCATTTGAACATATAATTAAATGTTATTTTGTTGTGCATAAAATATTGCATGTACCACGGGTGAAATTAGCGTTTCTAACCCTGAGCATAGGATGCGGACACTAACGTGACACTGTGACGTTTTTGTGACATAAAAACAGCTGTTCGGACAAAGATCGATGCGTCATCTACAAAATGAACTATTTTTTTATCGCGAGATTTGAAAAGAACGGTTCTTTTCAAATCTCGTCCCAAAAAAATAGCTCATTTTGTAGGTGGCGCAGTGATCTTTGCCCGGACAGCTGTTTTTACGTCACAGTGTCATATGAGTACCTGCATCCTATTGTTATTAACCCTCGGCGCTTTGCGCCTCGTGTTCATAATCATGCCACGGACCAGAAACACTTGTTTTCACCCTTGGTACATAAATAACTATTTAGTACCTATATTTTTCATGCCTAGATATTAAAAGTGAGACTTCATTGACTAACAGATGTCAAAAAAATAACATTTTTATAATTCTAACATTACTTTCTTATTTTTTACAGATTCCAGTGAAGTATAGTGCTGTTACCCGACTTCGGATCAAGGTAAAACTCATTTTTAATTATTAAACTGTGTTTTAATTGTGTAATTAAGTAAAATTTGCAATCATGCTGCGGGCTAGAAAGGCCTGTTTTCACCCTTGGTACACAAATAACTATTATTAATAGAAATCAAGTTAAATTTTGGATACAGGTACAGTTTTATATAGTTTTAAGATGATTCTGTTTCCAATGCGTTCTCTCGTGAAGGTTAGTTGTTCCTGTTGATTTTGTTGTGAAGGGTACACGGCGCTGATTCTCGCTGTTGTATTTTGGTATTTCGTGTATTTTTCCTGGTCTTGTTTATATCGTGGTGATGGTATTGCCCATGTACTTGGTGGGTGGGGTACTTGCATGCCCCATATATTGTGATTTGGTTGCCATGTATTTGGGAGAAATGGTAATTGAGGTTTTATGTTACCTGTATTTTGTGGGATAAATTTTGTATGCCATATACTTTCCCAGGTGGGTTTTGGCTTTGATGTGTCTAAGATGTCACTGGATTTTTCATGTGTGGTTGAAAGGGCGGGTGAGGATTGTGCCTCATAATTTGGAGCTTTGTCATTCTGTTTTTTATATTTGTCTAACTGTAATTAATTGTTAATATATTTTTAAAAGTACTACAATGATACTGTTATCGGCGAAGTATAGTTTTAGAATTTTATACTTTGCCGATGATATATATATATATATATATATATATATATATATATATATATATATATATATATATATATATATATATATACATACATACATACATACATACATACAGGATGGTCCATTTAAAGTGTTATCAGGAAATATCTCGGAAACTATAAATTATACGCAAAAATGACCTAGACGAAAAACAATCGTACAAAAGGAGGCCATAATAACGAAATATTGGTTTTGTCCTAGATGGCGCTGTTGTCGCTAAATCATGGTCAACTCAATTTTTTTAAATGAAAACCCCTATTTTTCATTAAAGAATCAGATTCCTCGTTAAAAAAAAGAAGAATTTATTTAGTTCACTTTTTCGTCAGCATGATAGATGACGCTGTAATCGCGAAAAATGATGTTGCTTTCGGACGTTCCTGTATTAGAGCTTATGCTTAATTTAATTAAAATCTAAAATAAAATGCAATTTAAATTGACACCATATGATTTTAGACAGAATGTAAACAATCAGATGAACCATATTTTATAAAAATGGCAATTGCATGTAATGAGACTATTTGTGATTTTAGATGTGCGTGTTAGTGGATGCGCTTGCACGCACACAAACAAAAACTCACAAACTCACACGCACACAAACTCAAATAATACACACACACAGAGCCGCGCGCATAAGCTCTAATACAGGAACGTCCGAAAGCAACATCATTTTTCGCGATTACAGCGTCATCTATCATGCTGACGAAAAAGTTAATTAAATAAATTCTTCTTTTTTTTAACGAGGAATCTGATTCTTTCATAAAAAATAGGGGTTTTCATTTAACAAAATTGAGTTGACCATGATTTAGCGACAACAGCGCCATCTAGGACAAAACCAATATTTCGTTATTATGGCCCCCTTTTGTATGATTGTTTTTCGTCTAGGTCATTTTTGCGTAAAATTTATAGTTTCCGAGATATTTCCTGATAACACTTTAAATGGACCACCCTGTATATATATACAGGGGGTTTGTTAAAAGCTTGCCACATATTTCGTTTATTTTGTGAGATATAAACAAATGTTGTTAAGTAAAATTTATAATATATAGGTTCACTTTAAATCTAGCAAAAAATAGATAATAGTTATTTATTATTAGTGGTTTTAGGGCGGCATTTTTTATATTGTTCACTTCATAAGTTTACTATTCCATTTCTACGAATTGTGAATTACGATTTCGAATATTTTTCTTCATCGTCAAGTCAATACATACATACATACATATCTTCACGCTATATCCCATCAAATGGTGTAGCACGAACCATAAAATCACTCATAAAACATTCACTCATAACATTCATCAAATAATCAGCCCCCGTCAAACATTATCATCCAATAAATAAGAAAAAATAGGAAAAATTTTTCCATCACTTGTCTCGTAATTCCACAGAGGTTTTACGAGACAAGTGATGGAAATTTTTTTCCTATTTTTTCTTATTTATTAAGACTCAATTCCACATCGCAATAGACATTTTGTCTTTTGTTTTATTTCAATAGCTGTCAAGCAGTTTGCGATTTTGTCGGTAGATGGCACCACGAGTGGCTCCATAGCTCTCATGTCATGTTACCGTTGTAGATAGGTTAACATCAGTCAGTTCAGCTAAGTCGGTATCACAATCCACTATTTCCTAGTTGATCTAGTTGGATAAATGATCGCACCATACTGATGAGTCCGGAAGGACGAAACGCGTCTATGATTAAAGCTGAACTGACCAGCCGTTTGTTGATGACCTGAGAAGTTGATGCAAACGTGCTGTAAAACCTCTGTGGAATTACGAGACAAGTGATGGAAAATTTTTTCCTATTTTTTCTTATTTATTAAGACTCAATTCCACATCGCAATAGACATTTTGTCTTTTGTTTTATTATCATCCAAACACACCACCCACACTTCAACCACATTCATAGATCCCTCCATATAAACTCATTTATTTATCACACTCGAAATCATTCTTACATAACCAACCCTCAATCACATCCATCCAATCACTCCTATTCACTTATCATTCATCTCCTTTCTTCAATGTACATAACATATGCATAAAACATCTCAAATTACCCGCGCTTACTCCTATCAATGAGTCTAATAACGAATCTAACAACGAGCCTACAAAGATTAGAAAAGATGAAAGTGATAGCCTGCACTTGTATATGAAAGAAAAGTCCACACTATGCACTCACTGAAAATGAAACAAAAAGATAAGAAAGGAAGGGAGTGTCGCTCTACGCTTGTTTTTGAAAGTGAATTCCACACAATTGCAGTTAAACACTCAATGTAAGATCAGAAAACGAATAAAAAAAAGTCAATGTAGGGTTGAAAATATTATCTCGAAAAATTCCTTTATTACTGCCTAATTTAAATATGCCATCCAATGGTAAAAAACTTCCCCACCTATAGTTTGTCTCAATTACAATTATTTATTTATGTTTATTAATTTAATATCACTAACCGAGATCTGCTTCGGTGCCACACGCAGTAATGGGTAAAAGTCGTGATGATATATTTATTTTATATTTATTTTTTTAATTTAAAAAAACCAACATTTGATTAACTTAGAGAGGGCGGCAAATTGAAGGCCGCTCTGGACGGCAAAACTTCTAGGTACACCACTGTTTATTATACTAGTGTTTTAACATGCAAGAAAAGTTTAAACACGAGACCGAAGGTTATATATAGTTTCTCAAAATACGGTAGATCAGTGGCGTACCTAGAACTTTTGCCGCCCAAGGCGGTCTTCAATTTGTCGCCCTTTCTAAGTCAATCAGATGGTGGTTTTTATAAATTAAAAAATAAATATATCATCACGATTTTTACCCATTACTGGGTGTGGCACTCTGCCGAAGCAGATCTCGATAAATGATATATTTATGTACGTGAAGTGCGGTTACCAGCCGTCAAATCACGCCCCCCAAAGATTTTAGTGGTGTGGGAGCCACAGGGGTAATTTTAAGTTGGTGAAAATTATTTATTGGCTGTGGGAATTGAACCGGGGTCCTCAAGATCCACAGATCGAATAAATAATTGTAATTGAGAGAAACTATAGGTGGGAAACTTTTTTACCATTGGATGGCATATTTAAATTAGGCAGTAATGAAGGCATTTTTTGAGATAATATTTTCAACCCTACATTGACTTGACGATGAAGAAAAATATTCGAAATCATATAGTAATTCATAATTCATAGAAATCGAATAGTAAATTTATGAAGTGAACAAGTTGTTTTTTACAACTAAAACTAAATATAAAAATCTGGTGAGGTCAGCACACGACTTTCTTATACACAGCATATTTAATATTTTGACTATATGAATGATATATAATATTATTAAACATGTAATTTAGTTTTTCAGTAATTCAGCATTATCTGTTTGAAACATATAAAATATCAAATTTATTTACGTATAATTTTTTAGTAATGTTGACTACTTTATGTCTAACTTTACTGATGAGGCATATACAGGATGTCCTGTGTTCGAGCCTAACCCTTGGTGTCTCAAGAACCGTGAGATACGAAGTCGATTAAATTGAGGCAAAGTTGCCAAATTAGACGACCATTTTAATGATGTATTTGGTTTTCCGAAAAAAGACATAGATAAAATTAAAATTTATGTTTTTTTGTTTCTACTGCTACTATGATTATTGAAATATATTATTAAATATAAAAATTAGTTTTTGTCCAAGTTAGACGCATATACAGGAAAATTGCATAAACATTTTACGTTCCATGCTAACATCTTTTATTTGAAACTTTTTTTCGTAACTGATTCCATTTTTAAAATAAATGGAATTTATTGTTTTGTGTGTCGAGTAAACTTCCTCTTCCGGTTGTTCAATTTCATTCAAAATCAACTCAGCTCTTCGTATTTTCATGAAATTTATAATTAGCAAGTTTCGTTAACAAATCTGATCTCGTTGATGAGATATTGCACACTCGGACACACATCCATCCATCAAAACGGATTCAGTGGACCTCAAAACACGTATTTCCGCGGAAAATCTCGCCGACGATTTTTTTTACGATTCCAATACTTCGTTATACTGGGTATAAGAAAGTAAAAATGCCGCCCGGTACGGCCCGTACCACCGCCCCCCTCTAGATTCGCCACTGATTATGCGCTTTTTTGTCTAGAATAACTTTGTTTCAAGATAAACGAAATATTGTTGATGGCGGTGTCATGGCAAACAGCCGGTATAAGGGTTGATTAGTACCTCGATAAATTCATATTGGCCATCATCTTCTTCGGCATGCTCTCGTTCCTCTGCAGATTTATCATACATTGAATTATCTGTGTCTTCTTCTATTTTCTTCTCGTCTAATAACGACATCGTCTCTGGTTTTTGTATATTATATGAATATATTTCAGGATTTCTCTACAATTCATAATTATATTATAGCCCTGATATCTCAGCTAGTACGTTATAAAATATAAATATATATAAATATATCATCACGCCTTTTATCCATTACTGGGTGTGGCACTACGTCGAAAGAGATCTTGGTAAATTATATATTTATGTACGTACCAGCTGTCGAATTATAGCCCCCAAAGATGGTAGTGGTGAGGGAGCCATAGGGGTAATTTTAAATTGGTGAAAATGTTTGTCGGCTGTGGGAATCGAACCAGGGTTCTTAGGATCCACAGGCCGACTTGATACTACTGAGCTACCTACCTGATATATCATAAAATCATTACGGAATAAACAGGATGTCTACTATTTTTTCCGAATATAAGAAATATAATAAATAAATAAATAAATAAATATATCATCACGCCTTCTACCCATTACTGGGTGTGGCACTCTGCTGAAGCAGATCTCGGTAAGTGATATATTTTGCGCGTTAAGTGCGGTTACCAGTCGTCAAATCACGGCCCCCAAACATGTTAGTGGTGGAGGAGCCACAGGGATAGCTTTTTCAAATTATGAAAATTTGTCGCCTGTTGGAATCGAACCAGGGACCTCAGGATCCACAGGCCGACTTCATACCACTGAGCTAGCCATCACGACTGGTAACCGCACTTCACGCGCAAAATATATCAGTTACCGAGATCTGCTTCAGCAGAGTGCCACACCCAATAATAGGTAGAAGGCGTGATGATATATTTTTTATTACCATTTCTGTGGCTCCCCCACCACTTTACATCCTTGGAGGTCGTGATTTGACGGCTGGTAACGCGAAAAAATATATTATTTACCAAGATCTGCTTCGGCAGAGTGCCACAGAATGCGTGTTCATATATTTTGTATTTATTTTTTTATTACCACTTCTGTATCTTCCCCTACTTTACATCTTTGGAAGCCGTGATTTGACGGCTGGTAACCGTACTTCATACGCATAAATATACCACTTGTCGATATCTGCTTCGGCAGAGTGCCACCGCTAATAATAGGTAGAAGGCGTGATGATATATTTCTTATTTATTTTTTATTACCATTTCTGTGGCTCCCCCACCACTTTACATCCTTGGAGGTCGTGATTTGACGGCTGGTAACGCGAAAAAATACATTATTTACCAAGATCTGCTTCGGCAGAGTGCCACAGAATGCGTGTTCATATATTTTGTATTTATTTTTTTATTACCACTTCTGTATCTTCCCCTACTTTACATCTTTGGAAGCCGTGATTTGACGGCTGGTAACCGTACTTCATACGCATAAATATACCACTTGCCGATATCTGCTTCGGCAGAGTGCCACCGCTAATAATAGGTAGAAGGCGTGATGATATATTTCTTATTTATTTTTTATTGCCATTCCTGTGGCTCCCCCACCACTTTACATCCTTCGGGATCGTGTTTTGACGGCTGGTAACGCGATAACATATATTATTTACCAAGATCTGCTTCGGCAGAGTGCCACAGAATGCGTGTTCATATATTTTGTATTTATTTTTTTATTATCACTTCTGTATCTTCCCCTACTTTACTTCTTTGGGAGCCGTGATTTGACGGCTGGTAACCGTACTTCATACGCATAAATATACCACTTGTCGATATCTGCTTCGGCAGAGTGCCACCGCTAATAATAAGTAGAAGGCGTGATGATATATTACTTATTTATTTTTTATTGCCATTCTTGTGGCTCCCCCACCACTTTACATCCTTGGAGGTCGTGATTCGACGGCTGGTAACGCGCAAAAATATATCACTTACCAAGATCTGTTTTGGAAGAATACCGCACCCAATAATGGGTAAAAGGCGTGATGATATATTTATTTTATTTTATATCAATGAATTTCGTACACGCGCTATAGTACATACTTACACTGAAATCGGGCATGTGACCATTATTGTGGTACCTTGCTAGGCTCGGCTGTAATAGTGTTTTATTACGTATTATGAATTAGTAATTCACTAAATAACTCAACTATACTTACCACAACATTGTAAGATAATAAAGCAATAATTAAACTAACTTTATACATGTTTAAAAATACTTTAACAAATATGTGCAATGTTTAAATAATTTAAATGCATTTTATACTCATTAAAATGATTGATTACTAATATTTCATTATTATTTTTATTTATTTTAACAATAAATTTAAATAATTTACATAATTTTGGATTTCTAGAAAATATTTAATTTAATATAAATATAATAGGAAAAAAGTATTGTTTTCTAAAGAAAATAATCTGGTGTGGGCAGCACACGACTTTCTTAAACACACCATATTTAATATTTGGAATATAGATCAATGAAATTGATATAGCATAAAAACGCTGAATTGAACACTTATGACTTGCTCCTTGCGTTTGACAATTATTATTTGACATATAAATGTTAAACATGTCTATGTTTTTTGTTTCTATTGCTACTATGATTATTGGAATATATTATTAAATATATAAATTAGGTTTTCTCAAAATTAGACGCATATACAGAAAAATTACAAATAATATTTTGTGTTCCAAATATTTTTGCCAACATCTTTTATTTGAAACTTTTTTTCGTAACTGATTACATTTTTGAAATAAATGGAATTTATTGTTTTGTGTGTCCAGTAAACTTCCCCTTCCGGTTTTTCAATTTCATTCAAAATCAACTCAGGTCTTCGTATTTTCATGAAACTTTTAATTACCAAGTTTCGTTAGCAAATCTTATCTCGTTCATGAGATATTGCACACTCGGACACACATCCATCCACACACACACAGACATCATTGAGAAAATGATGAAAACGGATTCAGTGGACCTCAAAACACGTATTTCCGCGATAATCTCGATTTTTTTCACGATTCCAATACTTCCTTATACTGTCTATAAAGAAAGTAAAAAACCCATTATTGGGTGTGGCACTATCTCGGTAAGTGATATATTTATGCGCGTAAAGTGCGGTTACTAGTCGTCAAATCACGGCCCTTGAAGATGTTAGTGAAGAGGAAATCACAAGAGTAATATTAAATAATAAATAAATAATATATCATCACGCCTTTTACCCATTACTGGATGTGGCACTCTGCCGAAGCAGATCTTGGTAACTGATATATTTAGGCACGTTACCAGCCGTCAAATCACGGTCCCCAAAGATGAAACGGTGGAAGAGCTACAGGGATAATTTCAATTTGATAAAAATGTCGGCTGTGGGGATCGAACCAGGGTTGTTAGGATCCACAGGTCGACTCGATATACCACTAAGCCATTACAACATAAATAAATAATAATAATAAATTAAATAAAGATACTTTTATTGATATATAAATATTATATTTGTATTACATTAACGCTTTTTATCATGAAAATATTGATGCGAATCATATTTTTCATCATCAAAGTCGAAGCTTTCGTCTACAATCGCGCTTTTCGGCTTTACTAGCTCTTTATTAAAATAACCAGGGCCTAGTTTGAAGCTGAAATGGAGCTTGTGCTTAGTAGAACCATCGTGACTTGTATTTTTTTTCAGATCTGTCAAGAATTGTCTGTATATTGATGTTATTATAAGTGGTTCAACTTTCGATTTGAAATCGGAGCTGGTTGCTTTAGATTTGGAATTTGGTTTTTTCAATTGCATTAAGATGTATTTGTTAGTCTTTTCTGTGGTGGTAACACTCTCTGATTCGCTTACATAGGGTGCTGGGGTTATTAACAACATATTATTGCTGTCATCCATTGGAGATTTTCTATCATTTGATTCTAGTGATTGGTACATATAATTGCCGTATTCATCTTGGTCAACCCCTGTTAATACTAACTCTTCTTTGTCTTTAGGATTCATTGCTTTTGAGATTGATGAATAAAATTTACGTAAATTCATTTTAGACTCATCAGGGGGTGTTTCTGTGTATTTTTTAGCTTCAAACATGCTTGAAAGGTGTTTAGGAAAATAACCAAGTAATTCTGAATTTTCTTCAGCGTTGCGCATTGATTCATCGCCGAATAAAATGGCGCCGGAACTTGATCCCTCATCCAGAGATATTTTTAATGGTCCGTTTTTATTGGTATATTGAAATTCTGGTTTTAAATTGTTCTCGATATTCTCAAAATTGTCTAAAGTGACTGAGTAAGGCTCGAAGTTTGATGATGGAGTGTTGTTATATCGTCCACTGATAGTTTTCCAAATCTTAGAGGCTTCCTTTGCGTCTTTAACTTTACTTCGAGGGTTGTAGAAGGGTTCAATACGGTGGTAGATCTTTTTTGCAGGTGGGGGTGGTCTTGAATAATTTCTTAAAGGGGTTGTAGGGTACGAAGGGGGTAAGTTTGTTTCGTTTTTGGAGTGGACTAAAATGTTTGGATCGAATGTGTATGAAAATATTGTGTTGTTCTGTGGATCGCGTTGTGTTATAGAAATGTTCATAGGACTGTTACCGTCCCAGAAAATGGGAGTGACACTGCTCTGCCCGCCCCCAAAACTGTAGTTATATGATTGATTACTTGGTTCAATTGAATCGAGACCTGAGAAGAATAGTTTTTCGTCTTCTGGGTATTTTGGTTGCGCGTCTCGTCGTTGGTTTGGTTGGTACCCCTGATAAAACCTATAAGATATAAGTAAAGTGACGTATATGTATAATTGTTTTCACTACCCTATAGATAAGGGTGTGAGAAATATTAATTCTTTATAAATAAGAAAAAATAGGAAAAAACTAATTTCCCATCACTTGTCTCATAATTCCACAAAGGTTTTACAGCACGTTTGCACCAACTATCAGGTCATCAACAAACGGCTGGTCAGTTCAGCTGTAACCATAGACGCGTTTCGTCCTTACAGACTCATCAGTATGGTGCGATCATTTATCCAACTAGACCAACTAGGGAATAGTGGATTGTGATACCGATTTAGCTGAACTGACTGATGTTAACCTATCTACGCCGGTAACATGACATGAGAGCTAAGGAGCAACTCGTGGTGCCATCTACCGACAAACTCGCAAACTGTTTGACAGCTATTGAAATAAAACAAAAGACAAAAAGTCTTATAATTTCACAAAGATTTTACAGCACGTTTGCATCAACTATCAGATCAGGTTATGAGACAAGTGATGGAAAATTTGTTTTTTCCTATTTTTTCTTATTTATTAAGACTCAATTCCACATCGCAATAGACATTTTGTATTTTGTTTTATTAATTCTTTATATATGTTAGAAGAACAAAAGAGAATACAAAATTAAATTTTACGTTTAAAAATATGAAATTTGTTATACTAGTGTTTTTATAATGGTAGATATATAATAGTTATTTATGTATCAAGGGTGAAAATAGGTGTTTATGGCTCGTGATATGATTATTGGCACGAGGAGCAAAGCGCCGAGGGCTAATAACAATGCTCAGGGTCAGAAACGCTAATTTCACTCGTGGTACATACAATATTTTATGCGCAACGAAATAACATTTAATTATATGTTCAAAAGATTAAAATATATACATAGGTTAAATGTCACACTGATATTTTGTAAAATTAAGTATTTTTAATAAATAAAAATAGTCATTTTATTTATGTATCCATATGAATTATTATTTTTTTATAGCACTAGGGCTGAAATCAAATGTTTAAGTCCCGTTTTTAGGGTTAAAATATATGAATTTCTGTTCGGTTCTGCATGAAATAATATAATGTCAGCTCATTGACAGTTTCATATAAAGTGTTGTTGAAAATAATATTTATACACAACCGGACCGAAAAGCGTATGTATTTGCCCTATAAAGCGGGCTTAAACACTTAAAAAAAAAAAAAAATTTCCTATGAATACACAAATAAAATGACAATTTTTGTTTCTGACCCTGAGCATGTTAATAACCTTTGGCGTTTTGCGCCTCGTGCTAATAATCATACCGCGGGCCAGAAATGCCTGTTTCACCCTTATGCACAACCGGGTCGAAATTCAAATATTTTAGTCCTAAAAATTGGGCTTAAAAACTTCCCTAGGGCTGAAATTAATGTGTTTTAACCCGAGAAAGCGGGCTTAAACATTTGTTTCTGGCCCTAGGGCTTTTAAAATATAATTCCTATGGATACATAAATAGACAATTTTAGTTTATTGTTAATACTTGATTCTGCAATGGGATGGCTAGCACAGTGGTATGAAGTCGGCCTGTGGATCCTGAGGTCCCTGGTTCGATTCCCACAGGCGACAAATTTTCATAATTTGAAAAAGCTATCCCTGTGGCTCCTCCACCACTAACATGTTTGGGGGCCGTGATTTGACGACTGGTAACCGCACTTCACGCGCAAAATATATCACTTACCGAGATCTGCTTTAGCAGAGTGCCACACCCAGTAATGGGTAGAAGGCGTGATGATATATTTATTTATTTATTTATACTTGATTCTGCAAAATGTAATTTTGACATATAACCTATGTACGTATTTTAATCTTTTGAACATATAATTAAATGTTATTTTGTTGTGCATAAAATATTGTATGTACTACGGGTGAAATTAGCGTTTCTGACCCTGAGCATTGTTATTAGCCCTCGGCGCTTTGCGCTTTACTTTTAAAAACAAGCGCAGGGCGGCACTCCCTTCCTTTCTTATTTGTTTGATTTTCAGTGAGTGCATTGTGTGGACTTTTCTTTCATATACAAGTGCAGGCTATCGCTTTCATCTTTTCTAATCTTTGTAGATTCGTTGTTAGATTCGTTATTAGATTCGTTGTTAGCGAGTAAGCGTGAGTAATTTGAGATGTTTTATGCATATGTTATGTACGTCGAAGAAAGAAGATGAATGATAAGTGAATAGGAGTGATTGGATAAATGTGTTTGAAGGTTTGTTTGTCGAGTGTAATAAATTAATGAGTTTATATGAATCTATGAATGTGGTTGAAGTGAGGGTGGTGTGTTTGGATGCAAATGTTTGACGAGGGCTGATTGTTTGATGAATGTGATAGGAGAATGATTTTAGGGGTCGTGCTACCCCAGTTGTTGGGATATAGCGTGAAGATATGTATGCATGTATGCTTTGCGCCTCGTGCCGCGGGCCAGAAATACCTCTTTTTACCCTTGGTACATAAATTGGTCACAAAATGCCGAAATAGTGGTAACTTGCAGATTAATCATAAAAAATAAGGCTTGTCATTAACTTATCATTAACAAATAATACATACATACATATCTTCACGCTATATCCCATCAAATGGGGTAGCACGAACCATAAAAACACTCATAAAACATTCACTCATAACGTTCATCAAATAATCAGCCCTCGTTAAAGATTTTCATCCAAACACACCACCCTCACTTCAACCACATTCATAGATCCCTCCATATAAACTCATTCATTTATCACACTCGAAATCATTCTTACATAGCAAACCCTCAATCACGTCCATCCAATCACTCCTATTCACTTATCATTCATCTCCTTTCTTCAACATACATAACACAAGCATAAAACATCTCAAATTATCCACGCTTACTCCTAACAACGAATCTAATAACGAATCTAACAACGAATGTACAAAGATTAGAAAAGATGAAAGTGATAGCCTGCACTTGTATATGAAAGAAAAGTCCACACAATGCACTCACTGAAAATGAAATAGATAAGAAAGTAAGGTAGTGTCGCCCTGTGCTTGTTTCTGGAAGTGAATTCCACACAATTGCAGTTAAACACTCTACGTAAGAACTGAAAACGAATTAAAAGATAAGAAAGGAAGGGAGTGTCACTCTACAAATAATGATCGAGTTACAAAATAGAATAGAAAGTCATTGTATATATATGTACCTGTTTCGTCCCATTCTTGGATACATTTGTCTTTGGAGCTGACTGATCCTTTGTCGTTCCTGATCATAATTATTTTGGTAGGGTGAAGAATACCCTCTTCGCATATTTGTGTACGAGCCATCAGGCATTCTAAAAGGCGGTTCAACAAATGTGGCTGGTCTTCCTCTTTGATTATTATTCACAGAATACAAACTATCATTCAACAATTTAGTAAAACCAAGTATGTTTCCGCTGTACTCTTCAATTGCACCACCTTGTCGGCCGGGACTTGCATTGCGGAATGGTTTTCGAAGAACGTTACCTGTGTACAGCTTCTTGTGTGTGGTAAGTCTTGTGCGATGTCTTCTGTGGGACTTGAAAGGTTTTCTTTGTGAAGGGAAACCGTTTAGATTTGAATCGTTGTCTTCGCCGCTGTCTGGTTCTGTGTGATTGAACATGACAGTGGATTGATTGTTTTTAGAGATGTGTTCTAATGTGTATTCTTCTGGTATTGGGTGTATAGCAACGTCCATGTTCATGGTAAGGTTTTTGTTACGACGATGGGCGTTGAAACGAGCGGCTGGGAGGGTTAGGTTGTCGATGGTGTTTGAGCGATCGTGGGACCAGTCTGAATTGAGGGAGGATGGTGGTGACACTATATGAAAATAGAAAAATATATGTTTTATTTGTTTATCCTAATTAATAGATGTAAATATGCGTCCTGGTTGTAGGTATAGTGTGTGTATGTCGAGATATTTGTAAAAATCTGTATTTCTAAAGGGTGGCTTTAACTCCTAACGGCGGAAAGTATTAGCTATTTTTTTATCACC
This sequence comes from Pterostichus madidus, assembly GCA_911728475.2. NCBI lineage: Eukaryota > Metazoa > Arthropoda > Insecta > Coleoptera > Carabidae > Pterostichus > Pterostichus madidus. Next base: position 23,890,869 of record OU452319.1, read on the forward strand.
ATGTTTATTTTTATTTATTTTTTAATTATATGAGAAAATTATTATTATTGGTATAGTTAATAGTAATAGGATTATAAAAATGTTCTGGAATTGATATATATTTTAATGTGGGGTAGAACCCTGGTTCGATTCCCACAGCCAGTAAATATTTTTACCAAATTAAAATTACCCCTATGGGGTGGCTAGCTCAGTGATATGAAGTCGGCGTGTGGATCCTGAGGACCCTAGTACCCTAGATACCCTAGATTCGATTCCCACAGGCGACAAACAATTTTCATAATTTCAAAAACTACCCCTGTGGCTCCTCCACCACTAACATCTTTGGGAGCCATGATTATACGGCTGGTAACCGCATTTTAAGCACATAAATATATCAATTATCGAGATCTGTTTCGGCAGAGTGCCACACCCAGTAATGAGTAGAAGGCATGATTATATATATTTAATTATTTTTAAAATAATATACCCAATTTAAAAAAAAAATTAATTTGTTTTTGATTTTTATGTCTTAAAATCTAGTTAAACAAATTTAAATTAATTTAAAATTGTCTTGAAAACTAGTAGAAATAATATATAATTATTTAAAATATTATTTTTAATATGATATGCGTAAAAATACAATATTTTAAATCAAAATAATTTTTGTGCAAAAAAATACATAGAAAACAGTTTGAGGTTCACTGGTTCCATGTCTAGAAGCGCTGTGATTGGATGCGCGCGCTGGCACCAGACAGCCAAGCGTTACTCAATTGTTATAAACAAGTTTATTAAACAAAGTGTGTTGTGTTGAGTGCGAATTAGTTGTTTTGGACGAAAATATTGGTAAGTTTTAACAAAATATAGTGAAAATGATAAATATAGATGTTATTCTGACTATTTTCAAATAAATTTCACATGGAAATATGCTTTTTGATACTTAAAAATGTATATGAATTTTGTTATGTAACTGGGGGGTCTGCGTAACATGTACTGGGATATAAGGACGTTTAAATATTGCATTTTAATAGTAAAATATGGAATAAACGGCTTTAAGAACATTGTTTCATGCAATTTTAAATGATGTATAGTAAATATGGAACAGTAATTTTGTATATTTTCATATTTGAACAATTAAATATTATATTTATTTATGTATCTACACATGTATAATATTTTCTATGTATTTAAATGCATTAAAGTATTGATCATATGATTTTATATGGTTTTATACAAGTATTTTGATAAATGAGTGGCACGGAACGCGTTAAATTTTGCACATCGTTGAGTATAGTTGTTTCACTCAACATTTAAGATTATTCTTGTCTGAGCTGTTCATTAGAAAATATATTTCATTTGTTATTTATTTTTATGGTTATCTGATTTTTGAAAAAAATGTTATATTTTATTTTTTAATTTTTTAGTACTGCACTCATTCTAAACAATTTTTATTATTTTTTTAATATCTTTGGGGGGCCGTGATTTGACGGGTGGTAACCGCACTTCACGCGCATAAATATATCACTTACCGAGATCTGCTTCGGCAGAGTGCCACACCCAGTAATGAGTAAAAGGCGTGATGATATATTTATTTATTTTATTTTGTGTTTTAAATATTTCTTAGTAACATTTCACAGTTAAAAAGTATTTTTGTAAATAAATGGTCGCCATTTTGAAATGTTTAAGTAAAACTATGATATTTTATGTACTTTATGATTCCCTATGTTAAATTTAAAGAACTTCGGTTCGATTCCCACAGCCGACAAACAATTTTCGCCAAATTAAAATTACCCCTGTGGCTCCCCAACCACTAACATCTTTGGGGGATGTGATTTGATGGTACTTCACGCGCATAAATATATCACCGAAATCTGTTCGGCAGAATACCACACCCAGTAATGGGTAAAAGGCGTGATTTTTTTTTTTTTTTATATGAAGTAGATGGCATAGTGGTAACGTGTCGGCTTGTGAATCCTGAGAACCCTGGTTCGATTCCTACTGCCGACAACTGGTAACCGCACTTCACGTGCATACATATATCACTTACCGAGATCTGCTTCGACAGAGTGCCACACCCAGTAATGGGTAAAAGAAGTGATATATTTATTTATTTTATATTTTGCTCTAAGATATAGAAGACAGACAATTTTCGTATATTTTTAAAATCTTATGTTTTAAAATGGAGTAGGTAGCTCAGTGGTAGCACATCGGCTTGTGGATTTGAGATCCCGGGTTTGATTCTTACAGTCGACAAGCATTTTTCACTACATTTAAAGTACCTTTGTGGTGTGTATGTGAAAATTTGTACAGTTTAAAGTTTTCTACCCCTATAATCCGTTTAAAAAATCTGATGCTGTGAAGGTTCAAATATCTGAGACATACACTATATAGCAGTGGGTTTGAAAGTGTGGATCGCGACCCCTCGGCGGGTCGCGAAGATATTGATGAGGGGTCGTCGGATGGGATTTACAAATTTTAAAGACATCTTTCCAAAGATTCATTCCATTGCAAAGTTTTATTTGAATTTTAAGATTTAATGAAATGAAAAATATAATATGTTAATATTCAAGTTTGTTTCTGTTTACGGTTAATTTAAAATAATATGAAAGTAGATATGAAATTGAGGATTGCACCATTTAATTCCTTATATATTTCTACATAATTATGAATATTTTGATCCACAATATATATATTTTTTAATCGCCAGAGTCGTGATAACAAATATTTCTGTTAACGAAAATTCCTATTTTTTTGGTGGACCAGTTTAAAACTAGATTTTTTTTTTAATATGGTTCTATATAAAGCAGACTACGAGAAATCGAATGCCGTTGAGCGCATCTTCATATCTTTTTTAGTTTTTGAGTTACAGCGATTTTTGACTTTTTTTAAATCTCAACTTTGAAGCCCCATATCTCGAAAACTAAAAGAGATATTGAAATGCGGTTTGAACGAGTGTATTTCTCGTGCACTGGTTTATTTATACTGATGTTTTGAAAATTTTGAAAATTTTGCCAATTTTTGCCAGATTTTCTTTTACCCATATTTCAAAAACTTGAAAAGATAATCAAAATCTGTGAACACCAGTGAATTCCTCTAGTAAAAGTACATAGGTATGCAAAATTTCAGGTAAAAATTCGCACAGATAAAGTTTTTATTACAAAAAAATGAAAAATCACTGTTTTTTAATTATTTCTTAAGGGGTACCCCTTAAGAATTTTACGAATTTAGGCCATTTTTAGTTTTTTTGCTCTAAAAATTTTATCCATGCAGCAAATATTCTGAAATTTTCCATACTTATGTACTTTTACGAGAGAAATCCACTGGTTTTTACAGATTTTTATTATCTCGTCAAGTTTTTGAAATATGGGCAAAATAAAATTTTGCAAAAATTGGCAAAATTTTCAAAATTTTCAAAATATCAGTTTAAGTTAATTGGGGCACGAGAAATACACTCGTTCAAACCGCATTTCAATATCTCTTTTAGTTTTCGAGATATGGGGCTTCAAAGTTGAGATTTAAAAAAAGTCAAAAATCGCTGTAACTCGAGAACTAAAAAATATATGAAGATGCGCTCAACGGCATTCGATTTCTCGTAGTCTGAATTATATAGAAATATTTTTTTTTAATCGATTTTTATACTTTAACCAAAAAAAAAATCGCATTTTTTCATTACCCAAAATTTTTGCGATCATGACTCCGCCGATTTAAACAAATATTTTGAGGATGAAAATATGCACATGTACGCAAAAATATATGTGGAATCGAGTGGTGAAAGCCTCAGTTTCATATCTAGTGTCATATTATTTTAAATGGTGGTACTATCATGGACGCATTTCCGACAAATTTTAATGAGTGTTATTTTTCATGAGTTTCTACATTAATATATAAATTTGTTATTTTATTTATAACCTATATCCAGAGCTGGGCAGTAGCTAGCTACTTTTGTAGCTTAGCTACATTTACCTTAGCTGTAGCTGTAGCTTAGCTAACTGTGAAAAAATATAGCTGTAGGTTGTAGCTAGCTACTTTTTTTTCTATTAGCTTAAAAATAACAACTGAAGCTACTTTTAAAGCTACTTTTTAAGCAGAAGGTCAACAAAGTACGCATGCGTACAAGCTAAACCCACACAAAATAATTATTTGTTGCCGGTTCTAACTGGCTCTAATACGCAAAAATACACAGTAGGTGCCAGATGGTATTTGCTATTTTTGATATTTATGTACGTAATAGTAAATTAACAGTCATTATAACAAAAGACTGATCATATGACAATGGCAAATTTAATTATTTCACAATAATTTAAAAAAGTAGCTTTAAAATTTAACAGCTACTTTAACGAAAGCTTTTAGCTGTAGCTTAGCTATATTTTACAGAATATAGCTTATAGCTGTAGCTTAGCTACTTTTTTAAAGAATAGCTGTAGCTGTAGCTTAGCTACTTTTTTTAAGTAGCTTGCCCAGCTCTGCCTACATCATACATACAATTCAATATTTTTTTGGTTACCTATACTTTTATGAGAGTCATGATAGAACCACCTTAATGAGAAATTTTTCCTGGACTAATTTTTGAAATCGTTGTTTTATGTTTGTATTGTATACATTATTAAATCAGCCTCTTGGGGGGTTGCAAAAGAATATATTTTTGCCTCCAAGGAGGTCATGGCTCCCATAACTTTGAAAACCATTGCTATATATAATATATTTTTCTATATTTTGGTCTGGTTGAACCAGGATGCATATTTTCAACGTACCTTGTCCTGGTCGGAAGTTCTTGTAGTCAACGCCAGGTGGGCGATTAAATCTGACGCCTGGTGGTTTGCCCATGACCCACTCGGTTTGTACCGGTGGCATGGCTGCCTGACTATTAGTTGTACTAGTATTGTTACGGTGGTTGCTATAGTAACGGCCACCTCTGTTGCGATTGTTTATTAATTGCTGCTGTTGTTGTATTTGAAGCCTAAAATATTTCGGCATTTTCAAATTATTTTATTCTTCGATCTTTAGTTACTATTGAAGTATTTTAGTATTCAAAAATCTGGTGTGGGCACCACACGACTTTCTTATACACAGCATATTTAATATTTAGAATATAGATCAATGGAATTGATATAGCATCAAAAACGCTGAATTGAACACTTATGACTTGCTCCTTGCGTTTGACAATTATTATTTGACATATAAATGTTAAACATGTTTTTTGTTTCTATTGCTACTATGATTATTGAAATATATTATTAAATATATAAATTAGTTTTTCTCAAAATTAGACGCATATACAGGAAAATTGCTAATAACATTTTATGTTCTAAATATTTTTGCCAACATTTTTTATTTGAAACTTTTTTTCGTAACTGATTCCATTTTTGAAATAAATGGAATTTATTGTTTTGTGTGTCTAGTAAACTTCCTCTTTCGGTTGTTCAATTTCATTGAAAATCAACTCAGCTCTTTGTATTATCATGAAACTTATAATTACCAAGTTTTGTTAACAAATCTTATCTCGTTCATGAGATATTGCACACTCGGACACACATCCATCCATCTATCCATCTATCCATCCATCCACACACACACAGACATTATTAAGAAAATGATGAAAACGGATTCAGTGGAGCTTAAAACACGTATTTCCGCGAAAATCTCGTCAACGATTTTTTTCACGATTCCAATACTTCCTTATACTGTGTATAAGAAAGTAAAAATGGCGCACATATAGTAAAGAAGCACTTTTATTTGACTTCCGTAAGTGTTACATTATCAGTATTATAGTGGGATACTTGGTTTAGTGGTATGAAGTCGGCCTGTGGATCCTGAGAACCTCGGTTCGATCCCCACAGCCGACAAAACATTTTCACTAATTTAAAATTACCCTGTAGCTCTTCCTTCACTAACATCTTTGGGGGCCGTGATTTGACGGCTGGTAACCGTACTTCACGCACATAAATATATCACCTACCGAGATCTGCTACGGCAGAGTGCCACATCCAGTAATAGGTAAAAGGCGTGATGATATATTTATTTATTTATTTTTAAATTACCCCTGTGGTGGTCCCACCACTAATATCTTTGAGGGCCGTGATTTGACGGCTGGTAACCGTACTTCACGCACATAAATATATCACCTACCGAGATCTGCTACGGCAGTGTGCCACACCTAGTAATGAGTAAAAGGCGTGATGATATATTTATTTATTTATTTTTAAATTACCCCTGTGGTGGTCCCACCACTAACATCTTTGAGGGCCGTGATTTGACGGCTGGTAACTACACTTTATGTGCATAAATATATCAATTACCGAGATCTGCTTCGGCAGAAAGCCACACCTAGTAATGGGTAGAAGGCGTGATGATATATTTATTTATTTATTTTAGAAACAAGGAAGTATAAAGGTGATTTTTTCCCAAAATATTTAAAATAAATAGGCAGACAATACTAAAATAGTAGGATACAAATCTCTAGACAGAGCTCCTTTGCCGTAGTTCCAAATTTCGCCACTTGGTTTGCATTTTTATTGACATATTTCAATAGAAAAATAATTTTTATTATTTTTCAATTTACGAAAAAAAAAAAACCTAATTATCAGAGCTATATCTTTAAAACGGTAAAAGAGAATTAAATTTGTTTTTAACTATTGTATTCTTCACGTACTTTAGCTGGTAAAAAATGGTATAAAAAATAAGTATGTTACCTACGGCTGGTGGCAGGATCCTGGTAGATGGGAACTTTTTTCAAAGTCCCATTCTCGTTCGGAACATGCATTATTATATTCAGAGATGGCCAGTTTAAGTTTTCATTTGTTCCATCATGGCCTGCTGGCAGATGATGATTGATTATCTAGCCAATCAAATTCAAATTGTTATTATTGCGCCTCGTGCTAATAATCATGCCACGGGCCGGAAATGCCTGTTTTCACCCTTGGTAACATATATAACTATTTATTACCTATATTTTTTATGCCTAGGCGTTAAAAATCATACTTCATAGACTATCAGATGTAAAAAAAATAACATTTTTAATGTCATCGGCAAAAAAATATTTTTAAATTATTTTCTTATTTTTTACAGATTCCAGTGAAGTATTGTGCTGTTACTCGGCTTTGGATCAAAGGTAAGACTTATTTTTAATTGTTAAACCGTGGTTTAATTGTGTAATTAAGTAAAATTTGCGATTTTTTAATACAAAATTAATTTGAGATCAGGGAAGTAAAACTTTGGTGTAATAATGGCTGTAATCTCCTATCAAATGGACAGTCATACACTATAGGATGGGATTTCGAATCTTTTTTTTATTTATGGGTTAAAAAATGTTTGTAGATCAATTAAATGAACTTACCTGGGCCGTATTAAGGTGAATTCCTATACAAAAAATCAATATTTTCAAATACATTGTATGGGGAACACTGTGAATCGATTTGGACATTTTCAATTTAAATCGAGAGAATTTATAAACTTATTTCGGTAAAATATTCACATTAAATAATTTTTAATTGTTTAATTAATAGAGTAAATCAATTTAATGCGCATTCCAAGTAATTGTTTATTAAATAGTTATCATAAAATAGTTAATCGTTAGGTTGTTGACGATTGGATTAATAAAATTAACATTTCCTTTTAATTACTCGCAATCAATCTTCCTTTTTAATTAGTTTGCACTGCAGGTGTTACCAACAAAACAATCAAAATACAACTATACTTATAAAAGTTTTATTCATTTGTAAAACTAACAAAAATTGTCCTTAATATCAAGCGCAAAATCAATCACCCATAATATAAAACTTAGTATTAAACAGCCTGCTAAAATAAATATGCCTACACTATCATTATACATAGAATAATCACCAACCATGAATATTATTAATAAAAGTGTTCCTACAAAACTCAATACCATGTACACAGCATCGAATGCCACTTCTGCCACCGGGTTATCTCCTTCTGCCCCCGCGAGGAGTAGCGTGATGGCTGCAAGTGCACCCCCAGCCACGGTAATGTCAATAAGGGTGCACCAGGAAAAATGCATGTTGGTGTGTTTGAGTCCTGGGGTTGCCCCAATCGCACCAAGCACTAATACGATCTAAACACGATCGACGTCTTTATTATATTATTATTAGGGTTTGGAAGGGGGTACTTACGCTTAGTATGAGTCGGACGAAGCCCTGGGGTTTGTTTAGTATGCCACTAAGGTCTGTCATTTTCACTGTTTGACGTTTTTCTAATTTAGACTTGTGTCAAATTTATTTTGTTTTGTTCTGAAGGGAATAGTTGAATGTGCGACGCACACTTGAGTAAATAAATGAACTAAGGGTGACATAAAATAATGATTTTGATTGAATTGAATTTAAAGTAAAAATATATATTTTTTTTAATCAGCGGTGTTGTAATTACAAAAATGTCTGTTAATGAAAATGCCAATTTTTTGGTTGAATCAGTTTAAAAATACGATTTTTTTAAATATGGTTCTATATAAATCAGACTACGAGAAATCGAATGCCGTTGAGCGCATCTTTATATCTTTTTTAGTTTTTGAGTTACAGCGATTTTTGTCTTTTTTTGAAGCTCAACTTTGAAGGCCCATATCTCGAAAACTAAAAGAGATATTGAAATGCGGTTTGAACGAGTATATTTCTCGTGCTCCAATTAACTTATACTGAAATTTTGAAAATTTTGAAAATTTTTAAATTTTTTTACAAATTTTCATTTATCAATATTTCAAAAAGTTGAAAAGATAATAAAAATCTGTGAACACCAGTGAATTCCTCTCGTAAAAGTACATAGGTATGCAAATTTTCAGCCAAATATTCGCACAGATAAAGATTTTATTACAAAAAAACGAAAAATCACTGTTTTTTAATTATTTCTTAAGGGGTACCCCTTAAAAATTTTACGAATTTAGGCCGTTTTTAGTTTTTTTTGCTCTAAAAATTTTATCCATACAGCAAATATTCTAAAATTTTACATACATATGTAAATTTACGAGAGGAATTCACTGGTTTTCACAGATTTTTATTATCTCGTCAAGTTTTTGAAATATGGGCAAAAGAAAATTTCGAAAAAAATATGAAAATTTTCAAAATTTTAAAAATTTCAGTATAAGTTAATTGGAGCACGAGAAATACACTCGTTCAAACCGCACTTCAATATCTCTTTTAGTTTTCGAGATATGGGCCTTCAAAGTTGAGCTTTAAAAAAAGTCAAAAATCGCTGTAACTCGAGAACTAAAAAAGATATGAAGATGCGCTCTTGTAGTCTGAGTTATATAGAAATATATTAAATAAAATAAATAAATATATCATCACGCCTTCTACCCATTACTGGGTGTGGCACTCTGCCGAAGCAGATCTCGGTAAGTGATATATTTTGCACGTGAAGTGCGGTTACCAGTCGTCAAATCACGACTCGCAAAGATTTTAGTGGTGGAGGAGCCACATGGGTAGCTTATTAAATTATGAAAATTGTTTGTTGCCTGTGGGAATCGAATCTAGGGTACCAGGGTTCTTAGGATCCATTGGCCGACTTCATACCACTGAGCTAGCCACCCCATTACAAATTAAATTGATTTAAATGCGATTTTTGTACTGGTTCAACTAAAAAAAATCGCATTTTTTCATTAACCGAAATTTGAAATATTAATTATTTGAAAACATTTAAACATATAAACACGATTTAGAAAATAACGAGTGTTTTGTTCGTACTTTTTGTTCATTCGGCTGTTCAATCTTGTACTATTCATTCGTATTTTTGAATAAATATAAGGTTTTTTGAAAATTTGAAAATATTATAAATTCAAAATAAATAAATAAATACAAGAAACTTCTAACAAAATAAAAACTTTAATTATTATAAAATAAATATACACATTACAATATCATCTATCACAAAACAAAACAGATCATCCCTTTAAACATAAAGTTACACGTCCTCTTTTTCGGGAAAAAGGACAGTATAGCTCGGTGGCTGGTCCAGTTCCTCATATTTCGGTGGCCCAGCATTACCCACTAACACAGCAGTACTGGCAACTTCCGTTGAACTCACACTAGCGCTCGGGGGTGCAACCTGCTGTAGGGGTTTACTACCCCTGCAGCAGCACTCCCACAAACCGCAGAAGGTAAGTACGGTCCCACATACCAGCATACCTAGCATTAGGTAGCCCCAAGGACCGTACTGAGCCAAAGTGTTGCTTAAATTTGTGTTTGTGTTATTTGGTATGTGTGTAGCTGTATTATCGTTTCCCAAAAAACTAGGTGGTGTTGTACTTTGAAGCGAGTCTGTCCATTTGTTGTGGCCTTTTTGTATTGCAGGTAGCAAGGTTCTACCGCTGTTGGATTTACCGGTAAACTTTTTTAGGAAATCTTGTGCTAGTTTTTCCCATTGTGTGGATGATAGTGATTTTTTGTCCCTAAAATGGTGGTAAGAACATGAATTAATATCTGATGGCTTTGAACTATGGTTTAGGTGAACTATGGAATTGAAACCGATGGAAAGTTTAATTTTGCGCACTAGTGCGCAATTGAAAAAACACGTATTTTTATGGTTCTAAATTTTAGCTATTAAAACGCTAATTGTACTTACACATAACACAGTATGTCCCAAAAATAACGAAACTCTTTAGATATAGAATAAAACACGCATTGTATTATGTTTGAAACTGAATATTTATTCAAAATAGGTTCGATTTGAATGAATAGACTTTTTAGAACGATCAACTAGAGCATGCATAGATTTGTTGATGCCATCTAAAGGAACGTTGTTTAACAGCTGTGTGTTCAATAGATTGCGCTACGTGTTCTATGATTTCAATTAAAAATTTCGTTATATTTGGGACAAACTGTATATTTATAAAAGAAATAGAGACATTAGCTTATAACATCATCAATCAGACATACTTTAACAAGCGAGAAAAAATAAACTGTTTTCAAATAACAAATGTCAATTCAGGCATACAAAACTGTTAATATAAATTCACGCTTCAAATTTAATAACTTTTCTCACTATCGGCTGTATAATTTTTGCTGGTTACAAAAAGTATTGTACAAAACTCGTGCACGAAGACGTCATTTGCACCATTCGCGCATTTTTATGTAAATACGAGGTGTGGCTATTAAATAACGAGACTGACGCTGTTTTAACATTTTATTTTGATTCCATACTTATGTACTTATTATCACTTTCAATATACACCCCTCCTCTATCCTTACAATGCTCCATGCGAATCGAAACAGTGCTGGAAGTCTTCTTCTGTCAGCTCCTTCAGAACGCGTGCCGATTTCTCTTTCAAACCTCAAATCTTGTTGCTATTAAGATAGTACTAGCGTGAAATTTGGCGCACGTAAACATTGGATATTCATACGCATCCTGTTAAAATATGAAACACATTCACCGTCTGTCAACAAATATATTCGCTTGTAAAGTTGAGTTCTTATACACGGGGCTTATGGCGATCATCACTCAGAATCGCACATATTTGGTTTGTGTACCGCTAAAATTTTGCAGTTTCATTTGAAAAACTAGTATGATGTTCTAGAACTATCCATGTATATTGTATCAGAAGGAGAAAGTTTTTTACCGTTTAGTAATGGATATATAGCCATGCAAAGCCTTGTTTTTAACGAAAAATTAAGAATACCAATTTATAATGGCAACACCACACGGTGGTGTGGTATTTGAAAATTCCCTAGACCAACAACCAGTTAATAATTCATAATATTCAAATCATAATAGGTATAAAACACTTATTTTATTCAATTTTTATATTTTTTTGAGCGTAAGTTTCGCCACTTGACAACCGATGGCACCACCGTCACAATAGTACTACCTTAAGGCAACATTAGGAAACAGATAGAAGTCGCACAGTGCAAGATCTGGCGAATAAGGCGGATGGTCCAACACTGGGATGCTGTACTTGGCTAAAAATCTTTTGCCAGACATTGCGGAATGAGCCAGCGCAAACCATGACTTGTCCTTCCACAATTCGAGGACTTTTTGCAATAAATTATAAATTTCAGTAGCAGTTTTGCCATGTTTCATGTGAAATTTCATAACAATTCGTTGCTGTAATGTTGCGTTTAATATTTTTTCGGCGAAATAAAAAACAACTCGAATTAGAACGAATGCTACGGCTATACGGATTTGTTTAGAGAAGCGAGAGGTACTGCATTCGAAAGAGAAAGTTTCACGCTAAAAAGCTGACAGTGTTTGGCGCATGCGTACTTCGTCTGTAGCAGCGTCAGTCTCGTTATTTAATAGCCACACCTCGTAGCTTATAACCTAAGTTAAACTGAGTATGCTTACTTGCACATTTGTGGATTTTCATCCCCAAGATGGCCGCCTGTAGGACAGTTTATCACTCCATCGCATACTAAATCTTTAGAGATACATAATAGTGGAGTCCACCCTGCCTGTAAACATGAATGTTGTCGTGAAGTTAAACAAACATCCCCTGGAAAGATTAAATTACAATTATTACCCCCTGTATGCGAATGTATTGAGTGTAAGATGTACCTGCGCCCACAGCGGTGATGAGGAGCCACCGTGAGGTAAGCCGCGACCCTGGGGTGAAGCTTAGCTCAGCTTGGTGGGAGACCAACCCTCCTTCGCTGCTGACGTCACCAGCACAAGGGTTTGTTGTGTATGACGGCTGTTTAGATAGCTCTGGTTGATACTGTATTAAAAATATACATATTTACTAAATTAAAAATTACCCCTGTGACATTAGTAACATATTTGGGGCCGTGATTTGACGGTTGGTACGCGAATAAATATCACGGAGATCTACTTCGGCAGAGTGTTACATCCAGTAATGGGTAAAAGGCGTGATGATATATTTATTTTATTTTATTAAATTATACTCTTTGGGGGTGTGATTTGACGGCTGATAACCACACTTTAAGCGCATAAATATATCGCTTACTGAGATCTGCTTCGGCAGAGTGCCATACCCAGTAATGGGTAAAAGGTGTGATGATATGTTTATTTTATTTTATTAAATTATCCTCTTTGGGGGTGTGATTTGACGGCTGATAACCACACTTTATGCGTAAAAATATATCGCTTACTGAGATCTGTTTCGGCAGAGTGCTACACCCAGTAATGGGTAAAAGGTGTGATGATATGTTTATTTCATTTTATTAAATTATCCTCTTTGGGGACGTGATTTGACGGCTGATAACCACACTCTAAGCGTAAAAATATATCGCTTACTGAGATCTGCTTCGGCAGAGTGCCACATCCAGTAATGGGTAAAAGGCGTAATGATATATTTATTTTATTTCATTAAATTATCCTCTTTGGGGGCGTGATTTGACGACTGATAACCACACTCTAAGCGTAAAAATATATCGGTTACTGAGATCTGCATCGGTAGAGTACCATACCCAGTAATGGGTGAAAGGCGTGATGATATATTTATTTTATTTTATGAAATTATCCTCTTTGGGGGTGTGATTTGACGGTTGATAACCGCACTCTAAGCGTAAAAATATATCGGTTACTGAGATCTGCATCGGTAGAGTACCATACCCAGTAATGGGTAAAAGGCGTGATGATATATTTATTTTATTTTATTAAATTATTCTCTTTGGGGGTGTGATTTGACGGCTGATAACCACACTTTATGCGTAAAAATATATCGCTTACTGTGATCTGCTTCGGTAGAGTGCCACACCCATTAATGGGTAAAAGGCGTAATGATATATTTATTTTATTTTATTAAATTACCCTCTTTGGGGGCATGATTTGCCGGCTGATAACCGCACTTCACGCGTAAAAATATATCACCTACTGAGATCTGCTTCGGTAGAGTGCCACACCCAGTAATGGGTAAAAGGCGTGATGATATATTTATATTTATTTATTTTATTCTAATATTACATCAGTTTCTTATTTTATAAAGACTTCAAACGATCTTTATATGTTTTTAATACATCATTTTTAGGTTTGTACTTGCAAAATTTAGTTTAAATAATTCCGGTGTGTTTTTCTTGCTATTTCTAGTTAGTATCGCGGTGATTGTCGTTTCATTAACATCGTGTGCCCGATTTCATCTGAACTTAGAAGATAGAAGAATTGGATAGTAAATTTTCGATTGGGTAAATGGGTAAATATGTTGGTACGTATACTTACAACATTAATTGGGCAACTGTCTTCTGTTTCAATGGGCTGGGGTTGCTTTTGAAGCACGGGTTTACCGTTTACATAATTTTCTAATTGTTTTTGAAATAACGCTTCGTTAAGTTCTACATTTTTTTGAGCGTTATCAGTATTTTGTATTGTAGAATATTCAGTAGTATTTTCTATGATTCTAATATACAATAAATGTGTGTTAGGGGCTGTTATATGAATTCTACAGGGTAGGTTTAATGTATAAAGGGATGCAAAAGGGGTAGGGGAGAGTGCAAGGGAGATAGAACTATTTTGTCCGTGTTCGGTTAGAGATATTGTTGATTGGCAGAAGTTTAGAATATTTGGTATATCTGAAAACAATTAAAGCAATTATTAATTATTTGCAATCAATATAAACTATAGTACAGAACGAAATAATATTACCGCGAAACAATAGTAAGGAAATTATTTATTTATACCAAAAACATAAAGTAATGACAATTTTAGTTTTTTTCGTGTGCACTAATTTATTAAAATTATTATTTTCAGTAATAATGGCCGTATTTGTTTGGGAAATTTTGATCCAACCCTGAACTGACCTAGAACTAACTCGTGTTACTTCCAAATAAATGATGCATCTAGTGTCAGTTGTAAACACTAGCGGTAAATTTAAAATCTGAATGCATGTTCGAAGCGACATCTGCTTAGTTTTGTTTGTGTGTTAAATTGCGCTTTTAATTGGATGTTTTGAGTCATCTTTATATTTTTTATATGTAGTCAAAAAGCAAATAACGTCAGGGTCTGTTTTTTTTATAATTTTGTCATCAGCCCTATCAAAATAATGAATTTCGGAGTCGCAATAATGTGTCGTAATATTATCCTCTGTGACTTATATTGCAAGAAGCACATAATGCATATTGCTCTTCCATCATCTGCATAAATAATAGTTTAGTATATTTTTTCAAAATATTATTATAAAATTACTTAGGTTTTTGATAAAAATAACTCCTAACCTCTCTATACTATTATAAATCGCGATGCCGCCACAAATAACAAGGAACACAAGTTGATTCGAAAGGAATAGTAAACGGGTTGAATCTACCAACCCGCTAAAATAGCAGGGGCAGTAGGCTCAGTTTAAGGTTAGTTCCAGGTTACTTGAAGTGTGCCAAGTAACCCACCAGGTTACTTTAAAAATCCCAAATAAATACGGCCAATATTATAATGGTCGGTTTCACCAACGAAAGTAAAATTTTAAACGATGATTAAATAAATAAAAGCAAATCAAAACTATATGTCAAATTGAATCATTGACATTGCTGTCATACATTCGATCTGTTTCTATTTGTTTAAACCAAGTTTACAATTTAATTTTTGTTGATGAAACCGGTCATAAGAGAATGAGAATAAATTGAAAATAATTTGACAGCTGTTTGGAAAACTTGTTGGCAGGCAATAGTCACGAAAGCCCGTAGGGCTTGAGTGGCTATTGCCAAATGCCAACAAGTTTGAGAATGATACTGGAGAATTATTTTCTAATTTATCCAACTCTCCAGTTATATTTCATTAGATTATTTTTTGAGTTGTTGAGGTCGTTTTATTCAACTTAAAAGATTTTGTACTGGGTTCATATCGATTGATTACTTATTAATGTATTCTTGGAAGTTGTTTCCAAAATTTGTTGGTGTATTTCTATATCTGAAATGGAACTAAATCGATTTTTTTCACATTTTACTTGACGCGTTGACAGTTTTAAATAATTGATAACTACCTATCATTTGTCACAAACAAAAAAGCAGCTACGGAGATTGACGGCTGGTAACCGCACTTCATGCACATAAATTACCGAAATCTGCTTCGGCAGAGTACCACACCTAGTAATGGGTAAAAGGCGTGATGATATATTCATTTATTTCTAAAAATATATCATTTATTTAAAAATATTTTAAATAAATATATTTTTTGTGCAAAAAAATACATAGAAAACATTTTGAGGTTCACTGGTTACGTACATGCCTAGCAGCGCTGTGATTGGTTGCGCGCGCAAACGTCACGGCGGCCATATGCATTTCAATTGTTTAAACAAGTAAGGTGACGAAGTGTGTTGTGTTGAGTGGAAATTAGTGGTTTTGGGTAAAAATATCAGTGAATGTGAATTAAATATAGTGTATTTCGTTAATATAGACGTTGTTCTAACTATTTTGATATAAATTTCACGCGGAAATATAATTTTTAATACTTAAAGAAGTATATTTATTTTGGTACATAATTTGATATACATAATAGCATATATTCGGATATAAGAATATTTAAATATAGCATTTTAATAGTTAAATTTGGAGTAAACGACTTTAATATTATTGTTAAATGTAATTTTAAATAATATTTAGTAAATATAGAACAGTATTCTTGTATATTTTATATTTTAACATGTGAAAACATCCAAAAACAGTGCTTGCGATACCAGTTTATATATTTAGTACGAAATATAAATAAATATAATATAAATATATCATCACGCCTTCTACCCATTACTGGGTGTGGCACTCTGTCGAAGCAGATCTCTGTAAATGATATATTTTGCGCGTGAAGTGCGGTTACCAGTCGTCAAATCACGGCCCCCAAAGATGTTAGTGGTGGAGGAGGCACAGGGGTAGCTTTTGAAATTATGAAAATTATTTGTCGCCTGTGGGAATCGAATCTAGAGTATCTAGGGTACCAGGGTTCTCAGGATCCACACGCCGACTTCATACCACTGAGCTAGCCACCCCATTAATACGAAATACACTATATTTATTTATTTATTTACATATATCATGTTTTCTATATATTTAAATGCATAAAAAATTTAATTTATTTTATATTCGTTAATTCGTATCGTTTTATTTGTAGCATTGAACAAGTTTTGTTTTTAGATAAAATAATATTTAATAAATTCATAATACAAAATTTTTGCTAAGATATATTTAACGAAAACATAATTCGCGGTTTTAAAAATAGTATAAAACTTGCCTTCAAGCATTTCGTAACAGTCTATAGCTATATATTTATTTTGTTATTCAACTATTGGATAATTGGTTATTAAATCTTTATTAAATATTCGCTTAATGAGCAATTATATTTTCAAAATTCATTTAAAAATTTGTTGATGGTTGAAACAAGTCTCTAGCAATCATAGACATTTCATTCTCATATTCAGCCATCTGGTAGAGTCAGTGTGTGATTCAAACCTTCGAAGTGCGCGTATTAAATCTCAAGTGCAAAAGTAGTGCGCGGTTTAAAGTTCGTGTGCAAAAAGTAGTGCAAAGTGCGCGATTTGAACCCGTGTGTTAGTGTTGGTGAATAGTGTTGTGTCCAGAGATGGTAGCTGGTTGCTGTTGGCAGTTCGCTGATGGGTCCCCTCAAACTCTTCTAATTGGTAAGTTCATTTTAATTATTTATTATTATTATTTATTTATTTTTTGTTTTGTTTAGTCATTTCATGTGTTTAACTGCAATTGTGTGGAATTTATTTTCAAAAATAAGCGTAGAGCGACACTTCCTTCCTTTCTTATCTTTTAATTAGTTTTCAGTTTTTACGTAGAGTGTTTAACTGGAATTGTGTGAAATTCACTTTAAAAAACAAGCACAGGGCGACACTTCCTTCCTTTCTAATTTTTTAATTCGTTTTCGGTTCTTGCGTAGAGTGTTTAACTGCAATTGTATGGATTTTACTTTCAAAGACAAGCGTAGAGTGACACTCCCTTCCTGTTTTCTAATCTTACATTGAGTGTTTAACTGTAATTGTGTGAAATTTACTTTCAAAAGCAAGCGTAGGTACGACACTCCCTTCCTTTCTTATCTTTTAATTCGTTTTCAGTTTTTACGTAGAGTGTTTAACTTCAATTGTATGAAATTCACTTTCAAAAACAAGCGTAGGGCGACGCTCCCTCACTTTCTTATCTTTTTTATTCGTTTTCAGTTCTTACATTGAGTGTTTAACTACAATTGTGTGGAATTCACTTTCAAAAACAAGCGCAGGGACGACACTCCCTTCCTTTCTTATCTTTTAATTCGTTTTTAGTGCTTACGTTGAGAGTTTAACTACAATTCACTTTCAAAACAAGCACAGGGCGACACTCTCTTCCTTTCTTATCTGTCTCATTTTCAGTGAGTGCATTGTGTGGACTTTTCTTTCATATACAAGTGCAGGCTATCGATTTCATCTTTTCTAATCTTTTTTAGGCTCGTTGTTAGATTCGTTATTAGATTCGTTGTTATTAGTAAGCGTGAGTAATTTGAGATGTTTTATGTTATGTACGTCGAAGAAAGAAGATGAATGATAAGTGAATAGGAGTGATTGGAATGATGTGATTGCAGGTTTGTTGTGTGATAAATGATTTCGAGTGTAATAAATGAATGAGTTTATATGGAGTGATCTATGAATGTGGTTAAAGTGAGGGTGGTGTGTTTGGATGCAAATGTTTGACGAGGGCTGATTGTTTAATGTGTGTGATGAGTGAATGTTTTATGAGTGATTTTAGGGTTCGTGCTACCCCATTTGTTGGGGTATAGCGTGAAGATAAGAATAAATGTATGAACAAAAGTTTCTAAGTGTGAGAAACAAACGAGTTTATATGAATGTGTATGAAGCGAAAGTTGTTTCAAGTGTTGTTATTGTTTTAATTATACTAATATATTTTTTTCTATTGTTGCAGGATTTGCAGAGGTTACAGAAGGCTTGGTAAGTAACAAACATGTGCCTTTTCTCCTCTATCCCCTTTTATAGTAGAATAGGAGTATACTATATGCTCATAATTGAATATTTCATACTTTTTAAATGTGATTCTCAACTTCTATTGGTATTCAATTATGTTTCAACAAATTGCTAATTAAAATAAATGTTTAGAAATGTCCCTAATACACGCGGCATCGGAAATAATAGTTAATATTATTTACTGGTTGTGTTTAAATGTTTATTTGGGACTATAAATCAAATAAATATAAGAGAAAATCACATTTGAATTTGGGGTTTCTTTAGTTTCAAGGCACATGTCGGTGCATCGGTGGTAGTATAGTTGGTTGGGTCGTGCGTCGAATATCCGAAATAGAAACCGAAATATTGGAAAAAATCGGGCGATACACATTTTTAAATTCAAATCTAGTTTATTTTTCGTTCGTTTAAACTGAAATACGCGGTCGGTCGTTTTAGATCATCTACTATCAGATTATATTTGTTTAAATATTTTCTTTTTAGACAAATATAGTCTGTATGGAGTAGTATGGTGATCTCGGTTCGTTTTCAAAGACAGAAGAGAGATTACAGAAGCCCTACGGTGTTTCTGTGGTCTGATGGGGCTCTCTCTCTCTCAAGGGTTCTCGAAGGGCTCTCAAAGGGCTCGCAAAGAGTTCTCAGTGGGCTCTCAAGGGGCTCTCAAAGCGCTCCCAAGGGCTTGTATGAGCGAAGGGCCTTTTTATAAGAAGACGAATATTTTTTTAAAACGGGACACTCGCGATATATACAATTTTTTGTTAGTTTGTTTTGAAAAACGCTTAAATTATTTAATTTGAAATCACACACTGTTATTCTTTAATGGCTGATATAAAGTTCGCGAATGTTGTTCGGGATCGGGTCGGTTTACGCGTTGGTTAATCAATTTAGGCTAGTCTAGTTTTTATACGGAATGGTTTTTTTAAATAATACTTGCAGTCCAGTAAATTTTTCTTTAAGTATTGTTGGATTGTAGTTTTTTAAATAAAACTTATGAAGGCTCTAGATAATTCTTAAAGTACTTTAAGACTGTTTTAATTCCAAAAAAAATTAGTAAAAGGTTTTAAATAATACATAGAGGCCCTCAGTAAATTTGAAAGTACTTTTAATCTTATATTTATTCCAAAAAAAAAAAATGGTGAAGTTCTTTAAATAGTACACAATGATCTTGTTTATTTATTAACCTGCTTTACAATTGTTTCTACTCCAAAAAAAAATTAGTAATGTCTTTTAAATAATACATAGAGGCCCTTATTACATTTTAAAGTACATTTAATATTGTATTTATTCCAAAAAAAATATGGTAAAGTTCTTTAAATAATATACAAAGATATTGTGTAATTATTAAACTGCTTTTGTAACACTCCCGAATACGGCCCTGACTACCAGAGCGAGACCTTCGCATGCCAACAGTGACCGTTACGCCAGTGAGTCAGTCGGAGCCGAGCCGCAGTGAGGGAGAGACGCGCCATTATATTTATATGTTATATTTATTACTGAGTTTGTAGAATACATTTAATTAGAGTTAACCTGTTTTGTATTTCGTTAATATAAAATAAACCAACTCAACACTTTACAATTGTTTTCATACCCAAAATATATAGTACAGTCTTTTAAATAATATATAAAGGCTTTCATTAATTTTTTAAGTATTTTTAATTTTGTAATTATCCCAGAAAAAAATGGTAAAGTCCTTTAAATAATATGAAAAAATCTTGTTTAATTATTAAACTGCTTTACAATAGTTTTCATATCCAAAAAAAATTAGTAAACTCTTTTAAATAATACATTAGAGGCCCTCATCTAATTTTAAATTACTTTTAATGATATATTTATACCAACAAAAAATGGTAAAGTCCTATAAAAAACATACAAAAATCTTGCTTAATTATAAAACAACTTTACAATTGTGCCCACTTCCAAAAAAATTAGTAAAGTCTTTTCAATAATTCGTACAGAGCCCGATTAAAGTATTTTTCACATTTTATTGTAAGAAATTAGTTAATTAATTAATTTTTATTCATGTTTCTTACTTACATTTGTATAAATTGAGGTCTCCGGTTCAAAACCCGGTATCCTCAGATATTTTTCATATAAATATAATTTTTTTTTAAGTAAAAAATCTGTGTGAGATCTGCAGTTAAATACAATTTACAATTAAAATAATTAATTTTCAATAATTACGCGTAGTGGACTGCAACCAACGTTACACTAGTGTTTTGCGGCACGCCGGGTATTCTTTAAGGGGTATTTTTTAAATTAATTTTTTATAACGTAGTTTATTGACGAGTTGTACCCTTGACGATTAGCTCCTTGTTTTTATTTGATATGTATTAACGTAGTTTATTGACAAGTGTCGCCCGTTTTTGAATGACTAGGTCCGCCTCTGAGAATGACTTTGGCCTCTGGCGTGGTTCACACGTTGAGTAACCTCTGTCAACCCCTCTTTGGCTTTTAACTTTTGTAACTTTTACAACATCGTCGAAAGATACCCTGGAAGATGCTTTAGATTTTCTTCGTATAAAAGCAGACTAGCATTTTTGTGTACACAGTATATTTTCTTTTTCAGGTGAACAACATACAATACACATATTTCGCGTTAACTTTTTAGCTTTTTGTTCGTTCGTCGCCGCGTTTATTCGGCGTTGGGGGGCCGCCTAACGTGCGGCCTATTACAACAAAATGAATGATTTATTTATGTATGTATGTACTAATATATTTGGGCGTAACCCGTCCTAGTAGACGGAACCTCCACTGTACTTTTTTTCTTACAGCTTTTAAGTATTTTTTTTCAAAGATATTCTTTGGTTTTTTACGCAAAATAAGTCAGGGCCGGCCCTGTACTGTATTATTATTTTTACAGCTTTTAAATATTTATATTTAAAGTATGTTTTGATTTTTTGTGAAAAATATGTTGGGGCCGGCCCTGTGCATATCGCGGTGACAATTTCGTGACGTTTTAGTGATTTTTGTGTTACGAAGAATTGTGTGTTTCTTAAGAAGATTTTTACTAAAATTTGTAGGTTAGTATGTATTTTATTAATTCATTATTTTTATTATTATTGTTTTTTTATTATTCTAGGTTGTAGGTAGGACTGTCTTAAGTCATGCAAGGGCCCTTGAGCACTCAAAATTTGGGTCATTTTTAAAAAAGTTAATGAGAAATGGAATTACGTTAATGATGATAGTTTCTTCCGGGATTTCTGTTATTCAAAATTCTTTTAAATATTTTAAAGTCGTTTATGCACAACCGAGCCGAAAAGCATGTATTTTAGTCCTAAAAAGCGGGCTAAAACACTTGTTTTTTGCCCTAGAACTAAAAAGAAATAATTCCTATGAATATATAAATAAAATGACAAGTTTTGTTTATTTATTGTGAATACTTGATTGTGCAAAATGTCATTTTGACATATAACCTATGTACATATTTTAATCTTGTGAACATATAATTAAATGTTATTTTGTTGTGCATGATTATTAGCACGAGGCGCAAAGCGCCGAGGGCTAATAACATGTTCAGAGTCAGAAACGCTAATTTCACCCGTGGTACATAAATAACTATTAATATTTGTATAAATTTTATAAGATTAATTAAGAAATTTTAAATTATGCATTTTTTTTTATTTAGTAAAATTTTGTTCATTATTTAAAAATTATTTAGAAATCTGATCTGGTTTTCGATTTACATTTAAATTTAAAAAATGTAACGCCAATTAATTGCATTAAGAATTGAGCTCCTCTATTTTCCGTGTAAACGATGACCTCAGCATTTTAAGGCCCTGGGTTCATACCCCATGCGCCCTTATGGTAAAGACGGCACTGGTTGTAGGTGTAACTTGTATATGATGTGCTAAACCAGCGTCAATTATACTTATTGAAAATGATGAGGTCTATTAAATGACCAACGGTGACCAATTAGGTCAAAGGTGAAGTATTCAAGTTCACATGTACTGAAAAACATGTAAATTTTACTAAATCAGGGCCTGCTTTTTTAACAAAAACATGTTTTCAAACTTGTTTATAGATATGTTTAGCCAAGTTAAGTATTTTTCCATTATTTTTAGTCAAAAGTAAAGTTTTTAAATAATTTATAAGAATATTTTTGATACAAATTGTCATGTATGTCTGTTTTTAAAAGATAAAAATTAATTATTTATTACAAACACAATTTGCAAATATGCAGTACGGAGAATAATTTATTTTTCATTGAAATTTTTAAAAACACCGATAGTCTTATCTGATGCACTCTAAACTTTCCTATTTTTAATGTAGAGATTGTATCAGGACTGGCTCAAGGGGCAAGACATGGGGAATTTGACACTTGAAAATGTTCTGATAAACTTTTAATTAATTAATTAGTTTATAAAATGAGTTAACATATTTTTTATGTTTTTGTTAGTTGTTAGTTTGAAGTAAACAAGATGTTAATATAGTAGTGACGATATGCTTTGCACAACAACGTATTAAATTGAATTTAATAGCGAAATAGTAGTGTGTACATACCTTTTTGAGCCTTTATACAAGTAAATCCGAGACACAGAATAACTAAAATGCACTGCATTCTCATAACAATGAAATATAAAGTGAGCAACAATGGAAATAAACGCGCAACAATCACTTAACGTAATGTAATCAGTCACATTGTTGTCATCAGATGAGCTGTCAACTTCGCACTGATGTGATTCAATGAAAAACTTGCTTTTAAAATCACAAAATCACTTTTAATCAATGAAAAAGACAATACAATAGATAACCAACCGATATATTTATAATTTCAAATCATTCTAGTAGATTATTTTCGGTTTAAACTCGATATAAATAATTGTTCAGAACTTATTTATAGAAATTTTTCTTAGTTTGTTTGGAAAACGTACGTTGTCACAGTAACAAAGTCAACAAGCGACTGTTTGAAATAAATAAGCAGATAAACAGTTGACACTGTTGGATGCTGCTCGTGAATCTTGTTATTTTTACAGATCAGAGTTGCAGTTCAATAGTATAATATTATCTTGTTTTTAGTAAATTCAGTTTAAACTAACTTTTAATTGCTAATTAGCATTTGTAAAGATTAAAATGTATAAATAAGTTAATATTGAGCGTAATTTGAATATATTTTGTCTAGGAAGTGATGTTTTTGTTGTTGCTAGGGAAACATATGAAATATATTTATAGATTGCGTTAGATTTAATAATAATATCAGAGAGGCCTACTTTGATTTTACAGATTAGTACTTTTGTCATTGTTTTTTTCACTTCCTGTCCTTAATTCAGAACCTGATTAAGTTATATTTCTGACTCATTGTCTTCGGAGAGTTTATAAATATTTTTAGCAAAAAATCTTTTATCAAAAGGTCATGAGAGGTCAAATAACAGAGTCAGTGACTTTTTTTACAACAACATAATTATAAATAAGGACATATACATATCATAAATAAAGTAATCATTTCTTATTTAATTAATAATTGTCGTATTTATTAATAATAAAAATATTTACAAGGAAATAAAGATAGATATATACAAATTATCACAGAATAGACGGAGATAGAAGTACTCGAGGCTTATTTATATATAATAGGGTAGTTGCAAATTATTTTTTTTTAAATTATTTTTATAAAAAGGGTTTGGTATTTTATAAACACTATTTACATTTTTTTATGCACAACCAAGCCGAAAAGCATGTGTTTTAACCTTAAAAAGCGAGCTTAAACACTAGTTTTTTGCTCTAGGGCCTTAAAAATGGCAATTTTAGTTTATTTAGTTGATTCTGCAAAATGTCATTTTGACATATTTGAATCTTTTGAACATATAATTAAATGTTATTTTGTTGTGCATAAAATATTGTATGTACCACGGGTAAAATTAGCGTTTCTGATCCTGAGCATGTTATTAGCCCTCGGCGTTTTGCGCCTCGTGCTAATTAATATTCATGCCGCGGACCAGGAACGCCTGTTTTAACCCTTGGTACATAAATAACTATGTCGTCATAGTTTTTAAGATATTATAGTGAACATAACAGTGGCAAAATCTATTGCAGAAAACAACCCTTCACTTTGATGACGTCATAGGTTATGGTGTACGTGTATAGCAACCAATAAAACGGTATATAAACAAAAATGCTTTCAAACGTCAACATTTTGTATTGAAGTTGTTAAATTTTTGCAAACACAGTTTTTAAACTTAAAATATTCGACAAGATAAATAATGTATTCATGAGTTCTACTATTTAGTAGAACAATTAGATCTTTCTATTGCTTGTTACCATCAATTTATTTTGTTTGGTTCTGATAGCATGTTTATAAATATGTTAGTCGAAATATTGGTCGCCGAACAAAATTATTTGTTGTCACTAACGTTTGTTGGAAAATGCAACTTAGTACAAATTTTACTCACTTGGCGCGCCACTGCACTGTGACCTATGACGTAGAGGGTAATTTGAAGTAAGTTTCAAATAATTAATAATTACTTATTTATAGGAATTATTACGATTAGTTAGCTTAGTGGTATCAAGTCGGCCTGTGGATCCTGAGAACCCTGGTTCGATCCCCACAGCCGACAAAATATTTGCACTAATTAAAAAATTTACCTCTGTGGCTCTCCCACTACTAACATCTTTGGGGGCAGTGATTTGACGGGTGGTAACCGCACTTCACGCGCATAAATATATCACTTACTGAGATCTACTTCGGCAGAGTGCCACACCTAGTAATGGGTAGAAGGCGTGATGATATATTTATTTATTTTATTACGATTCTATGTTCACGAATAGAAATTTGTTGCAACTACCCTATTCAGTCTTTTAAAGCTCAACTATGTACAAATAAATAATGATTTTTACACCCTACTAAACAATAAATATAATTTGTTAAAAGTCTGTCACTAAAACGTGATTAAAAACTAAGATTAAGAGACGCGCCACTTTTAAAAATCTGTTCACTTTTTGTACAAGGCGGTTTCACGGATACAACGAGCTCGCTGTAACCCTCACAAGGTTCATTTTCATCCTATTTTAACAGCTTCGTTACATCCGATCTAGTATACAAAAACTATTTCATTTCATACAAAATAGCAGTAATTTTTTTTCTAAATTTCTTGTTTTGTATTTAACTTTGATTCAAATGTACTTCCGTGTAATGTGGTGGTGGCATCACTTCCGGTACACTATGTACCCCCACCACAAACACATGAAACTGGTTTTTTTCATCTTTTCCACTGGAACCAATTGTTTTTTCATCAATTATAATCGTGTCATCGTAACTGGGTGGAGCAAATAAATGGTAACTGGGTGGTGGTGTATCACACCCTATGGTTGGGGTAGCGCCGCCTCTTGTGCTGTTAGGTGGACACCTGGAGCCACGTTGCGCCCTGCTGTTGGGGGTGGAGGGTGTAGTAGCACCCGCGAGGGTAGCCGCAGAGCGCGATCTTAAGCAGCACCATTCGCTACATGTTATAACGAGGAAAAACGCGATAAGGCCGCCGAATGAACCGATGTACCATACGATGGACCACGGGTCGAATGATGAACTGGACGCTGCACATAATAAAGAAAACACATTGTAGATTATTTTTTTTATGATGTAGGTGTAATATATGAAATATGCGCGGGGGAATCTCTGATAGGTGTAACGAAGTTTGAAGTAGCGTCATGTACTTGAGTATTGGGGAGGGGTGGTAGTTCATTCATACAAGATATACTGAAAACGTTATAAAGATCGATTCTGATAAAATTTATTAAAATCATAAAAAACTGGAGTAATATATAAATAAATAAATAAATATAAATATATCATCACGCCTTCTATCCATTATTGGGTGTGGCACTCTGCTAAAGCAGATCTCGGTAAGTGATATATTTAGCGCGAGAATTGCGGTTACCAGCCGTCAAATCACGGCCCTCAAAGATGGTAGTGGTGGGGGAGCCACAGGGGTAGTTTTTTTAAAATGGTGAAAATTGTTTGTCGCCTGTGGGAATTGAACCAGGATTCTCAAGATCCACAAGCCGACTTGATACCACTGAGCTAACTACCCCATAAATATTTAAATGATAATTTAAAACAAAAAAAATGGGATTGAAATACAAATCTTATATAAGAATATTGAATAATAGCTATATTTACTATCGATTCATAATTATTTTTCATTTATAATAATTTTCATTATCCTTGTGGATCCCCCACCACTAACATCTTTGGGGGCCGTCATTTGACGGCTCATAACCGTATTTCAGTCGCATAAATATATCACTTACCGAGATCTGCTACGGTAGAGTGCCACACCCAGTAATAGGTAAAAGGCGTGATAATATATTTATATTTATTTATTTTCATATAACGTAAGAATGATATTTAAACAGTAACGTACAAATTTCATAAAAGTGCTCCATTGACTTAGTTTCAAAATTCGCCAATAAGTTCGCATTTTTATTGTGATATTCACATTGAGATAGATATTGTCTACGACCGATAAATAAAAACAAAAATTTGTATTGAAAAACACTTGAAAAAGAAAGATAAAGATTGCGTGTGTCACTTATTTCTGTCTACGCGAACCTTCATATTAGTTGCTAGGCGATATAAAAACATTTTAATAACACTCACCATCATCGTCTGTATCATCAGCAGAGCTATGTTGAGGTTTCGATGTTCCCTTTCCTAGTAATTCACCAACAGTTAACCCTCGAGGCACGTACATTTGAGCGACGTCTGAAGGAACGCCATATTGTCTTAGTTGTCTGTATAAACGTTCGCGGGATTCCTGGTGGTCGCTGTATACTAGGTCAGCGTCGTCGGTTTCTGACGATCTGTCCATCTCTAGCTTGTATGTATAGGGCGACATGTTAGTATCTGAAATTATACAATAGAATAAATTTAGTATATCGGTCAAGAACGACGCCTACAAAAAATACAATGAACAATATAATTAATTTTCACACATGTATACAATTTAATTTCAAATTAAAATAGTAAAATATAATTTATTGTTTGAGATTTGCATGAGATCTGCACTAAAACACAATTAACAATCGAGAAATTAATTAAATAATTATTACACGCCTGGAGGTTGGCAAATTATATTACATGAATGTATTGCGGGGGTGGAGCAACAAGGCGTAATTTATTTTACATTTGTTTTATTTATGATGTTTGCACGCGGTTTTACACATGATTTACTGATGTTGTTTATTTGTTCTTAGTACAGATGAATAGTTTTATTACGATATTTTAGTTTGAAATAATAGAAAAAGTACTATAAACAATATAATTAATTTTCTCACATGCATACAATTTAAATGCAAATTAAAATTGCAAAATACAATTTATTGTTTGAGATCTGCATGAGATCTGCACTAAAAAACAATTAACAATCGAGAAAGTAATTAAATAATTATTACACGCCTAAAGGTTGGTAACTTAGGTTACAAGAGTGTATTGCGGGTGGTGGTGCAGCAAGGCGTAATTTATTTTACATTTGTTTTATTTATGATGTTTGCACGCGGTTTTACACATGATTTACTGATGTTGTTTATTTGTTCTTAGTACAGATGAATAGTTTTATTACGATATTTTAGTTTGAAATAATAGAAAAAGTACTATAAACAATATAATTAATTTTCTCACATGCATACAATTTAAATGCAAATTAAAATTGCAAAATACAATTTATTGTTTGAGATCTGCATGAGATCTGCACTAAAAAACAATTAACAATCGAGAAAGTAATTAAATAATTATTACACGCCTAAAGGTTGGTAACTTAGGTTACAAGAGTGTATTGCGGGTGGTGGTGCAGCAAGGTGTAATTTATTTTATATTTGTTTTATTTATGATGTTTGCACGTGGTTTTCCACATGATTTACTGATGTTGTTTATTTGTTCTTAGTACAGGTGAATAGTTTTATTGCGATATTTTAGTTTGAAATAATAGAAAAAGTACTATAAACAATATAATTAATTTTCATATATGCATACAATTATATGCAAATTAAAATAGTAAAATATAATTTATTGTTTGAGATTTGCATGAGATCTGCACCAAAAAACAATTAACAATCGAAAAATTAATCAAATAATTATTACACGCCTAAAGGTTGGTAACTTAAGGTACACGAGTGTATTGCGGGTGGTGGTACAACAAGGCGTAATTTATTTTATGTTTTATTTATGATGTTTGCACGTGTTTACACATGATTCACTGCATTGCATATATAAATTGATGTTGTTTATTTGTTCTTAGTACAGAAGAATAGTTTTATTGCGATATTTTAGTTTGAAATAATAGAAAAATAGAGTTATATTTAGATCCAAGTTCATTGTACCATAATTTACTTTAATAACAAAACTTTGTGCTGACTGTTTCGTCCATTGTGATGAGTTTTCACAATTTTATGAATCACGGGTTAACTATTATTAGCCATATTCTGAGATGAGGATTAAAATTAGACACACGGTTAAGATAATTGGTCTTTAATTATTTTATGTTAAAATATTGTGCAACTTGGTGTAAAACAAACAAATTTTCCTTGTTTATTTCGTTGAATTTATCTTCAAGTTATTTGATTTTTAGTTAGCTAACAATACCTAGTTTTTGAGTTGAATTTCTAAAAAAATGACCTTCATACAAACTGGATAAGTGAAAGTAGTCAACGAAAACGTTTCATTTCGGTGTTTAATTTAGTTTCAATATGAAATTTCGTTTTAGCTGTGTTTGAAATATTGTAAAACTTACTGTGTAGACTATTCAATAATATTTGTCAAACATAAACTTCAGTAAAGTATGTTTAAGTGCTTTTCAAATATAATTTACAAGTATTTAATTTATAATGCTGATAGCAGCACCAGGCTTATCACTCAACAAATACAATTGTTTTGACCGTGAATTTAGCTAACACCACATTCTCTCGCCCGTGAAGCAATAGTGTTACCGCATTACTACAATTATCGTAATAATATTTAGTTTTTCATGGAATTTTAATTTGATATAATTTGATAATAAAATTAGATCATGTTGGATGGAATTTTTTTGATTAAAAAAAATACTTTTTACTGAAATTCCCCGTGTTTAAAACCACGAACTAACCTTGCGCGTCAACCATCATCTTAACCACTGTTTATCAGATGCTTTTATCAAAAAGGAAACCATAATGTCACGTTAAACAAATGTTATACAATTTTACCAAGAAATAAACTAAATAAAATGCAAATGAAAATAACTGATAATCATGGCGTTGGCACCATGTTTGTCTAATATTTGAACATGCCAAACGGCTAATGTTATTAACATAGATATATCCAGTTCACCGAACTTGAAACTGTAGACATCGCAGTGAATTTTATTATTTTACTGTTATTTTGTAGTTGAGAGGATGAGAAAGACTACTACATGATGTTATATTTATATTTATATTTATTGAAGAACGTAGGTAGCTAAATATTTTGAAGGCGAACAACTTTTGTCAACGTTCAAACTAGTCAGTTAGTTAATATTTGAGATAAACAAAAAAAGTTTTTTTCCACTGAACGACTATTTAAAAATATAAAATATGTATAAACAATACAATATTCTTTGTTTCACAAGGGAAGTTTTATTATACTAAATGTACATTTCGACTGTATGGTCGGGGGCTAAAATGAGTTTAATCAAAAAATAATTTAAATGAAGTAAATTTCTTGTTTCATTTAGAACAACTTTTCCTAATAAAGTTTTCTTCTAATTTGTATAGTTTTATCAAGACTCACTCATAACTTTCTGCTGGTTCTAACATTACAGTATAGCCCACTTCGTAGCACAAACCCTCGCCTACTAGGACTAAAATGCATTTAATCAAAAAATGGTTCAAATAAAGTCAAATTCTTATTTAATTTAGAACAACTTTTCCTAATAAAGTTTTCGTTTAACTAGTATAGTTTTCTCAAGAATCACTAATAACTTTCTGCTGGTTACAGCATTGCAGCATAGCCCACTTCGTGCCACGAACCCTCATTGCCGAGGGCCAAAATGCGTTTAATCAAAAAATGGTTCAAATAAAGTCAATAGCTTATTGTATTTAGAATAACTTTACATACATTTAGTATAATAAAACTTCCCTGGTGAAGAAATGAATAAAAATTTATCTTTACACAGCACTAAACTATATATATATATATATTAATAAAATAATGAATAAAAACTTACCAGTATTAAATCTGAGTGTAGCAGAATCACTGATGTGTATATGACAAGAGCATACAGTCAAAATCACCAATACAAAATTAATAGTTTCCATTTTAAGTACACTTGAAAGAAACTTTGTTTACATATAATAGTCACATATGAAGTTTACTTAATGAACTGACAGTCTGATATCGCGGCCGCGGCTGTTTATACACATATCAGAGTGGGAGACGACTCACACACACACACACACACACACACCACATGATTATGACAGTTTTACCTGATCTCATAGTCTATAGTAAGTTTAAGATAATCGTGTTTGGGTTGTATGATGTTGCTTAGCGACCAACGAGGTGTAATTGCAGATCCCAGCGCTGATAAGTACTCAAGTGTTTTGATTGTCAATTGTTTTGTTATTGATTTGTTACTATGGGGAACAGGTGGTTGGTATTCTTTCAAAATGTTTCTGTTTAAAAACTAAATCAAAATTATAATATAGTTATTTGTATATGTAAGGAAGAAGATGCGATATTTTGTCTCGAAAGTGCGGTTTTATTTATATCTACCCATTACTGGGTGTGGCACTCTACCGAAGCAGATCTCGGTAAGTGATATATTTATGCGGTTACCAGCTGTCAAATCACGGCCCTCAAAGATGTTAGTGGTGGGGGAGTCACAGGAGTAGTTTTTTAAAAATGGTGAAAATTGATTGTCGCCTGTGGGAATCGAACCAGGGTTCTCAGGATCCACAGGCCGACTTGATACCACTGAGCCAGCTACCCCATTAAGCAAAGTTAAACTAGATAAAGGGGCGTATAAGATACTAGTAATAAAATTTTTGTGTCACTTCCGGTTTAACCCGAAATAGGGTTAACCATCAATCTAACATGTACATAAAACTAACTTAACAATACCAACGTATAGTTTAACTTTTTTACTTCAGTGGTATCAAGTCGGCCTGTGGATTCTAAGAACCCTGGTTCGATTCCCACAGCCGACAAACATTTTCACCAATTTAAAAATTACTCCTGTGGCTCCCACACTACTAACATCTTTGGGGGCTGTGATTTGACGGTTGGTACGTGCATAAATATATCACTTACCGAGATCTGCTTCGGCAGAGTGCCACATTTAGTAATGGGTAAAAGGCGTGATGATATATTTATTTATTTATTTTATATTTCAAAATATATTACTTACCGAGATTTGCTTCGGCAGAGTGCCACACCCAGTAATGGGTAGAGGGCGTGATGATATATTTATGTATTTTATATTTCAAAATGGTGACGTTTTATTTAAAAAATCTTTATTGACTGTAAAAATATTTTGTAACTAAGATATGTTTAACAAAACAGAAATAATAAAATATTTGACAAGTACAAATGTTCATTATGGCCACCATTATTTTGTACACATTTTCCCATACGCAATATAAACTCTTGTATTACATTGTACAAAATATTACCTTATGCGTTCCTTTGTATAGTTTAATTATGCTAAATAATATCTCAAAATATGGGGTGGCTAGCTCAGTGGTATGAAGTCGGCCTGCGGATCCTGAGAACCCTGGTTCGATACCCACAGGCGACAAACAATTTTCATAATTTATAACCCCTCCACCACTAACATCTTTGGGGGCCGTGATTTGACGACTTGTAACTGCACTTCTCGTGCAAATATATATCACTTACCGAGATCTGCTTCGGCAGAGTGCCACACCCAGTAATGGGTAGAAGGCGTGCTGATATATTTATTTATTTATTTCATGAAAATAAATGAAATATACGTGGTGGCGGTTATACAATAAGTATCCTGAATACTTTTCCCCACTTTCAGAAAGTACAATAAATTTGAAATAAAGATAAGATTTGTTATTCTTTTGAAAAAATAAATGTTTTTAATTAAAAAAAAGTAATGCAAACTGTGTCTGTTTAGGACTCTTCTAGTGTTTACTACCTACTTAATAATGGTTTAAAAATAGATGAAATATTTTGTTTACAATATAATAATAGTTCAACAACTCTTTAATTAACTAATTTTTTAAATTTTATTTTCGGATCAAATAGAAAAACAATTATATTGGTGGGGTGAAAACAACGATAAAACAAGTGAACAAAACAACAAAACATCAATCAGAACTAATAACAATTGACAATCACACGGCGTCTAAGAACCTTAATACTTGAAGCAATTGATAAAAGATTTTTAATTTGCCACCATATTAGGAAGTACTTAAAAACAATTGATAAACTGTATTTTGCTCCATCTATCACTTGTTTATCTCACGGCTATCTCGTGATTTTTGACTGAACCCTCCGAAAAAAACGACAGTCGACTTGAAACATAGAAAAAATAATCTTATATCGTACAGAGTGCACACAGATTAAATAATGTTTGTTCCTATATCTACCTGAGAGGTGTGTTATTGTCAAAGTTGACCTTCACGAGTTTTAATTATTTTCACTTGTTTTAAGCGGTTTTTGTTTTTCCAACTGTTGAAACGCTAAAAGTTTGGAGGTTACATTGAAAACATAGTTTTTATTAAATTTTTACTTTGCAGTTAGAGTTGTTGCAATCATATTTGAGTATTACTCATTTACTTCTAATAACTGTACGCATATATTTAAAATAAACCTCGTTCTGAATAAATGCTGCTCTTTTTGCATTTCTGTATTTAGGTATTTGTCAGGGTAATGTTATTCAGTGGCATACCTAGAACTTTTGCCGCCCAGGGCGGTCTCCAAATCAAATGGTGGTTTTTATAAATTAAAAAAATAAATATATCATCACGCCTTTTATCCATTACTGGGTATGGCACTCTGCCGAAGCAGATCTCGGTAAGTGATATATTTATGTACGTGAAGTGCGGTTACCAGCCGTCAAATCAAGCCCCCAAAGATGTTAGTGGTAGGGGAGGCATAGAGGTAATTTAAAAAAATAAAAGAAATAAATATATTATCATACCGTCTACCCATTACTGGGGGTGGCACTCTGCCGAAGCAGATCTCGGTAAGTGATATATTTTGCGCGTGAAGTAATTTTAATTTGGTAAAAATTGTTTGTCGGCTGTGGGAATTGAACCGGAGTCCTTAGGATCCACAGGCCAATTCGAAAGCACTGAGCCATTACCACATTAAATTAATAAACATAAATAAATAATTGTAATTGAGACAAACTATAGGTGGCGAACTTTTTTACCATTGGATGGCATATTTAAATTAGGCAGTAATAAAGGAATTTTTTCAGATAATATTTTCAACCTTACATTGACTTGACGATGAAGAAAAATATTCGAAATCATATAGTAATTCATAATTCGTAGAAATCTAATAGTAAACTTATGAAGTGAACAAGTTGTTTTTTACAACTAAAACTAAATATAAAATATGCCGCCCCAAAATATGTGCCGCCCGGTGCGGACCGCACTCACCGCCTCCTCCCTACGTACGCCGTTGATATTATTTAAACATTTATAATAATAACTTGAACCTTTCTTGTTTATCGCCAGTTATACGCTATCTACAAAATCAAATGTACCCTTAACCATTCACACCCGCCTTTTCATCCCTCACTTAAGCTAACTGAGCCATAAAAACAACCCTCAAACATACCATTCTTATAATACTTCATATTTTCTAAATCTATAATTGTATATTAATTGACATTGAACTAAATACATAATTTAAATAATAATAACGTGAATTATAAATATTGCCATACGGTATATTAATGTAAAGGGTCGAATTAAACTGAATTATTATGGGGTAATGGCTCAGTGGTATCGAGTCGGTCTGTGGATCCTGAGAACCTTGGTTCGATTTCTACAGTCGACAAACAATTTTCACCACGGTAAAATTACCTTTGTGGCTTCCCCTACACTGTACATCTTTGGGGGCCGTAATTTGACGGCTGGTTCACGCGCAAAATATATCACATATCAAGATTTGCTCCGGCAGAGTGCCACACCCAGTCATGGGTAAAAGGTGTGATGATATATTTGTAGTTTTATTTATTTTTAGTAAGTGTAAATTAACTAACACAAAGTTAAACACATCATTTAAACAATAATAAATTATAAATATTGCAATACGGTATAATAGAGGGAAGGATTAAATTAAAATTAATTATGTCATATGTGTAGACATACACGTAGTATTTTTATTTTTAAGTAATTTACTAACTTATCAGTTGCCTACGTGCTTCCATATGTTCCGATAATCAGGTCAGCGTATTATATGACGTCAGAGTACGTCACGCATTTCTCCAGCGCTCCTGTTGCTATCTCCTTCTATCTTGTAGCATCTTATTGCCTGGTGTATCTCTCTCGCTCTCTGTGTTTGGTGTGTATGTTGTGTTCTCTGTCTTACGCATATGAGGTATGTGGAGTTCCCTCTGTTTCTGGTGACGTCACGAGCTCCAGGCGATTGTCTGTTATTTCCGTCGTCAAGGTAACAATATCAAGAAACATTGTGAAATACGTCAAATCAAAAAGGAAATTTTATGAAAAAGATTTTTTTATATTTGAACGGGGAAAATTATATTTAACTGCGGGAAATATTGAATACTCTAAACGTACAATTACAATATCATCAACAAAGAAATGTTATTTACCAGTAAAAAATCCTATTCTTAGTAATAAATATATTTTAGTAGTAAATAAATTTTTTTACAATACTTGTACTCTGTTAGTTACCTATTAATAACAAAATTTCAACACAGTAAGTGCAATTTTTATTGCACAGTGGTCTCCATAGTTACATCAGGACTATAATATTTACTTACTGTCCACCGTGAACAGTAAGTAAGTATTACATATCAAGGTCCTGTTTATTTTGACAACAATTTGACAGCTGTTAATTTTGAAACCTATTTATCTTTTCCTTCTATTTGTACAAATATTGTAAAAAATAGCTTACTAACCTTGAACTGTAAGTAATTTTTTAAGTCGCGAATGTTTAGGCAATCTCAATTTCCCGAACTACATTCTTGACCTAAAAACTGTCACTTACAGTTCATGGTACGTAATATACTATTACCTGTATCGTACAATTATTATATTTAAAGTGGCTAGCTCAGTGGTATGAAGTCGGCCTGTGGATCCTGAGAACCCTGGTACCCTAGATTCGATTCCCACAGGCGTCAAACAATTTTCATAATTTCAAAAGCTACCCTTGTGGTTCCTCCACCACTATCATCTTTGGGGGCCGTGATTTGACGACTGGTAATCGCACTTCACGCGTAAAATATATCATTTACCGAGATCTGCTTCGGCAGAGTGCCACGCCCAGTAATGGGTACAAGGCGTGACGATATATTATTTTTTTTTTATATTTAAAATGTGATTTCTGATTTTTACTGTGCAAATCGGCTGGTATTTTACAATATATACTAAGAAAATCATAATTACACTAAGCTAGTTATTATATATATTGGTTGACTGATTCGTCATTGGTTGAAAATAGTTGTTCACTGGTAATAATTATTATTTTTACTGGGCATAAATTTCAAAGCAAATATATTGTATACTGGGAAAATACTATTTTAGCTTAGCAATAAGTATTATTTATTAAATAATAAAGATTTTTTTTACTGATCAAGAAATAATTTAAAACCGTACGTATATTATTGGTTAAAGTAAAAAAAAAGTACTAATCATACGTTGAATTTATGACTGATTAATTAAATACAAGGTAGACGACAAAACGACAATAACAATTTTAAAATCAAGTTAATAGATGATGATAGATAATAATATTCACTTGGTGACATGATCTGATATCGGAATTAATGTAAAACTATTATTATGTTAGTAATCTTGTTTGAATTAAACACTCGACTAAAATAAGTGTTTTTCTAAGAAAACTATTTATATATTTCATTACTAAGTAGTAGAAAACAGATAGAACTATGTTTTAAAAATTTTATTCATATCAAAAACTTGTAACAATTCAAAATAATTGAATTCAGTTCTCGTTTAACTTAGTTTCACTTTTCTCCGGTAGAGGTACATCCGGGGTGTAAACATATGCGAGCACTTCCGGAATATTGGAGAAGGAACGCGAGGTATTACTTCCGGTTAATGAACCATTTTCTGGTGATTTACTGTTGGTAAAAAAACACTTTGTATACATTTGTTCCAGTATAATATTTATTTCTGATAATATTTCAAATTAATTTTAGCATGAAATAAATAAAATGCATTGTGTTTAGTGATTTACATGCGGATTCTGTATTCAGGGAAAAAATGGTACAATTATTTCTGTAGTTTTCACGGTATATTTTGTACATACATAAGTAATGTAGCTCTGAGGCATTTTTAGGGCAAATAGTTTCAAATATATGTGTAATAAATGGAGTGAAGAATTGATTGTATTTTATGTATGTTGTATTGAGAACGGATGAAACAAACTTTAAATCCTATATTAGGGAAATCGTTTAAATTAATAAATGTAATACCGTTAAAAGTGTTACACGTCGTTCAACGTACGCCTCGTCAGATACATTTTTATTAATAACTCTGGTACTAGCTGCACTCAAATTTTTAAACATAGTATAAAGATATTATTTATTTAGATGCATATGTTTATATTTATTTTTGTTTCTGTTTGCGGTTAATTTAAAATAATATGAAACTAGGTATGAAATTTGAGAGTTCACTATTTAATTCCTTATATATTTCTATATAATTAATCATATTTTGATCCTCAATATATATTTATTTAATCGCCGGAGTTGTGATCGCAAAAATTTCGAGTAATGAAAATGTCAATTTTTTGGTTGAGCCAATATAGCAATCGAAAAAATGTAAAATATGGTTCTATATAATTCCGACTATGAGAAATCGAATGCTGTTGAGCGCAGCTTTATATCTTTTGTAGTATACAGTTACAGCGAGTTTTTACTTTTTAAAAATCTCAACTTTGAAGGCCCATATTTCGAAAACTAAAAGAGATATTTAAATGCGGTCTGAATGAGTGTATTTCTCGTACTCTAATTAACTAATACTGAAATTTTTTAAGTTTTTAAAATTTTGCAATTTTTCAAAATTTTCCTTTGACCATATTTTAAAAAGTTGACGAGATAATAAAAATCTGCAAACGCCAGTGGATTCTTCGTAAAAAAATACACACGTAGGTATAATTTCAGAATTTTTGCTCCACGGATACAATTTTTAGAGCCAAAAAAATAAAAATGGTCTAAATTCGTAAAATTCTTCCCTTAAGAAATAATTAAAAAACAGTGATTTTTCGTTTTTTTGTAATAAAATCTTTATCCGGGCGAATTTTTGGCTGAAAATTTGCATACATATGTACTTTGACGAGAGGAATCCACTGGTGTACACAGATTTTTATTATCTCTTCAAGTTTTTGAAATATCAAAAAATTAAAATTTGGATAAAAAATTATAAAATTTTCAAATTTTTTTAAATTTCGGTTTAAGTTAAGTAGAGTACGAGTAATACACTCGTTCAAGCCGCATTTCAATATCTCTTTTAGTTTTCGAGATATGGGCCTTTTTTAAATTTTTAATATTTTATAAATTTTTTTAAATTGAAAATTTATGTGCAATTATTAGCAGAGTTATTAATGAAATGTTATAAATCACCGTTAGATTTAATATAGGTACTTTAGTTTTTTTGTGGGCAGCAAGTAGTAAAAAGTATAAGCTAGTATAAAGAAGGAAACTACAAAAAGAAATAGTTTTTTTGGTCTGTTTATTTGTTCGTTTATAAGCTAAGAGTAAATTACAAAATAGTAAAATGTTAGTAGAAATTCTTGTAATTATTTCTCGTCCAATACTTGTCCAAAGGCCATAGTGGCTTTCGCCTCTAACATCCGTCTAAATATTTTGGAGGGACGTATCCCAAAATGGAAGGCGTTTAAATTATCCATTCTAGAACAATACAAATTGTTGAATTTGTTGATGTTAGTAAAACAACATTTTATGGGGTCTTGTTGTTGGGTAGGTTGGCAGCATTAGTCTCTGACCGTGCAATGAATTGTGGGTAGCGGTCGTCGGATGTTTTTGAGGCTCGCGACGCCGTTTCGAGAATGTTTTCTGTGATTGTTGAAAGAATTGATAGACTTCCTTCCGGAGTGGAAAAATTTGACGATGACAGCATTTCAACTGTTTTCGCGTTTGTTTTGTTTATTTTATGTATTGATTCTTGAAATGTTTTTAAATTATCTTCAATTGATTTATCGATTTCTTTTTTATTTAATAAATCGAAATTTTGAACTAAATTAGTTTCCGGGCATTTTCGTTCCAATTGAAAGTTCTCTTTTTGTAGTTGGTACGAGATACCAGAACCGGAAGCGTCTGGTGGGAAAGTTACTAGATCTAGGGGAATGTCTTCCTGCATGGATGAAGTTCCAGTCAGTCCGGAAAATCTATTTTCCACTAAAGTTTCTAAATTTGAATCCATTTTTAGCGAGTCTTTTTCACTAGTCATGTACAGGTCCGTACTAGGAACGGAGGGTAAATGTGGCAGGGACGTATTTAGGGAATTGTTTCCAGTAGGCAGGGAAGTATTTATATTTTTTGAGGTACCGGGTCTAGGGGTATTTTCCTCTATTAAATTAAACTCACTTTGTACAATTTCGCCTGAGGTTTCAGTCCCGAAAAAAATATGTTGGAGCGAGTCTGTCATTTCCGGTAGATCTGTTGACCGGAAGTTTTTGTATAGCTCATTTTGTTTTTGAGGGAATTTAGTTGAATCGAGGGACTCGCCAGGTTTTTTATCATAATAAGGACCGAATTTTTTAGAACGTTCTAAACTTTGTTCGATATTTTGGAGCAAATTTTCAGCGGTCTCTCGGACTGTTCCATTTGTAGATAGCGGATCAGTTTGTGAACTAGTTTCTGTCGGGTTTAATAAATGCAAAAAGTTTCGTGGAATAAAATCTGGTTGATTAGTTTTGGACGATAAATTAATATATTCATTTTCGTCGTTTTCTATATTTAAATAAGTGGCGTGTGCCGCGGTAGAACAGTACTCGGTTACTTCGTCTTTAAGGGCTGTGAGGAACCCTTCACTTCGTTGTAATGATATGCAGGATTGTAAAAATTGGCTTGAGTGTGTAGTAGGACTCGTTGTTGTTGAAATATTAAGTGTAGCGGGTGTATCATGTATTGTGCCGAACTCTTTAATAAAACTTTGTGCTGCTGGAGCGAAATGACCCGCAGGGATGTTATGAGTGTCGACGACGTGGAACACTCTTTCGAGGAGGTTCTCAAGAAGCGGTTGCACTACCTCCACCCCCTCGCTGCACCCCCTGCTGGAGTTAATAGTGTCAATGAGGGGTGTCATAGTAATTAGTGGTTCAGTTTGCGCATCATATTCTGCGCCGTTCATAATGCACGTGTCTTTAAGTTCTGCAATGTTTGTTAATAGTTCTTCGAAGATTGTTGAAATTTCGTCGCCGATATTTTGAAACTGTTTTATTTTGTGCGTTACAGTTGGTAGGTCCTGTGATGTGTTAATGTTTTCGTCACTTTTGGTAGCCGCTGGTTTATTCGCACCCGCCATGTTGAATATTTCAAGGTAGTTATCGGGATATAAACTGTGGACCTTTGGGTCAGACGATGGTGGATTATTTGTTCTATCTAAATATTTTTGTAGTTTCTGTTTTGTGTTTTCAAGAACAAATAAAACGTTTTGGTCATCATCAATGTTTTTGGGGTCGTCGGCGTTGTCTTTGTTGTTATTTCCGGCGGCAATTGTGTTTTGATATGTGTGTTGTGTAATTGTTGAGGACTCCTGTTTATTTGGGGAGTTAAATGGTGTGTTGCACTTGTTTATTAGTGAGATTGGTTGTTGTTGTTGTTGTTGTTTGAAAACTTGTTGTTCTTCTTGTTGTTCAATTTCTTTCAAGTATTCCGCCATTTTGGTTTTGTCATGTAACAGTGACATCATTTTCCGTTTCCGGACAACTTTCTGTTTGTCACTGATGAAGGGATTATCAGTTTCCCCTAGCTGGGCGGTGGCACTGGTAGGTTGGCGAAACTGTACATTGAAATTAGCGAATACTGGATCATAGGCGACCGAGTAATTTAATAATTGTTCGTCGGTTGTTTGACGGAAAATCATTTTGAAAAAATCATCGAGTCGGTATTCACGATACCCGGCTTCCGTTTCATCTAGGGATTGTATGTCCACAGCTGTTGGTAACACTGTTTTATTGGTACTAGTGCAGGATAATTCGTTTAATTTTCTGTTCCACAATTCTGCTTCTTCGAGCAGACTGTCGACACTTCCGGTTGCACTCTCACTATCATTAGCTGCCCATTGTTTGGGAACCTCTGTTTTAGTTGTTTGCGTTGAGCCAGAGGTTGTCAAAATGTCCTCCTCGAACCTGGGCACGTAAAGAGAACAAAACAAGAAAATTATTTTTATTTAAATCAATAATTATTTTAAAAGACTTCAAGCTCTAAGAACTGTGGTTCTCAAACGAATGGTTCCCTGTACGTGCGAGGTCCTCAATATTGTAGAGAAAGAGAGAGAAAGAGAAAGAGAGAGCGAAAGGTGAAGATAAAAGCGCATTTATATGTGATTGTGATTTGTTGATGGTGTATGTATTTATGTATGTTTGTTTGTTTTACTCACCGTTTTGTTTGTGGCGAGTTGATTGGTTGCTGTTGGTCATGTGACACAGACAC
This sequence comes from Pterostichus madidus, assembly GCA_911728475.2. Lineage (NCBI taxonomy): Eukaryota > Metazoa > Arthropoda > Insecta > Coleoptera > Carabidae > Pterostichus > Pterostichus madidus. The sequence goes on from OU452319.1 coordinate 23,932,497, forward strand.
GGCTACAGGAATCTTTGAGGTTGGCAACACTAGTACAATACCATTTCCGGTTACCACTTCCTCCCTATCTGCACCCATTATTTCTACATCTTCTACCTAATCATACAAACAATCTTTACTGCGTCGTTCATTTAAATATACTATATAGTTTATTTGTTTGTTAGATTGGAAATGACAATTATCTTTTGTTGAACCAATTTAAAACTAGATTTTTTTTAATATGGTTCTATATAATTCAGACTACGAGAAATCGAATGCCGTTGAGCGCATCTTCATATCTTTTTTAGTTCTCGAGTTACAGCGATTTTTGATTTTTTAAAAATATTAATTTTGAAGGCCCATATCTCGAAAACTAAAAGAGATATTGAAATGCGGTTTGAACGAGTGTATTTCTCGTGCACTGGTTTACTTATACTGAAATTATAAAAATTTTTAAAAATTTTTCAATTTTTTTCAAAATTTTCTTTTGCCCATATTTCAAAAAATTTACGAGATAATGAAAATCTGTATAAATCAGTGGATTCCTCTCGTAAAAGTACGTATGTATGTAAAATTTCAGAATTTTTACTCCACGGATATAATTTTTAGAGCAAAAAAATTAAAAATGGCCTAAATTCGTAAAATTCTTAAGGGGTACCCCTTAAGAAATAATTGAAAAACAGTGATTTTTCGTTTTTTTCTAATAAATACTTTATCTGTGCGATTTTTTGGCTGAAAATTTGCATACCTATGTACTTTTACGAGAGGAATTCACTGGTGTTCACAGATTTTTAATATCTCTTCAAGTTTTTAAAATATTAAGAAATGAAAATTTTGAGAAAAATTGCAAAATTTTCAAATTTTTAAAAATGTTTGTATAAGTTAATTGGAGCACGAGAAATCCACTCGTTCAAACCGCATTTTAATATCTCTTTTAGTTTTCGAGATATGGGCCTTCAAAGTTGACATTTTTTAAAAGTCATAAATCGCTGTATCTCGAAAACTAAAAAAGATATGGATATGCGCTTAACGGCATTCGATTTCTCGTAGTCTGAATTATATAGAATCATATTAAAAAATCTAGTTTTAAACCGGTTCAACCAAAAAAATTGTCATTTTCATTAACAGACATATTGCGATTAAAATATGCATAATTATGTAAAAATATATGAGGAATTAAATGGTGTAATCCTCAATTTCATATCTAGTTTCATATTTTTTTAAATTAACCGTAAAGAGAAACAAGAAACTTGAATATAAACATCTAAATAAATAGTTATACATTTATCATTTCATTAATCCTTTTAAATTTAAATAAAAGCTCCCAGCTGGTTGAATCTTTGGAAACATGTATTTGAAAATTTGTAAAAAGCATCCGTCAACCCTCCGAGGGGTCGCGACCCACGTTCTGAAAACCACTAATATATAAAGTTAATGAAATAACAATAAGAAATATATTAAATTACTTCTTGTTGTTCTTGTTGTTGTTCTTGTTGTTGTTCTTGTAGTTGTTCTTGTTGCTGTTGTTGCTGTTGTTCTTGCGTTGACTCCTGTGCATCATTGCCCGGGTTCAACTCTCGCAAGACAATATTACTATCCGCGTCTTTTTGTTCCACCTTCTCATCGAAAGTGAGAACTTTATTATCTCGATTTTCATCATCTGTCGTACTGAGATCCGACGCCTCGCTGTACTCAAACGAGTAACCATCGCGTCCTAGGGAATTTTCACACTGTTCGGGGACTTTTTTCGGGTCTTTAGGGTCACCACACTCGGCTGGTGTGAGTTTAGTAATGAACGCGTCGAGAGAGTCCCGGGTTTGAGGCCCAGTCACTTCCGGGTTGTGTGAAGATGCGACAGAAGCATCGGATGATGTTGAACCATCAGATAAATATTCTAAGAGTGTTTCGTCCCTTTCGTTTGCAACAGGCTCTGGGGTTGCGGGGTTGATACCCGATAGTAACACGGAGGGAGGCGCGTCAACGATGGGATTGATTTTCTTTAAGGTTTTCTACAATTTCATTTCAATCAACATACCATCAATCGCTCATACACACTTTTCATTCATCTTTCTTGTACGTACGTTACATATGCTCAAAACAACGAATTTATAAAGATTAGAAAAGAAGGGTGCGGCAACTTGCGCTTGTATTTGAAAGAAAATAATTCCATACAATGGGTTCAACTATCATTAGCGGAATAAAGAGAATTAATTATATATATTTATATGGGATGGCTAGCTCAGTGGTATCAAGTCAGCCTGTGGATCCTGAGAACCCTGGTTCGATGCCCACAGGCGACAAACAATTTTCTCCAAATTAAAAATTACCCCTGTGGCTCTCCCACCACTAACATCTTTGGGGGCTGTGATTTGACAACTGTTATCGTGCATAAATATATCACTTACCGAGATCTGCTTTGGCAGAGTGTCACACCCAGTAATGGGTAGAAGGCGTGATGATATATTTATATTTTAAAAACTACCCCTGTGGCTCCCCCACCACTAACATCTTTGAGGGCCGTGGTTTGACGGCTGGTAACCGCAATTTTTCGCGTTAAAATATATCACTGAGATCTGCTTTGGCAGAGTGCCATACCCAGTACTGGGTAGAAGGCGTGATGATATATTTTATAATTATATATTTATTTATTTATTGATATAGAATTATGACTGTTAGTGAATAAATGAGTTAAAAATAATATGAAACATGACATAGAAATAAATAAAATAAATATATCATCACGCCTTTTACCCATGACTGGATGTTGCACTCTACCAAAGTAGATTTCGGTAAGAGATATATTCTTGCGCGTGAAGTGCGGTTACCAGCCATCGAATCACGGCCCCCAAGAACGTTAGTGATGTGGTGAAAGGTCCACTGAGCCATTATCATTATTTATTTATGTATTTATTTATTGATATAGAATTATGATTATTAGTGAAAAAATGAGTGGTATCGTGTCGGCCTGTGGATTCTGAGAACCCTGGTTTGATTCCTATAGCCGACAAACATTTCTACCAAATTAATTCTACCCCTTTCATTAACATGGTTGGCGGTCGTGATTTGACGTCTGGTAACGCGCATACATATATCACTTACCGAGATCTGTGTCACCCAGTAATGGGTAGAAGGCGTGATGATATATATATACATATATATATGTTTTTTTAATAAAATTAATTAGTACAGGAGCCCATTGTAGATAAACACTAACGAAATAACGAAACAACAAAACTAAAATAAAAAATCCTGCACTTAATTATCAGATTCAGCCCGCAATTAATTTTCACCAAACGTTTCTGACACAACTTTCTCTTCATTCACATTCATAATTCCTTTCATACAAGCCCGTTTGTTCCTCATTCTCCAAAACTTTCATTCACGCAACAATTCATCAATCATTTTTATCTATTTATTCAAATGCCGTACACGCAATCTTTCTTTTGTATGTGTGTAAATTTTACTTTAATATCTTCAATTTCTTCAACGACGTGTTCTTTTTCTTCCGGAGTCTTCGGTTCCTCAAAAATAGCGTTTAATCGCGTTGTTAAGACTCCAGCTTTTTGATCTGTTACCATTTCTAGAGGTTTTTGAATGAATTATTGTAGAAAATATTTTATATAAAGTAGTTTGTTGAAATTTTGAATTTTAAAAATAATTTTAACGAGTGTGCAGGTAATTTGATGTACATAGATGTAGAGCGTGTTGTGTATATGTAATTTAATGTATGTTTAAGTATTTAAAAGTGTTTTAAAGATACCTGGCACTTCGCTTTTCTTGGGTTGTTTTCGAAACAAGTTCTTCCAGAAGCTCCTTCTGGGTTTAACATCGGCGTCCACGTGCAGGAAGCTCTCTTGGTCCGAGGAACCGCCGTGTTTATCAGAATACAACTTTGATTTTTTCTTTTTGTCGAGTTTAGTTGACGTGTTCGCCAATTCACTGCAATATAATATTTTCCTGGCTGTTTTCTTTGGCAATTTATCAAGTGGTAACTTACGGATTTTCCATATTTAATGCTGTGTCGATTTGTTTATGAAATGAAATTATTACAACTGAAATTTTGATGGAGCTGTCAAAGTATTCTAATGTTTTGGGAAAATGTTTTTCGTTCCATCGGTGACTTTAATTTGAAATGTAACAGAGTTAAAAAACATATTTTAGTCCCCACTCTTTGGTGCTAAGATGGAACACCTGTTCTTCGGCTGCGGTTCTTCAGGTAGTTGGAGGTTGGTTGACTGCTAACATGCTACTAACGTGCTGCTTACTTAGTGCAGAGGGAAATTGTGTTTACAATATGTTTTGTGTGACATTTATTTAATTACTTTAGGGTGAGTTAATTATTTTATACCTGTATTATTTGTAATGTATGTGTATTCCTTATTTTGTGGGTGACATATAAATAATAAATTAATTAGGGATAATATTTGAAATATAATAATTGTTTGGAAATGTCAAAATATAGCGAATTATTATCGAACTGAATAGTTTTAAGAGGCGAAATCTACAGTATTTAATGTTCTCTCAACCTCTTAGGCAGATGTTTCGTATATATTCTAGTGCTCTCTTTCTCTCTCAGAGTTCACACTGATTGGCTCTCGATCGGCAGATGTTCATTTATATACAGTATGTTTAAAGAAGCATTTTATTTTTATAGTTTTAAGTTATTTTGAAAGTTTAATATTACTGGTAGGTAGATGATATTTTAAGGTATCTAATAATTAAATTATAAATAAATAAAAGAAATATATTATTACGCCTTTTACCAATTATTGGGTGTGACACTCGACCGAAGCCGGTCTCGGTAACTAATATATTTATATTTCTAATTTATTTTATGGGATAATGACTCAGTGGTATCCGAGTCGGCCTGTGGATCCTAAGAATCCTGGTTCGATCCCCACAGCCGACAAAAATTTTTTTCATCAATTTAAAAATTACCCTTGTGGCTCCTCCACCACTAACATATTTGGGAGCCGTGATTTGACGCATTTTTGAATGTCAAATGACAACTAGTAAATAAAAACGGCTGCGATTTTGTTGAGTTTTACGGTTTTATAGTGGTGTGGCTAGCTCAGTGGTATGAAGTCAGCCTGTAGATCCTGAGAACCCTGGTTCGATTTCCACAGGTGACGAACAATTTTCATAATTTCAAAAGCTACCCCTGTGGCTCCTCTACCACTAACATCATTGGGGGCCGTGATTTGACGCCTGGCAACTGCACTTTACCCGCTTAAATATATCACTTACCGAGATCTGCTTCGGCAGAGTGCCACACCCAGTAATGGGTAGCAGACGTGATGCTATATTTATTTATTTTATATTCTGATAGTGTAGATATACAAATAACTATTGGAATGGTTATTGTATATATTGTTTACGGTTGAGAATAATAATTTTTCGTCATCAGTTGTATATAAAAGTTTTGTATAGTTTTCACAAATGTAGAGATTTAATTTGAACACGTTGTATACATCCGTCTCTGTCTTACTCACTCTGATATTCTGTAGCAGCGGTTTTTGCATTTGTTATTTTGGTGCGCGAGACACCTGGCAGGCAGGCAGGCAGGCGGCTGTGGCCGGCATCAGCTGGACCGAAAGCATATACGGCTCGTTGAGAGTTTGAAAAGGGGCACATTTATACATAATAGATTCTTTAACATTCATAATGCATTTTATTTGCCACATTATAATTCTTGAACGTTAGGTAGATATCCTATTATTGTTATGGGTACTTTATAAATGTTTATTATATTCAAACTACCCCAGTGGCGCTTTCTGTCTATTAACATCTTTGAGGGCTGTGATTTGAAGGCTAGTAATCGCACTTTACGTGCAAAATATATCACTTACAGAGATCTGCCATACCCACTTATGATAAATGCGAGATTTTTGCATAATATGAATATTATGTTACTTTAGTAATTGTGTTTTCAACTTTGATACTTGTTTCATAAAAAATTTATAAATAAAAAAAAATCGTATAGGATCCCATTGGTGATAAAATATTAGCGGGATGAATCATTATTAGAAATATGCATCTATATTTAATAGTTATCAATATATGGTTCGGAAAAGGTTAGTAATAAAAATCTAAAAATTAAATATATCATCACGCCTTATATCCATTACTTGGTGTGGCACTCTCCAAAGATGTTAGTGGAGGGGAAGCCATAAGGGTAATTTTATTGTGGTGTAAATTATTTGTCGGCTGTGTGAAAATAATAAAATATAATATAAATAAATATATCATCACGCCTTGTACCCATTACTGGGTGTGGCACTCTGCCAAAGCAGATCTCGGTAAGTGATATATTTTGCGCGGTTATCAGTCGTCAAATCACGGCCCCAAAAGAGGAGTCACAGGGGTAGTTTTTGAAATTATGAAAATTGTTTGTCGCCTGTGGGAATTGAACCACGGTTCTCAGGATCTACAGGCCGACTTCATACCACTGAGCTAGCCGCCGCATAAAAAATAATAAAATAAATATATAAATAAATATATCATCACGCCTTTTACCCATTATTGATTTCGATAAGTGATATATTTATACGCGTGAAGTGTGGTTACCAGCCGTCAAATCACGGTCCCCAAAGATGTTAGTGGGAGCTACAGTGGTAATTTTAAAATAAATAAATAAATAAATATATCATCACGCCTTCCTACCCATTACTGGGTGAGGCACTCTGCCGAAGCAGATCTCGGTAAGTGATATATTTTTGGGCGTGAAGTGTGGTTACCAGCCGTCTAATCACGGCCCCCAAAGATGTTAGTGGCGGAGGAGCCACAGGGGTAGTTTTTGAAATTATGAAAATTGTTTATTGCTTGTGGGAATCGAACCAGGGTTCTCAGGATCCACAGGCCGACTTCATACCACTGAGCTAGCCACCCCATAAAAAATAATCAAATAAATATATAAATAAATATATCATCACGCCTTTTACCCATTATTGATTTCGATAAGTGATATATTTATACGCGTGAAGTGTGGTTACCAGCCGTCAAATCACGGTCCCCAAAGATGTTAGTGGGAGCTACAGTGGTAATTTTAATTCGGTGAAAATGTTTGTCAGCTGTGGGGATCGAACCGGGGTTCTTAGGATCCACAGGCCGATTCAATACCACTGAGCCATTATACCATAAATATTAAATTAAAAATACTGAAATGAAATTTGTAATAACTGTGGAATACTTTAGACATTAGGCTAATTTATAAAAAAAAGTGTGACGTTGAAAGGTATCAGTTTATTTAAATTACATGAAATGTATACATTTTTCAAGCAGTATTCATACATTATATTATATAGTAATAAATCGCCAGTAGCCTCAAAATCCCTTAGTTACATTTGTAGAAGTGGTTCGGGGTTGGTACTCCTGCGAGTGCCATATGTGCATCATCTTCCGGTCGAACAGGAACCATGTAGGAGTGGGGGGAGTAATGCGGCGGAGAAAATGATGGATAAGGGTAGAACGGATGTGACACAGGAACGAAGTTCTGCAATTGCGGAGCTAGATGAGGGCTGTAGATGTCTGTGTTGACTAGTTCTTCTACGGCGTGCACTTGTGGCCAGCTCACCCCAGTACGAAGGGATAATTCTTCGTCACCGCCGTCACTGATCTCTGCTTGTTTCTCTAGATTGTTTTGCAAGAAGTTGTTTCGTACAGTTTTTGTGAATTTTTCAGGATTTTCTGTTGTAGATTTTTCTATATTTAGTCTTTGTGAAATATCGATGGTTTCTGTTTTAGGGCTGGTTTTGGTTTGTACGGGCTCAGAAGGGGTTTGTTTTATTTTGCCAGGATTAGCTAATATTTTGACAGATTTATCAGACCTTTCTGGGGCTTTATATTTGTATAAGTTAGTACTGGGTGAGTCTGTAGCAGGTGTAGTGAAGTCGTTAGTTTTTTCAATAATTTCGTTAGGTTTAATAGGTTTTAATTGTGTTCGGAATATGGGGGAATCTGGTTTGTCTATTTTGTTGGTACTTGGTTCTGTAGCAACTGAAGTACTTTCAGGTACAAAGTTCGCTCTGAATGTTAGTTCGTCATCCTCATTGGATGTTTCTGTCGAAGGTACAGTCACAGGTGTCGGTTTAGGTTTCATGATTTTTCTTGGGTGTGTACTTTCTGCTATAGGTGTACTTGTAGGTTTTTTACTGTCACTGGGTAAAGCATTATTTCTGAAAATTGCTGTTTCGTCCTCATCATAATTTAAATGGTTTCGCAAGTCTGTGATTAGATTCATAATATTTTGTTGTGTCGGGTTTTGTTGAAGGATCGCACGCATTCTATTTAACTTCTCTACTATTTGTCTATTTGTACTAACCCTCGGATTATCTTTAACGCCGTCCCAAAGTTTTTTTAGTTCGTGTAAGAGTATTTTTGAGTTTGGTACAGTTGCGGTGACGTAACTATTGTCTGGTAAGTTTCTGGGTGGTTCTGGGGCCTTGATAGATTTTCTTGTTGGTGGAACTGCTTTGGGGACATTTAAATCAGCTGGTGGTTGAAATAAATTGTTAAACGATGGTGTTTTATCTGGTAAATCTGTTTTCAGCATGCTGGAAATGTTTTAATTTTAGTTGAAAGGAATTATAAATGTTTGGAATACGAACCTGTTAATGAGAGTTAAACATTTCATGAAGCCAATATCATTGTTACTTTGGGTGCTGACTGTTTTATAACAGTTGATAAAATGTTCAACAATAGGATGATACTGTGAGCCTGCAGGTAGTGAGTTTAACCATTGTGCTACAGGATTTCCAGATACACTTGTACACTAGAAACATACAAATTATAAAAAAAAATAAAATAAATATATCATCACCCATTACTGGGTGTGGCACTCTACCGAAGCAGATCTCGGTAAGTGATATATTTATGTGGTTAACAGCCGTAAAATCACGGCCCCCAAAGATGTTAGTGGTGGAGGAACCACAGGGGTAGCTTTTGAAATTATGAAAATTGTTTGTCGCCTGTGGGAATCGAACCAGGGTTCTCAGGATCCACAGGCCGACTGAGCTAGTCACCCCATTTAAAATAAAAAATAAATATATCATCACGCCTTCTACCCATTACTGGGTGTGGCACTCTGCTGAAGCAGATCTCGGTAAGTGATATATTTTGCGCGTGAAGTGCGGTTACCAGTCGTCAAATCACGGCCTCCAAACATGTTAGTGGTGGAGGAGCCACAGGGATAGCTGTTTCAAATTATGAAAATTGTCGCCTGTGGGAATCGGACCAGGGACCTCAGGATCCAGAGGCCGACTTCATACCACTGAGCTAGCCATCCTATTTAACAGAAGTAAATTAATTAAATTGTTAAAATAACGCGATTTACTTCAAATTAGTAGAAAAATACACACTGATATTTGTGTATGTATATTCTATGTCAATTGATTAACAAAAAAATCCGCAATTTCAAGTATATTATTGTTAAAAAATAATAGTTATTACTGTACCAAGGGTGAAAACAGACGTTTCTGGCCCGTGGCATGATTATTAGCACGAGGCGCAAAGCAAATTTGACCCGGTTATGTATAAAATAAATTAATTTTGTATATGGCTCAGTGGTATTGAGTTGGACCGTGAATTTGAGAACTTGGGTTCGATCCCCACAGTCCAGCAAACAATTTTTACCACATTTAAATTACCCCTGTGGCTCTCCCGTCACTAACATCTTTGGGGGCGCTGATTTGACGACTGGTAACTGCACTTTACACGCATAAATATATCACTTACTGCTACGACAAAGTGCCACATCCAGTAACAGGTGAAACGGATGATGATATATTTATTTAGAATAAATTAGTATAACAACAAATCAATGGTAAATAAATAAATATATCATCACGCCTTCTACCCATTACTGGGTGTGGCACTCTGCTGAAGCAGATCTCGGTAAGTGATATATTTTGCGCGTGAAGTGCGGTTACCAGTCATCAAATCACGGCCCCCAAACATTTTAGTGGTGGAAGAGCCACAGGGATAGCTTTTTCAAATTATGAAAATTTGTCGCCTGTGGGAATCGAACCAGGGATCTCAGGATCCACAGGCCGACTTCATAACCACTGAACTAGCCATCCCATAAAATATCTACATAGGTTATTTGTGAAAATGACATTTTGTAAAATTAAGTATTCACAGTATACAAAAATTGTCATTTTATTTATGTATTCATAGGAATTATTTTTTTAAGGCCCTAGTTCCAAAAACAATTGTTTAAGCCCGCTTAAAACACATGAATTTCGGCCCGGTTGAGCATAAAATATATGATTTAAATGTTTGTACGTATTTTTCAATTAATAAATGAAATTAATCGCGCTATTTTAGTTGAACAATATAATGAATTTATTTATAAATTCTTGATACACATTTGTGTATGTTTATTATTTGAAAATTGATTAATACATTGAGGAGGACGGATGGAGTTAATCGTAAGATCGCATGTATCTCGTTAAAGTAGACAATTTATACTTTGTTGCCCTTGAATATACATTGAAATTAGTTTGAGAAAAGTTATAACGAATTGAATGTCAAATGTTGCGAATTTTTTACTTTTCACACCAGTGTATATATATATATTTGATTTGTGCGATATGACTATAGCAGGTAGTAGAGATTGTACCGAGCCGGCCCTGGCGCTTTGTCTCCACTAGTCCAACAGATTGAACCGATCGCCGAGAATACCAAGTCACGTATGCCGCACTGTTTCATGCATTTATTAAAGAAATAGAAGATTTATATATTATTATTTACATATTAGTAAAATATAGTTGTTCGCAAATTTTGTATAATATTAGAGCAACTGTTGTTTGAAACGTCTCATTTTCGTGAGATTTTTTTCACGGTTTTGTCAAAGTATATCCTTCTATCTTAAAAAACAAAACCTTTCATGTCATATATTATGTTTTCTCTCTAAATATTAATAATATCTTTGTAGCCAAATGTTAGCTATATCACGATTAATTAAATCTTTTTGATTTTTTTTCTTCTTTATTAGGAACTTTTGAACAAAATGAAAATTTATTTTTGTATGTATAACTTATGAAATTATGAAGTGTTTGTGGAATGGCATATTGTAGTTATTAAATTGCTAGTGTGAGAATTTGTTTTTATTATCGTATAAGTTTGTAGCAATTTAATCGCTTCTAAATTTGGTGTAAAAACTATTTATTTTATGAGGCGTGCCAAATAAAACAATAAAATCGTAAAAAATGCTACAGCATTGTGAATGCAACAAGCAATTTGCTCTAAAAATGCGTTAAAATATTTGGACGTTATCGCAATCGTGCGATAGTGAACCTTTGATAACTGAATTTTACGAAAGATTTGACAAAGGCTAAATTTGTTTCAGATGTCAATTAATTAATTAATTGCAGTTACATTCATGAAATCTACTCTTACGGTGTTACAATGCGATAGAAATATTTCTCACAGGAAAAATGTAATCTTCAAGTTTATTGATTATATCACGAATCCGAACATTTTTGAATTCAAAGTATATTTAATATTTTTTTATAATTGTGTAGTAACAACTTTGGGTGCTATATTTTGACGGCTGTAACATGCACTTTACACATATGAATATATCACACAGATCTGCAACTGTAGAGCAAGCTAAATACTTAGAATTTATATTTATTTTATATTGTACTTTGGTGTTTTTAAATAAGTGAAAAAAAAATTAAAATAACATGTTTCTGTAAAGATTTTTTTCGCATATAAGGACCTAATTTAATATTCCTTATCGAGAACTGAAATTTTACCGTAGCATCAAATATATTATGATTCATAAAGCTGATTAGCACTAACAACATTTTTTATTTCATTTTTAACTCTCTTTTCAATGAACGAAACAAGTTTATTTTAACTTGAGTTAAAAAGAGAATTAATTAGCATCAAATTTAGTTTATTTCTTTAAACTGTTTCAATTTGAAACAGAGCTATAGGTAATATTAAAAACGGTGGTAGCGCTAATCCGTTTTGTGAATCTGCCTGTATACTTCGTTTATATAGCTTGTAAATTTAGAAATATATAAATAAATAAATAAATATATATAACACACCAACTACCCATAACCGGGTGTAGTACATTGTCGAAGCAGATCTTTGTAAATGATATATTTTGTGCGTGAAGTGTGGTTATCAGCCGTCATATCACGGGCCCAAAAGATATTAATGGAGGGAGCGTCAGGGATAGTTTTAATGTGGTAAAAATTGTTTATCGGCTGTGGGAATTGATCCCGGGTACTTAAATCTACAGGTCGACTCGATATCACTGAGCCAACACATACCCCATATGGTATGATATATAAAAAATTGTATAATGCTGTCATGGTAAATTGTATGTGAAGCCAGTATTAAAATTAATCATTGAAATCAAATGTATGACTGAAAGTGTGAAAAATAATGTACATACCACAGGCCTTGAGTGCATTTAATCTCTTAGGATTGAATGATGTATATAATATAGTATGAAAATACGATGTATTAGAAAATATTGATTACCTGATACAATAAAATAGCTAGAAGGACAGCATGAACTTTGACACCACCGCGTTCATTTGTTCTTGAGGTCATCCTGAAGCCAACTGACCATTTCCATGGCCAGCCATACTTTTATAAACCCACCGAGATAACGAACAATGCCTATAATTTTTCGCTATTGTGTAAAAATATAAATAAATATAAGATTGAAGTTTGCAAATGTTTAGTTGCGAGGAATTTCTGTTGAGCTCCTATGCGTTTAGGAATGTTTCTTCAAGACATTGTGAGTCATCGCGGGCAAACAAACCCTCTGTACAAACCCTCCCTTAATCTTAACAAGTAGAAATATCTTATAAATGAAATAATACGAAATGGTGGTTTGCAACTATTTGATTTAGCTTGGAAGTTCGAGGGATCTGCTATTGCAGAATTAGGAAAATATTTTTAAGAAAGTACCTACAGAATTTTGTCCAGTATAAATGTATAAACAATAAAACAATAGGTAGGGTAATAAAATCAAATAGATTTAATTGCTGTTGCTAATATCAACAATACGCTTATCAATTGTTATTACTCATGGTTCGAGTGTAAAAGTTTATAACTTAATATAGAAGTGCAGCAGGATGTGCTGCTAGCCGGCGCCATTTCGTTCAGGGTTGTTACCAGCAATCAATGCACTGAGCGCCGCGCCAACCCTCCGCGCTACTTCCGGTACTCTAAACTTACTTCCGCTAACACCCCGACATATAACTTACCAATACTGATTTTTAATGTAACGCTATGCACGGGGAAATTCATGCTGGACTCCTCTTGCAGATGTTCTGTTTCCGGGATAAACTCTGGATTAATCCTACAAAGTTGATTTTTTATTTATTTATTTATTTGTTTATTTCATTTTAACTGCGCAACTGAAGTTTGATAAATGTTGAAATGTTTATTTTATTGTAAATTTTATTAGTGACGGTAAATAATCGATTTTTCGTATTTTAAAACTTATTCTGAGATAAAATGGATATTAAACAATTATTTTGTGCGTAGTAAATCAACAGGGTATATTAACTATGCAATTGGTAACTTTGAGGAATCATTTTTACAGATAAACAAAGCAGTGTGTTTATTTTACATCTGATATTTCATATTAATGCCATCAAAATTATATTCAATGAATCCTAGTGTTGGTCAAAGTTATTTTCCGACAGTGAGCTGTTGAATGGACGTCTATGGCGTCGCGACGCATGCGTTTGCTAGCAGACAGCACGACGACTCCGTCGTACACCCAGTTGAGCGAGAACGTTGGATGCAAACACATGTGTAGTGTATGTTAGGTGTGTGTGCGTGTGTGTGTTTTGTTTTAGTGTGTGTTTGTATTGTGAGTGGTTGCTAGGCGACCCCAGTAGTGATGTGTGATAGTTGACGGTGCAACATGTCCGCCTGGAATGGCTGAAGATAGACAAAACACCATCACGGATTATCTTAAAACATAGTATGTATGTGAATGCTTACTTAGTACAGCCCTGGATCTTTCAAAATTAAATGAAGCGTACCTTTTTCAGTGGGTGGCAATTTTTATTAGTTGGATAAAGTTTTTATTGACCGATGGTAAATTTTTGTTGTTTTTTCTACGGCGGTTCAATTTTTAGACAAAAATGTAAATAAAATGAGAATTTCTTTATTAGATTTTAACTGACCGTCACTGAAACTTGGCGAGAAATTTTTATGAAATATTTTGTTGTGTAAATAAATAATGTAGAGCAATTGTTATTGATCCTTAATCGATTGTTGTTGTTGAATAATTTAGCATGACCTTGTCGCACTTGTCTTTATGTTTACATGAATACCATCACGCTATATTCCAACAAACTAATATTTTAAATATTCACTGTTAATATTTCATAACAATTGGTTAGCGCTACTTGGTGTTGGATATATTGGAAATATCTGTACGCCTTGTGACAACAATTTAAATGTACATGTGTTACTAATATTTTGGTATATTTATTAAAGTTGTTATTTTAATATTTATGTATTTTTGTCAATTGCTATAGAAAGAAGATGAATGATAAGTGAATAGGAGTGATTGGATAGATGAGATTGAAAGTTTGTTGTGTGATAAATGATTTCGAGTGTAATAAATGAATGAGTTTATATGGAATGATCTATGAATGTGGTTAAAGTGAGGGTGGTGTGTTTAGATTAGAATGTTTTGGTTACTTGATGAATTTAATGAGTGAATGTTTTATGAATGATTTTAGGGTTCGTACTACCCCATTTGATGGGATATAGCGTGATGATATGTATGTATGTATGCTGTATTTGGCAACAGGCACATTCTTATTATTTTGTTGCAAGTCGCTGTGCGCGCATTTTCTATGCCAGCGTCATCTGCAATAAATATTCGAAAAGAAACCGTTTACAATGGACAGAGTTAGAGAAGCAAAGGCCGCAGAACGTTTTTATTTAATTGGGGACTCAAAATAAGTTGTCAATTAAATATTTTTCTTTGACAATATGGTTTCCATACATGTGTAGGTTTGGAGCTTATGTACTACAAAATGTTATTGTTAGTTTTGTATTTAATTTTTTCAATTAATACACTCTAAAAAAGCGACAAATACTGAAAATTAATTAGAACGCAACTGACTTTGGATTGAATTTTTACATTTTAATAAAAACATAGACCGAAATCACGTAATGAATTATTTTATAAAATAATATCATATATATCATATATATATAATGAGAGTTTCGAGTATGGGAAATAAAGGAACTGGCATGAAAGGAATTATGAATATGGTTGAAGCGCTCAAGTGGTGTATCAGGATAGGAGCGTATTAACTCTCTTTTTCACTGAAGTTAAAATAAATTTGTTTCGTATATTGGACAAAGAGTTAAAAACGAAATAAAAAATGGTGTTAGCGTTAATCTGCTTTATGAATCTGCCTGTAAGTGTGTATTTGTAATTGTGTGAAATTCAGCTTCAAAAACAAGCGCAAGGTAACACTCCCCTCGTTTCTTTTCTATTTTATTCGTTTTCTGATCTAACATAGAGTGTTTAATTGTAATTGTGTGGAATTCACTTTCCAAAACAAGCGCAGGGCGACGCTCCCTCCCTTTCTTGTCTGTATCATTTTCAGTTTCTGTAGAATGTTGTATTTTCTTTTATGTACAAGTGTTGCTCTCATATTTTCTAAAGCTTGTACGATTCGTTGTTAGATTCGTTATTAGATTCGTTGTTAGAGAAGTAAACGTGAGTAATTTGAGTTGTTTTATGCATATGTTATGTATGTCGAAGAAAGAAGATGAATAAGTGAATAGATGTGATCAGAGCTGTGCATGATTTAAATCAAAAGGAATTATAAATTGATTTAAATCATATTTCTTGATTTAAATCAAGTGAATTAAGCCTTTTTAAAAAATTCACAAATCAGGCTTGTCATTTAAGACCTTTAAAGAAATTGATTTGGGCTTGTGAATTGTTCCAGAGCTGAAAAAAGGCTTAAATCATTATTCTGGGCTTAATTCAAATGGAAGGGCTTAAATCAATTGAAAGAGCTTAATTCAATTAAAAGGGCTTAATTCTATTGAAATGACTTAATTCAATTAAAAGGATAAATTTGTTATCCTGCGTTATAAATAATATTTTTTAATTTTTAACGGTTTGTTTATTTCAAATTACTAGCCATTTTGTATATTTTTACAAAGAAAATTCGTATTTTTGAAGTCTCTGAGTCTATAGTAGTTTTAAAAGCTAAACTGTTGCGATGCAATACAATGTAAAACCAGGTACTGATTTAACCCATGTCATTCATTTAATTACATTTTTTGATGATGTAATTCAATCCTTTGAATAAATCTTCCTAATTCTGTTTTCATTCGGTTGTGCACATATCTTTGCCATATTACAATGCACACAGTATTTTTCTAAAATAAATATTAAATTGATACTTGTAAATGTGATTCAAGCCCCAATTCACAAAAAGACTTGTGATTTATAATTCACATACATAAATAAATCACAAATCACTTTGATTTGTAAATTAATTCACTTTGAAAATGAAGTGGAATTGTGAATTGTCACAAAAAATAATTGTTTGATTTGTGAATTGTGATTTAATTTCTTTTGTTCATGATTTTGCCCAGCTCTGGGTGTGATTGGATAGATGTGATTGAAGGATTGTTGTGTGATAAATGACTTCGAGTGTAATGAATGAGTTTTATATGGATCTATGAATGTGGTACAATTGAGGGTGGTATGTTTGGATGAGAATGTTTGACGAGGACTGATTATTTGATGAATTTAATTAGTGAATGTTTTATGAATGATGTTGGGGTTCGTGCTACGTTATTTGATGGGATATAGCGTGATGATATGCATGTATGTATGTGTACTATAATTGGGAACACTCACTTACATTATTATTATTTTGTTACAAGTCGCTGTACATTCATTATTTATGCCAGCGTCATCTGCATTAAGTAACTGAAAAGAAACTGTTTAACAATGGACAGAGTTAGAGAAGCAATGGCCGCAGAACATTTTTATCTCATTGGGTGCTCAAAATATTTTGTCAATTAAATATTTTTCTTTGAAAATTTGATATCTGCACATGTGGTTGGTGTTTATCTGTTACAAAATTATATTCATGAGATACAGAAACAATTGTAATATCCAATGGTTTGATATATGTTCAAAAAAATATAACTCGAATCATTTTGCATTACTAGCAAGCAGCGGAATGCGTACACTTTGTTTTATTGTATGAATTCGTTAAATTAAACAGTTTTATAAATATTGCAATAAGTTTGCTCATGCAAATAAATAATTGTAGGTTTCTTAGTTGGGTTGCACCGAATTTTAGGTCGTTTCCGGTAACTTCCGGTAGACTTTTTGCAAATATATCCGGTGTATAAAGTCTGTAGATTGTCTAGAACTGATTTTAAAAGTGCAACGGTTCGTAAATAATTCTCATTTATATTCTAGAAGTTTTATTTTTGAAATGAATTTAATCTCCAAACTTGAATACATGTTTAATAATAGTTTATAGTTTATCAAGAAACAAGTTCAACAATGATCCTTATTGTAACGTATGATGTGTTTCATACTATTTATCCTATTTCGAATTCGTTTAATTTTGTATCAAAATTTCTATTAAAAAATAATAATAATAAAATATATATATATAGAGCTCATCGTTTTACAATAACAGTAATATTTTTAATTAAAATACTTTTGAAATAGAGAACAAAGTACAACTGCTGAACTGATGAGGTATATTTCGAAGTAAATTTTATTAGAAATATAAATAATTAAATAAATATATCATCACGCCTTCTACTCAGTACTGGGTGTGGCACTCTGCCGAAGCAGATCTTGTTAAGTGATATTTTTATGTACGTGAAGTACAGTTACCAGGCGTCAAGTTACGCACCTCAAAGAGGTAAATGGTGGGAGAGCCACAGGGGTAATTAAAATGTGGTGAAAATGTTTGTCGGCTGTGGGAATCGAATCAGGGTACCCAGGTTCCGCAGGCCGACTTGATACCACCGAGACATCTACCCCAATTCAAACAACTATATTTAATTGACGATATTATTAGTACGTAGCGTAATAATTAAATCTGTAATTAAATAATGAGTTATATATATATATATCTATTGGTAAATTCAATTTTTTACTATGAATATCCAGCACTTTAGTACCTACTCATTTGGCTTTTCCTCATATTTTAAATTAACTTTTTCAAGTCCCTTACTGAAATTTATATTGATTTAAACTTTTGTAGCAAACCACTGTAATAACGAAATTTAAAAATCTGGTGTAGGCATAGCACACGACTTTCTTATACACAGCATATTTAATATTTAGAATATATAAATGTTATATAATATTAATAAACATGTAATTTAGTTTTTGAGTAATTCAGCATTTATCTGTTTAAAACATATAAAATAATAAATCTGTTACGTATAATTTTTTTAGTAATGTCTAACTTTACTGATGTGGCATATACAGGATGTCCGTGTTTCGAGCCTAACCCTTGGTATCTCAAGAACCGTGAGATACGAAGTCGATTAAATTGTGGCAAAGTTGCCAAATAAGTTGACCATTTTAATGATGTTTTTTGTTTCTATTGCTACTATGATTATTGAAATATATTATTAAATATAAAAATGGTTTTTTCGCAAAATTAGACGCATATATAGGAAAATTGAAAATAACATTTTATGTTCCAAATACTTTTGCCAACATCTTTTATTTGAAACTTTTTATCGTAACAGATTCCATTTTTTAAGTATATAGAATTTATTGTTTTGTGTCTCCAGTAAACTTTCCCTTCCGGTGTCTCAATTTCATTCAAAATCAACTCAGCTCATCGTACTGACATGCAAGTTATAATTACCAAGTTTTGTTAACAAATCTTATATCGTTCATGAAATATTGCACACTCGGACACACATCCAACCACACACACACAGCCATCATTGAGAAAATGATGAAAACGGATTCAGTGGACCTCAAAACACGTATTTCCGCGAAAATCTCGTCAAATATATTTCCCACGATTCCAATACGTCTTTATACTGTGTATAAGAAAGTAAAAATGTCTATTTAGGACTAATTTTGCATAGTTTTTCCATTATTTATTTCTCCGTTTTAAAGATTTAATGAAATAGTTGTTGTTTATAGAATTTTGATCTACTATATTAGGAAACACTAGTTTTTGGCCCGTGGGTCATAAAAAAATAAGTCCTATGGATACATAAATAAAATGACAATTTTTGTTTAATGGGAATACGTGATTTTACAAAGTGTCATATAATCTATGTATATATTTTAATCTTTTGAACATATAATTAAATGTTATTTTGTTGTGCATAAAATATTGTATGTACTATGGGTGAACGTGGCATGATTATTAGCACGAGGCGCTAAGCGGCGAAGGCTAATAACATGCTCATGGTTCTGAAACGTCTGTTTTCACTAGTGTTACATTAATAACTATGTTATAAACGCAACAATTTCACAAAAAAATGAACCTGAATACATAGTTGTATAGTAATAAATTTTATAACACTGTTTTGCAGAAAAGCAGTTGCACCAAATTGACATAGTAAACACGGTGTAGAAATAATATTTTATAGTTTGTTTTTAATATCTAAGATACACAAAATGATGAAAGACGAATGTCCGTTAAAACTTGGGAGCATAACAACCTATAATATAGCAATTTGTATCTCTTTCTAACAGTTATAAACCTCCCTAGCGCTGAGATAGGCCTTGAACAGAACAATATCAATCTGTTTTCAAGATGGATTTTATCTTTCCATTAAACTGTTTATGATTTAAGGGTGTTACTTTAGTGTAATAAGCGTAGAACATTTTATTTCTTTATGAGACCCCCTTTTAAGGTTTAACAAAAGGTCTGTTGAACAATAGACACGGTTTATTGCCCTTTTAGGGATCTTGGGACCTAATCCCATCGGCGCCTTCGATAAGACGTACAAGATAGCTCTTGTACTTTCCTAAGATGTAATTGTATATTTGGAAATAATCTAAACAAATCTTTTGATTCATTGTCTAACTTTTACTATGATAGTTAACTATTAGTTAGAGCGATGGATAATGGCAAGAAAAGAATATATGTTAAAGAATGCATTGCTTTAAAAGTTATATTTGTGGTAATGTCAATTGATCTAGTTAAAAAATTCGTTTTTTATTATACAATATCATAATGGCTGTGTATCGTTGTTTATAATGTTGTATTTTTTTCTATAGTAGACATTAAACAAATGTTAATAGTGTACGTTGTTGGTAAATGCAAATTGTGACAAATCGCGCTGTTAAATAACATTATTGTATATTTGCAGATATAGCAAACTGATTTTAGTGCTAAAGAATTAGAGTGATGGATATAAGCCTAAAAAATCGAAAAAAATTCAACCGGATGATGCCATGATCGACGATGATGATATAGAATCATAATGAATAAAATTTGTAAAGAAATGAAATGAAATTAAATTTCTTTATTTACCCCTGTTGTTTGTCAAAGTGTTAATTTGTTGTTTTGTGTCGAACAAATGCACTTTAGTACATGTTGTGTAAATGTCAGCCACTATGTGTAAGTGTGTGTCCCCCATGATAATATGGTAAATGAATGTGTGGTTATAAATATGTTGTCTGTCAGTGGCGATATGGTATTTTTATTTGTGTGAAAAAATGTAATACTGAATACATACATACGTCGAACTAAATATATTCAAATGATAGTGTTTTATATCAATGATATATGTATATCTAGGCCAGTCTGTGTTGCAAATATAAATATATTTGATCAAAATCGCTGTAATTTTAATGTAGTTAGTTTGAAGTATGTGTACAGGATGTGCAAAGAAATGAGGATCATATGAGTTTAAAAATATTAGGAAATTGCTTGCTTGTTTTGTACATTTTGGAAAAAAGTACAAATTAAAAAATTAAAGTTTCTATTTAAGTAGTATAAACTTGTTATACTATCATCTTTGTAGCGCTACATTTAAAAAAAATATAAAATGACAGTGTTGTCATAAATCAATTAGCCATTAAGATAGCAAAATTAATGAGTCAAAATCTTTTCTTGACTGCCGACAAGAACTATATATCTTGATTCTTGAGCTGAACCCTCAGTTTAATTTGTATTAAATTATATTTTTTTGTCCTAAAAATCGAGCTTATGAACACTTGTTTGTGGCCGTGGGGCTCTAAAAAAATTACTCCTATGGATAGATAAATGTATTAAAAATTTTATTGAGAATATTTTATTTAACCTATGTCAATCTTTTGAACATATAATTAAATGTTATTTTGTTGTGCATAAAATATTGTATGTCCCACGAGTGAAATTAGCGTTTCTAATCATGAGCATGTTATTAGTCCTCGGCGCTTTGCGCCTCGTGTTAATAATCAAGCCACGGTCCAGAAACGCGTGATTTCACCCATGATACATAAATAAATATTTTGAACGTTGATGGATGTTTGATGTTTGAAGAAAATTGTATTATTTTATTGTTAAATATCTAGTGCAACTACATACATGACAAACGGAATGTTTAATTTGAAACAATTTTCTATTTAAAAAATCCTATGTTCCGCATATTTGTGCATATCCTGTATGTGTATATTGTGGACTAAGTGTAAGAATGTTGTGTGTTTGTTGTAGAAGTGGCGAGTGACTAGAATGAACGGCGTACCGCCGCCATCCTCGGCGGGCGGCCGCCCCGCGGGGTCACCGCCACCAACTAGCACCACCACCGCCTACGATAACAATAACTCGGCTAACGTAGCCAAACTGAAACAACAACCACCGTCGGTTGACTTGGATTTAACCAATGAACCTGTCACCGAGCACACCAAGTCCAACAATACTTTGAAACCTACTGGACGACATGGCTTTCGAAGAATCCAGTTAAATGGGTTGTGGTCTATATGGTACGGGTTCTTTGCGACGGTTTTGCAGGCCTATATTGCTGTCAAATGTACTAAGAGATTCCTAAGTAAGTTTTCACATAAGCATGTTTGTTGTAATTATGTTTAAAACATTATTTATTTAGGCTATACTGGTCTGCAATGGAACAATGTAACAGCTGTTTCGGAACTACACGGTTGTTTAGTGGCTATTGGTCTAGCCGTTATACTCCTGCCGTTCTTTTTAGCAAGTGCTGTGTTCAAAGTAAATTAATTTTTATGAATATATGCTCAATAGATGATGTGTTGTGTTTTATTACTTGTAGATGGGGAATTATGCTAATGATGGATATAAGCTGGGTCGCGGTCAAGCCAAAGTGTCGAACATGTCTGGTAGTTGGTCGTGGGGCGCTCTGTGGAGACATGCGGGCCCTACTGCAGCGTTTATACACCTGGTGATCGCGATCACGCTCTTAGTGCCGCGGCTAGTCATGGAAGCCAGACTCGTTCAACATGGATTTTTGCCTGATGGTAAATAATAAACTTAAATTAAATATTTTTCTAGGCTAAGTTTGAAATTGAAATTAAATTTTACTGATTTTAAAAGGAATCCAATTAATTACAATACTATGCCAAAAACATTTACCATAACCGAAATAATAGGAACTAATGTTGATGCATTATAAAAATTAGATTTAATAGTTAAGAAATAAAATAATAAAATAGTTAAAAGTAATGGTTTATTTTAAAAATATAAGAGATTAAAAATATATTGGAAACACAAGTATTAAAACCGAAAATGATAGACATTTGAAAGAGTAGAACTTAACTTAATATCATTGAACTGTCAGTCGAAGTTGTCCAAAGATTTTATGGAACACTGAATTGTTTTAATCCTTGTAGTATTTGTGAGGCAAGCATGTTGACGACGGCGAATTCCGGGCCAAACAAAAAATTGTGTTATTTTAAATGTATAATAAGTACTCATGTTTGAGAAACATATTTTAATTTGCAGATAACACAAAATGAAATAAATAAAATAAATATATCATCACGCCTTCTACCCATTACTGGGTGTGGCACTCTGCCGAAGCAGATCTCGGTAAGTGATATATTTTGCGCGTGAAATGCGGTTACCAGTCGTCAAATCACGGCCCCGAAAGATGTTAGTGGCGGAGGAGCCACAGGGGAAGCTTTTGAAATTATGAAAATTGTTTGTTGCCTGTGGGAATCGAACCAGGGTTCTCAGGATCCACAGGCCGACTTCATTCCACTGAGCTAGCCATCCCATTATAACGCAAAATAAATATTTTAATAATGAAAATTACATTACGCGGTAATGAAGCTAATATTAAATAAGTTTTCAGTGATAGCAAATATTGAAAATAAATTATTTGGCTTTCATAAATTAAATCGTATATTGTGTACACACTTGGAGTGAAACCAGTGAAATACCAATAAAACGGATTTGTTGATGTCACAATTAAACTACAAAACTTGAAGAATTTATGTCTCTTGTAATTTATGGAATTTTTAACCGACGTTTTCACTGATTGTCATAGTTTATCATTGAGTGATAGCCCATTTTTGATGAAATATTAGGCTTATAATTAAGAAGTAAGCATCCTGACGCATCCGGATCCTATGTTAATACATATGCGTTAACGTAATTTAAAAAATATTAAAAATATAAAAAAATAAATAAAAAATATATCATCACGCAATCTACCCATTACTGGGTGAGGCACTCTTCGTAAGTGATATATTTAGCGCGTGAAGTGCAGTTACCAGTCGTCAAATCACGGCCTCCAAAGTTGTTAATGGTGGGGGAGCCACAGGGGTAGTTTTTGAAATTATGAAAATTGTTTGTCGTCTGTGGGAATCGAACCAGGGTTCTCAGGATCCACAGGCCGACCTCATACCACTGAGATAGCCATCATATAAAAATAAACTAAATATTATCTCATACTAGGAAATATGTAGTGAAGGATGTTGTTTGTCCGAGGCCTTGAAGAAAAATATAAGTAAATATATCATTACGCATTTTACCTAATAATGGATGTGGTACTTTACTGTAGTAGACCTCGGTTGTGATATATTTATTCGTGTGAGTTGTGGAGTGCCTCAGGGGTAGTTTGTAATGTGTTGAAAATTATGTGTCGGCTGGTAAATTGACTCCGGGGTCTTAATTTGAAAATGAAATTGAAATTATCTTGCGTACTAATGTTTGGGTTTGAAGTTGAGTCGTGTATTTATAGCTATTTAGCCGCGCCGCTAAATATAATCGTAACCTAGTTTGTATTGGAGTAATTTTAGTGCATTGTGCAGTGCTGCTATTTCCTGAAACTAAAAAGTTCACAAAATCAAATGCATTCGCTCGTGTTTTGAGTTTAACTCTTTAGGCCGTGTGACACGATGCAATATTTTTTATTAAAGTAAAACAGATATTGGGTAGTAATTTGCATTTAATAAGAACTATATGCTCATATTACTATGCACTGTTAGATAAATATTTAGTTATAACTAGAACAAGATTTATATATTTTTTACAAAAAGAAAGTATCAGGAAGTATGCGTATACTTACGATTCAAATTGACTTTAGTCTTTTATTTGTAAAAGTTTTAGTAATTTTTTTATACAATATGTCAAACTGCGTTTAGATGAAATTTAGAAAACGGTGGGATTCATATTCGCCCTGTACCAACATCAGTTTGCAAGCTAGAGGGCAACGACCCTTCGACACTTTTATCTTTAAATAACTAACTGATGATTTATAAAATAGCCGCCCTTATTAATTTTATAGAATTCATGTTGGTTTGTTAAGAGAGAAATGAAATAAATAAACTTATAGTCATTTAAAAATCTAACTCAGTTAAGAAATGATAATACAAATTAAAATGTAAATATATCATCACGCCTTTTACCCATTACTGGGAGTGGTACTCTGCCGAAGCAGATCACGGTAAGTGATATATTTATCTACGTGAAGTGAGGTTACCAGCCGTTAAATTATGGCTCCCAAAGATGTTAGCGGTGGGAGAGCCACAGGGGTAATTTTAAATTGGTGAAAATGTTTGTCGGCTGTGGGATCGAACCAGGGTTGTTATGATACACAGGGCGACTCGATAACACTGAGCCACCACCCCATTAAATATTAATAATTGAGAAATTTATTGATTTGATAAATAAAATGTAAATATATCCTCACGCCTTTTACCCATTACTGGGAGTGGCACTCTGCCGAAGCAGATCTCGTTAAGTGATATATTTATGTACGTGAAGTTTGGGTACCAGCTGTCGAATCATGGCTCCCAAAGATGTTAGTGGTGGGGGAGCCACAGGGGTAATTTTAAATTGGTGAAAATGTTTGCCGGCTGTGGGATCGAACCAGGGTTGTTTTGATCCACAGGTCGACTCGATACCACTGAGCCACCACCCCATAAAATAATAATAATTGGGAAAAATATTGACTGGAGATAGTAGTGTAAATTGTATGAAAGTAGATGGACGCAATGTTGAATTGCAATAATTCGCGGTTCGGTTGGACATTTGTGTGTACGAACCTCGAGTTGTTATTGATTTCTGTGCGCGCGTTAGAAGGAGACGGAAGTACACGCTGTTACCGTCCGTCCTTTTTGCGGATATGAAGTACTCGACAATAACTTTTCTCTTGCTCTGTGTACAATACGGTCTATCACGCATTGAAAGTATTATTCTATTCATACATTGGACATATGATATGTTTGTATCTCTGGTAGATACATAGGAGTATACGAGTACCTGTTGTAATATTTATAATCGGAAATAATTTTTTTCGTCGTTTGCATTGTACACAGCACTGCCCCCGGATCATGTAAATGTGAAAACGATATTGCGTTTTCACTTAAGTGAAAACGATATTCGTTATTCAATTGATCACGTAAAATTAGTCACTCACTACGTTTTCAACTTCGGACATTTCCGTGAACTCACTACGTTTTTCTCTAAACGATATCGTATTCTTAGTACCTTTTTATTTTTATGTCAAAAAACTTTGACAAGTAAAAAAAATCAACATTATTTAATAAACATTAAATAGTAAAAATAATTATTATTTAAGTACGTATATTAATATTATGTAGATAACATTTATTTATATAAAACAATTCTTAGCTCTTTCTACATAATGCTCCCTATTTTTTCTCCGCCAGTTTTTGATAGTTCTTTTTTTTAAAGCGCTGCTTTGCTTTTAGCCCTCTGCTTATTATCTGACCAAGCCTACAAAGTCACATGAATACATTTTTTTTATATAATAATTGTCAAATTGCAATTATACTTTCTGCCACTATTGAACAGCTTTTATTCCACTGCCCAGCGCATTTAAGCGTATGGTCAAGTCGCTCCACAATTCATTAATTTTGTCCCGTCCTTAAACTGCTTAATATGTCCTTGTATCATTTCCTTATTTATTTAAAAATATGATATAAAGGTTTCCCATATATCAGCTTTTCGTGCCATTCTTGAAATTTTATTGTCCTGTAATATTAATTACTATAAATTTTATGAAAACATTAATTGTCAAGTATTTTCATATAAAAAATTAACATATTTCATTATTTATAATTGATTTACCTTGATTTTTTTACCTGTGTCGAGTGCAAACGTCAAACTTAATTAAATTGTGACATAGTAAGCACTGAGACAAATTGAAAAAAAAAAATAAAAGATTTTTGAAATAAAGAACGACTTATAGAAATATAAATGAATTAAACAAAGATGTGAATAGTGAGTAACGTTTTCACCCACAATGAACATTGCGTTTAGAAATGACAATTTAACTGACGCAAAACAATATCGTTTTCGCTAGTCATTTTTACATAATCTCAATTGACACGAGTCACTACTATTCACTGCTAGTCATTTTTACATGATCCCACCCCTGTACAGCGTCTTAGGAATGTTGAGGATCTCTTGTTTACAGTAAAAATTTAAACTGTTTTATAACGATGTAATTAGTCGTTTGTAGAGGACATATGATTGATTTATGATGAGATTAAGTAGTAAATAATTTCCACAAGGGATGTACGAGAAATTAAATAATATTTATTATAATCAGGAACAGAAAAATAATACACAACATAATATGTCAATCTCGAAACAATAACAAGTCTCAGTAAAAACAGGGAGCGTTAGTTGAAGTAAAACAATAAAGAGGCGCTGCAATCATGCGCGGCAAAAAACAAATTACTCAACAATTTATAATAATAATACATTGAGTTTGTTGCCTGTATGCAGGTTTTAAGTGTAGTTTAGCGACCTTTTAATCCCATATCAGAAACATATGTTGCCTATTTGTACCTCCGTATGTATAATTGAAATATTTTGAAGTAAATAATTGTATTAAAACTTGTAGATTGATGATACATATTTGTTTTTAAAATAACGATCAGTGAGAATGAAGATATAAAATTCGTTTTATGACATGCGATATGATTGTTAGAAGTTTTGTATTGTGGTTATAATGTTATAAGTTTCGTTGCAAATAAATAATAAATAAAATGAAATATAACTTTACACCTTTCGTGAGTGTGGCGGCAATCAACTGTAACAAATTACTGCCAACGAAGATGTTAGAGGGGTTACTCTGCACTAGTTTCTTATTATTCGTGCTAAAAAAATATGGCCAAAGGGAATACTTTTTTTTGCTTGTGATGTCAATGTATAATTTGAATCGTTTATATATTTGCAGTGAAACATGATTTTGATGTAATAGGTAAATTAATATACAGTATGATAGAATTATTTATGCAATTATAGTAAGTACAAACCATATAGCGATATGTCGTTTGAGTTGTAAATAAATCATATTTTAACTGTTAGGAATAATATTTAAAATGTTATAAACGTGCTCACTTGTAGTGATAAAATAAATAAATAAAAATAAAAAAAATATATCATCACGCCTTCTACCCATTAGTGGGTGTGGCACTCTGCTGCCGAAGCAGATCTCGGTAAGTGATATATTTTGCGCGTGAAGTGCGGTTACCAGTCGTCACATCACTGCCCCACAAGAAGTTAGAGGGTAGCTTTTGAAATTATGAAAATTGTTTATTTAAATTACATTTGGAAACAAACTAAAAAAATTCAATAGTTTGATTAATCCCATTAAATATTAAACTATTGAAAATTGTGTAACTGTTATGAAATAATGTTAAAAAAAACATAGTATTTCATTTATTGTTGAAATGAATTCACCACTTGGTATATTTGGTGTTGATTTTATCATTAGTTGTTATATGGATGATGGTATTTTAATGTGTAACATTTATAGACGCTTTGTGGCGCACAGACCTAGACTTTATGGTGGTGCACCAGGATCGCCTAGTAGTGCTCAGCTTCATGACGGCCGCTTCGCCTCCTGGTGCAACCCATGGACGAAACATCACTTCAACAACCTCGTCGGAAGTGCACAACCGCACTAGTACACCTGGTGCATCTGATGCCATGGCCATGGCGCTCAGCGCATTCAATGCTAGTGCACCAGGTCTGGCGGAGACCACGGCAAGGCGTAGTCTGGCACATGATGTTCTCGACTTTCTCAAGAGGTTGTTGAAGATGAGTGAGGATGAACCAAGGGCTATTGACAGTCATATTGGTAAGGAATGTAGTAAAATCGAATGTTTAACTTGTTTCATTTTTTTTATTTCATTACCGCAAATTATTTTAAATGAACTTTAGAATATTGTACAGTGGATTAAGAATTTGCTTTATTCAATCATTATTTTATTCAAAATTCCTTTAAAGGTGTTAAGGATAATTAGTTGTTGTCATTAGAGGGCGCTGCAATAGTTAAATTTTATGTGTTTCATTTGTATCTCACTAGATGTAGACTAAATATCTTAATATATCTTATACAGTAATATAAAATATACATTGCCAAATATCCGAGTAATTTTATTCAACAATCTAATATTTAAATATGGCCTTTTAATTAATACTCAATTTTTACAAAATTCTTTGATAGGTGTCAAAGTATAACTTATTATGTCACTAGATGGCGCAGCAATAGTCAAATATTATGTGTTTATTTTGACTCTGACTAGATGTAGACTATTGTTTATAAATGTTTAATTTTATTTATAACAATTTATATGGTACAAATATATCTTTATTCAGATAAAATGCACATATAGCACATTAAAAATACTAATACAAATATAATTGTTGAATAATATTATAGAGCTGTCCCTACTTTTTTTATTGTTAAAATACAATGCAAACTGTTAACGTTATTAATATATTTTCCATTAGTTAGTAGTAATTTTT
Source organism: Pterostichus madidus (assembly GCA_911728475.2). Classification (NCBI taxonomy): domain Eukaryota; kingdom Metazoa; phylum Arthropoda; class Insecta; order Coleoptera; family Carabidae; genus Pterostichus; species Pterostichus madidus. The sequence goes on from OU452319.1 coordinate 23,961,704, forward strand.
ATTTTATTTATTGAAAGCTTTGTGACAACAAAGTAATAAATTTGTTGTACATTTATTAGTTAGCGATTTTTAGATACATTTACCTATTATTACGCTTATGCAAACCTTAATAATATTTTATGAATTTCAGAGCCCGGTTTCGGAAGTACAGTTAGCGTGGAATACTTAAATTATGCCATAGCTCTGTTGGTTTATGCTGTCAGGTATTCTGCAGTATTTTGGCGAACCAACAAATACTTTTCGCTTATTTTCTCAATACAACTATTAGCTAATAGTATTCAGAGTCTATTGGCGTTCGCAGGGATGAGCGTATTGTATAAAGTGCAGATATTGGGGGCATACAGAGCACTGCCATTATTAAAACACTACTCGAATAGTGCTTCGCCTCTTGGTACACCATTCCTGCTGAATCCACAAGTCACATTGACGTTGTTTGCTCTCTCAAGCTTCTTAGTGTTGTGTACTAGTAACATTCTGTACTTGTACGGCCATGCGAGGTGAGTTGCACATATGTGGAGTGTATTGGCGTGTATAATAGAGTTGTGTATGTGTGGATTTGTAGATACAACTCATTTCTGACATCTTACAAAGACAGAAGTGCTCACATCACGTCGATGGAGTCCACGGGGTCAGGTTGGGGTTACAGGACACATGGAGCTGCACTGGCTGCGCTCATCGCCTCTGCGACAACACAAGCACCACTGTTGCACGACCTGACTGTCGTCTACAGAGGCTCATTGGACGGAGCCGTGTTGGCTAGTATCGTGGGCATTATTTCTACGTTGTTTCTGTGGGTCGTTGTTTGGTTGGGACTTACTATCAAATACAGATGGACGTTTTATGTTACTATTACAGTAAGTTGTTGTTACAAATATATTCAGATATTATGTTTATCTTCAAACGGCATAAAAGTGGCACATTTTGTGAGTTTAATCATAGGAATAGGCGTTTGCCGCCGACTGCAAAAGTTTGTCAAATTAATACCATTGTTGAATTAGGTTCTACGGCTTATTAAAAATAAAAGGTAACAGAACACCTCTGAAATATTTTACTACAGGCTGATTATAATAATAGGGACAAAATGTAGTTTGAAACTTAAATTTTTGGACAAAAACTTTTACATTTAGGAAACGATTTCAATGATATTATTTGAAATGTAATGATACACTTATTTCTCTGATAACTTTGTAATAATTAGCACGGAAATTATCTGAAACAAATTTTACTATCCTATGCTAGTGAGTATTTGTCTTAAATGAAATTTGAATGTTGTATGAAGGGATATAGTTTTGTTGATGAGAAGATGTGATGTTGAAGTCTTGAGGATGCAAGATTTACCGGCTGGTGTCTTGCTAGATCAAATATAACCGATTATCGAAACAGGGTAACAGAATTTTCGTGTTTAGGAAGTAACTAATGGGTATTTAAGAGAAATATATACTTTTAACGTCATATTTAATTATTCATTTAACTTTTGATATTTAGTTTCACTCTTATAATAATACTGCATAATTTATTGGTGATATGAATACTTAACGTGTTTAATATCAATGTGGTGGAACAAGAGAATAATTGTTTTATCTAAATAATTAAAATTTAATTGTAATGACATCTTATGTCTCCGAAAGTTGTGTTACAAACCTCATCCTCGTCATATGAATTTATAAATTTATACAAAGTATTTATTAGATATTTGTTGGATCAAAATTATATCTTTTTTTACTTATTTTTATGATAATAATAAACCATTGATTGTATTAGGATTTTTTCTGCTTATGGCTTAACATAAAAATCAAATAGATGTTTATCGAAACATTATTGATTTTTAAAATATTTATGAAATAGTTAAAGAAATGCTATAATTTCTAAAATTATAATGGTATCATTGTTTATGGATGTATTCTATTTATTTTTATGGTAGCTAATTCAAAAATATGTCGCCTTGTCGGTAATTGTGTCTCGTCTGGGAACGCTGACCGTTTGTTTGTTTTAATCCTAAAGTGGGAGTGGTATGGGTGAAAATTTAGTCTAATAATAGAATAATGGAATTTTGTTTTATGACCATGTACACATTCTTTCTACCTGGAGTAAGTGTATGCACATAACGGTACATAGGGTGCTCGGCCCAGCTCTCCAGGTATAGGAAACAAAGGTATGAAATTAAACAAAAGACATGTAGTACAGTTTTGTCAAAATTGCAGATAAATTAAATAGTAAATAACAAATAACAATATGTGTTATGTATGTATGTTTGTGTGTATGTACACATAATAATTAGTAACATGTAGTTATGTATGTAAGATTGTATATCAGAGATGGGGATGTGTGTATGTGTGCGTGTGTGTTATTAGTAGCGTACTAGGTTTATATCGGTAAAACAAGAAGTAATTCTTGAAATGAAAACTTAAACAAAATTAGAAATGTCCACCAGGGCGCATACAGACTATGATAGATTCCAAATATCGAGAAATTATTATTTAATAAAAATTTGTATTTGATACCGTTGTGAGCTTTAGTCAGCTAACTATATATGTGTTTTGTTATTTCTATTTTACAAATATAGTGTCAAAATTTTATAGACAGAATCATAAAGCGGATTAGCGCTAACACCATTTTTTATATCATTTTTAACTCTCTTTTCAATGTACCAAACAAGATTTATTTTAACTTGAATTAAAAAGAGAGTTAATTTGCATTAAATTTAGTTCATTACTTTAATCTGTTTTAATTTGAAATAGTGTTATAGGTAATATTGAGAACGGTGTTAGCGCTAATCAGTTTTGTGAATCTGCCTGTTACATGATAATTTGCCATAATATGAATTTTGATTAAAGCGGAGTAGGAAATAATGAATCAATAGTTATGTCGAACTGACGTGTATTGACGTAAAATTAAATTATTTTGATTCACTTTCTGTCATCGCCCCTTCTATTCTAAGTTTCCGTAAGGCAAAGGAACATATGGAAACTTAACATTGTTTCTCGTATGTGTAAATATAAAATGGTAGACACTTTATTAATGAAATATATCATTTCATTTGAAATAATATTATTGAAATCGTTTCTTGGAAAACCGAAAGTGAGACTCCGATACTTTAAACAATTTATAATTGTACACAACTATTTAATTTAAATTATACGTCTATAATTAAATGAAAGAAATTAGTAAAATGTGTCTGTATGATTTGTAACCTGCTTGTGTATTAGGTATATGTATTGTAACATAATTCAATACGGGGTTCTATTGTAATTAGTACAGCCAATGTTGCCGCGTTAGTCACATCGCCGAAAAAGAAGGATCCATCTGAATTGTGTAAATAAAGGTTGATTAGGTTGACAATTGATCGTAAACAGTCTTGTAAAAATGATGATATTTGATGAGAAAATGTAATATAATTGCAAATACTTGTAGGAGACTTCTTGAACAGTAGATATATATATACATAGAAATTACATAAACGTATTAAATGTCTTATTGTAATATCGTATCAATTAAAACGTTAGTGTACAAAATTGTTTTGAAAATAATAGGAATGGATTTGTTTTATAATATGAGATCTGTTTTTGAAGAAAAACTAGCATAGTTTATTTATAAGCTAAATTGACTTTTTGTGGGTCATTTGTGTAACTGTCAAGCACACAGATTGATAACAGCAAGTAGCATTTTAGCATTGTATTATAGTGTGTTAATGTAAGAATATGTACGATGTTGTAGGTGGGTCGAGCATCAGTTCGTTCTGCACGCAGTGTCCGTTTAGTGACAGATCTAGAACTAGGTGGTCAGGGCCCCTGTCCATTATCGCAGCCTCTGCTAGTTGTAGGCAACGGACGCGCTTACGCTGTCTCAGAACCACAAAGCCGGAAAGCCATTATGAGTGTTGTTCAGAAAACTCAACAAGCCAGCCGAGCAGTATCATCAACAACAACCACTAACAATATTACAAGCGAGAATACCGACAACACCCAAAACATTCACAACACCAATACAGCAACACCAACCTCTACACACGATGATGAACAAATTTATTGGCTGCGTTCAGCTGGTGTGTCACCTCAACGGTCGCCCGATAGCGTGCCCGTGGGGCCGTTGTGTTGGCGCGGACGTACTCTGTCCACCAGCTCTAGTAGGGCAGCTACCAAGAAAGTAACCTTCAATGAGGATACGAGTACGTCAAAACGGTAACGCATATCAATACTAACTTGCTTCTCTGTGTGTGTTGTGAATGTATGTAACCAGCACGATGCATGATGTGGAAATGATGTAAGTGTGTGTGTGTGTGTAAGGTGTTTGTAGTGTGTGATGATGTGTTTTTGATTGTAGTTCATGCCTCAAGAGCCGAACACCAGCCCCTGATGAGGATGACGGGGACTATGCAACGTTGAGGGAGCTACCCTTGTTGCCGGGGGCCCACCGAACACCCCCAGATGATGACGATGAGATAAAAGTAATTGGAACACACTTTTAATTTGATTGTCATTTATTTCAAAGTAAATTATTTCCATCAAGCGGGCAGATTCATAAAGCGGATTAGCGCTAACAGCATTTGTACTTTTTATATACAGTATAAGGAAGTGTTGTAAATTGCAGAAATAATCGGATCATAAAATGGTATATGCGTCTAATTTGGAAAAAAACTAAATTATATATTCAATAATATATTCCAATAATCACAGTAGCAATAGAAACAGAAAACATGAACAAGTTTAACATTTATAAGGCAATTAATAATTTTCAAACGCAAGGAGCAAGTCATTAGTGTTCAATTCAGAGTTTTAGATGCTATATCAATTTATTGATCAAATAGTAAATAATTTTAAATCGACTAGAATTTTAATTATCGCTTTATCTAGCTATCTATGTCTGTTTTCGGAAAAGCAAATACATCATTAAAATGGTCAACTAATTTGGCAACTTTGCCACAATATCATCGACTTCGTATCTCACAGGTCTTGAGATACCAAGGGTTAGGCTCGAACAACAGACATCCTGTATATGCCTTTACGAAATAAGTTTATTTTAACTTGAGTTGAAAAGAAAGTTAATTAACATCAAATTTAGTTCATATCTTGAATCTGTTTTAATTTGAAACAGAGTTATAGATAATATTAAAAACGATGTTAGCGCAAATCCGTTTTATGTAACTGCTTGAAGATGTATAAAGGGAAAACTTTTTTATTGAAACATTGTTAGTATATTATTAATTTTTAATATAAAATTAAACAGGCAGAATCATGAAGCGGGTTAGCGCTAACACCATTTTTTATTTCGTTTTCAACTCTCTTTGCAATGCTTTGAACAAGATTATTGTAACTTGAGTTAAAAAGAATGCTAATTAACATCAAATTTAATTAATTTCTTGAAACTGTCCTAATTTGATAAAAATTTATAGATAATATAAAAAACGGCGTTAGCGTTAATCCGTTTTATGAATCTGCCTGTAAATGTTTTTATTATTGTTGGTTAGTTATTTAATTTAAATTGGCGCATTTGTACAAGTACGTACGTAGTTTAATTTTCTTTTTATATAAACTTTATTATTGAAACGTAATTATTATTTGTAGTTGGAAAGTTAAAATCGGTATATTTAGAAGAATATACTTAGTGTAGAGATAATCTGAAACGTAAACAATTTTCATTATTGTTATGAAAATTATGAATTACTAGTAAAACTGTTTCAATTTGATTGTATTATATGAGTTTATGGTATTGTATTTGGTAAAAACCAGACATGTTGTACACATATAGTGTTGTTTAAAATGGTTTTTTATTTGTTGATGTAGTTACTGGCGAGCGTACACGACGACAATGTAACGTATGCGAGCACCAGCCGAGATTTAATCCCTCCTGTAGACTACGAAGACCCATCGCCTTTACTTACACCAGAACCGTTGGCTGACGCACGTCTCATCCACAATCCGCAGGTGCTTAATATAATAGCAGGACGTAGTAGTTGGATAGTTTTGACATAAATGAATGTGTCTGTGTAGTTGTCTACGGTATCGATGACCCCCAGGTGTCTAAGACGAGCTGATTCCGGTATGCCACCAGAAGAACTCACCCCGAGATCTGACAGTCTGTCGACAGAGTCCTCGTCCTCACCGCCACCCAACCATAGCGAGACATCGTCTGGCGTTCATAGCACAGCTAGTAGTGGCAGAGATCTGCAACCGCAGCAACAGTCTGTGGGAGTTGTACGTGGTTATACAACCGCCGCTGTGGTAGTAAAAGCAGGACCTAGTGGATCATCTACACCGAAACAGAGCAGCAGTCTGTACGGATACACAACGAAAGCTGCGGTGGCTACTGAGGTGATGACAGAGCATGGAATACCAGCTGTGATACTAGAAAGTGAGAACACTGTCGTCATTAGAAGGAAAACTGCAAAGCCTATTTTAGATCAACAGCAGATACCAGTGAGAACAGAGGAACCGTTCAGCAGGTCTACTAATATGAAGATGACAAGTTTCACTGAACACAATGACTCGAAACACGTGCAGGCGTCCTCCTCGGCCACGTTGCCACATTATCCCACCCAGGTGCAAGCCATGGCGTCGTACCCACACTGTTCGACGATGCCACTGCCGCAGGGTGGAGCAGGCGCAGCACCAGTGGGACATATGGGAAGCGGCGCTAGCTGCCATGTGTATCCTAGGGCGCACACCACGTTGCCAACACATCATAATGGTGTCCGTTTATTTCCAACATCCACCAAACATAGGAATCGTTAGTACACTGTTTATTTTTCATTACGCAAATATTGTTTTGTACATGATGTAAATTTTGTTGTTTCCTGAAACCAAAGAATTTAATATTAAGTTTGTACATTCCGTAATTAAGTAGTTAGAGAAGCGTAAGTAACAGGACCACCCACCTTCATATCATAATTGAGACCCATAACATCATCATCCATCAGTCATTGATTAATCGAGAACTAGTTGTACATTTTTTACATTTATATGAAGAAGGAATAGTTATTTTTTATTTATTTACAACTAGATTCATGTCTATATTCTGTATACTACTAATATTGTTAGTCGTACACTTTACTGTCCGATTTAAACTCAAATGATTATTATTCGCAGACAAGGCACAGGTTGCGTCCCACTAAAGTAACAAGTATTGTATTGTGTTTAGGGAAGCAAAGTGTCAATCTCTATGTTTTCTATTTCATTATGTGTAATAATATTAATATAATAAAGTAAATATCGCCATTTGTGAACAAAGTTGTGTTTAAAAATCCTTTGAAATCATCCAATTTTAACTTGCTGCATCATCGATGACAGGCAATCACAAAACACAGCAGCATCCCCTAGTTGTGGCTAGTATTTCAATGTAAAATTTTGGATATTTTTTGAGTAAATTGAATCTAATTTTCTCCTCCGGAGCCGCTCCTCGGCGCCCGGAGTCCGGAACAAACGTTTATTTTGTTTACGATGAAAATAACAAAATGAGTATTTGAAATTTAATTTTCGTGTCCGGAGCCCGGAACAAATGTTTATTTTGTTTACGAAGAACATAACAAATTGATTATTTGATATTTAAATTTCTCCCTCCCCTCCCGGAGCCCGGAACAAATGTTTATTTTGTTTTCAACGAACCTCATAACAAATAGATTGTTTCTTATATCTGTATCCTCAGACTAACCATACCTTAGACGGAGAACAACGGCGTTTGTTGTGAAGTAAAAAGAGTTAAAGTAAGTTGTGGGTGAGACGGGTGCGCGGCAAAGAGCTAGTATCCCTTGGTGTTATGCGGGTTGCATTTTTGTTGATGACAGTTATTAGACACGAGCATTTTATTTATTTAAACACAAAAGTACGTATACAAAACACTTAATATGTCAAAAACTAACCTTTACTTTGATGTATAAACAGTAAGTAATTGAATATAAGATTAACTATACAAATGTTTGCAACTCGCATAACATCAAAGGATACTCGCTCCTTGCCGCGCACCCGTCTCACCCACAACTTACTTTAACTCTCTCTACTTCATAACACTGCATTGACTTGAATACGACAGACTTTGTCTAAGGTATGGTTAGTCTGAGTCTGTATCTAATATGTAATACAGTTCAAAATGAGCGCTGGAGACAGTAGTTCTGAAAATTATCGCTAGATGGTGTAACGCGTAGCTGCATTTGCCATGGGCGTCCACAGATATTTTTCCAGAAGCGACGGATCGCAAAAAACATAAATTTCTTAAATTTTTTTTTACATACAAATAACAAATAGATAAAAAAATATTTTAATTATAAATTACTGGTCTTCGTCGTCTGGGTTGAATTGAAGAAGAAGGACAATTTTCTAATAACTCTTCCATAAATTTTTTTTTCAATAAATTCTGATTTAGCGGTTTTACAGTTATTATTTTCTAATACTTCTTTAAACTTATAATTTAATATTTATTTAATTTTTATATATATATATATATATATATATATATATATATATATATATATATATATATATATATACATATATATATATATATATATATATATATATATATATATATATATATATATATATATATATATATATATATATATATATATATATATATATATATATATATATATATATATATATATATATATATATATATATATATATATATATATATATATATATATATATATATATATATATATATATATATATATATATATATATATATATATATATATATATATATATATATATATATTAATTTTGCATGCTTTGTATCGGCACAAATTAGATCTGAAAATGACTAAAATTGTGTCAAAACTATCGATAGCAATAAAATACAAACAAAATGAAACAAATGTTTGACGTTCAATCTGGCAAAACTGTCAAAATAAATTCTTCATTTATTATATCACTTATTTTGACAAATAAAACGTCAAACTTTTGTTTAATTTTGTTTCAATTTTAAGCCTATCGATAGTTTTGAGGCAATTTTCGTCATTTTCAAATCTAATTTGTGTCCGTTTCATAGTATGCAAAATTAATGTTGTTTATTGGTTCTCTCCCAGAATTTTATGCCCTAGAATTACTATATCAAGCATTTTTGCTTAATATATTTAAGGAAGCAGGAAATTACAAAATTATAATTTTACATGTTAAAGTCCTATGTTCGAGAGTCGTGGTCACCACCCTAGTTAATATCCAGGGGGGAGCGCGCCCCTCCTTGCCTCCCCCTGCGGACGCCCATGGCATTTGCCTATATTACCGATTATAAAAATGTACTGGCCGCTAGAAAACTACATCGTGTGTTATCGTAATAATCCGAAGAAGCCCGGAGTTTAACCCGTGTCGAAGAACCGAGGTCCGAGGTAGAGCTCACTTCAGTGTTGCCAGATCTACCGATTTTTCGGTAGATCTACCGAAATACCGAATTTTGTTTCAAATCTACCGAAAATTCATGTAATTTACGAATCTACCGAATTTTCTACCGAAAATTAGAATTAAAAATAGCAAACATAGGCACAATACGTTTAGTTACTACTGCGCCATCTACTAATAATAAAAACAAGACATGTTCCCTATCTCAGCATTGTACAGTATAAATAGTTTTCGATAATACCGACTGGCACGCGTTTATTCCAAGGACTTTGAAAGGAGGGGATATGGCATTACGATACTGTAGCATTGCTTGAAGTGAGGCGTGGGCAAGGGAAAGAGACAACTATAGTTTTTCTGCATCGTGCTTAGCCAAATCTCTTCTTCTTCCAAATATTTTGAATTTTTCTGTAAGAAAAGTGGCGTTTAGACGTTGTCAGGGGGCGTTGTTGTATGTGAATATAACCACGAGGTGTTCATTTGTGTTTCAATCGTTACGCTGTGTGGAATTGGACATATATTTTTATAGATAAGATGGTAACTAAGTGTTTAGTTTGTACACTTATGTTTGTTGAAGTAATTGTAGTGTTGAGTTGTTTAAAAACATAAATTTGATATTTATTCTCAAACTTCCTCTTCATATTAACGGGTTTTATATTTATTATTAATAGTAAATATTGTTCAACAATTACAATTACAAATATTTATTTAAATCGATAGATCACACTAATAATAAACGTTGATAATTTCTGTTTCCTTGTAAAAATTTATAATCTTTTAGGGAGAATGATTCTGTATTGTTCTGTTTCAATTTCAAATCTCTTTATGACACATGCGCAATAGCAGGGTACAGGAAATACTAGTTCTGTCTCTGTCAATAAGATTATTTGTTTATTTTATAAGATTAAGATATTTATTTTATCAAAATCAAACGAAAATTCAACTCAACAAATTCTACCGAAATCTACCGAATTTTTCGGAACTAATCTACTGAAAATAGCAACTTGGCATCTGGCAACACTGGCTCAGTTAGTCTTAACAGCAACCTCTGCTGGTACACACGTACACAACGGCGTCGTCGAAGACCGATAAGTGCTCAACAATTTTTCTACTCTACGCGCAACATCTGCCAGGACCGGCCTGAGCAGCCAGCAAACTCCAATTTACCAGGCAATTTCCAGCTCCAGTCATGGTACCAGGTTTCCTCCACAGACCATGACGGTCTCTGCAATATGTCTTTAGAGTAAATCTGCATATTGAGATTTACATAAATTCTATAGATGTATGTGTGGGGAACAAACATGGAACTAGCCATGTCTCAAACCGGTGTATATCAGCAGTTGATATATTGTTATTTATATATGTCACTGTCGTTAGATGTATCATTAGCTATTATCCTTACCTGGGCCCAGGTGAGGGTATTTAGTCCAATGCCCCTAACTATAAATAGCAAAGTAAATGTTGATCCGTTTCTGATTTTATTTTGCTGTTTTTAGTTAGGCCTTGGGGTCTCCCCTGGTGCGAAACGTTCCAAGTTAAGAGATTTATTGGCCATGAATCTTAGTTTGGAACAAAGGCGTGTCGGTTCTTAATTGAACTAGTATCGTCAATTAGCACTCTGAGACGGTGAAAACTGGAGGAGATCACATGGAAGCTGGTTAACGTAATTGGATGGTAAATTGGAGTATGGGGCCAGGAGAGCAACGCTGGATTCGGCGAGGGAGCTACAGCTGTAGTTGAGTACTGTCGCGCAGGAACTCTACCAGAAATGGTAAGTAATATATATTTCACTGTTGTCATTATCAATATGCCATTTTTATCTCTGCAACTTTGTGCGGAGATGGTACAGTTTGTGGTGGCTCTTTTTCTGGGGCTCGCCGGGCCGTGAATAGTTATGAAAATGACGTCACGTGCAAGACAGAGTTGTAGTGAATATTCAGATAATGTTCGCTTTTAAGACACCATTTTCGTACGTAGTTTTTAAATAAACATCACTCACGCTTTTCACTCGTTACTGGGTGTAGTTGCGCTCTGCCGTAGCAGATCTCATAAAGTTGTTAATTTGCTCTAGAAGTATGATATTACCACGGCGTGCTGCTAGTGCTGGTCGCGCTGACCCACGGACGCCACCGCCGCCACTACACGTGTACCTGGTGGGCGGCCGGGAGCGGCGCCATGTCGCCGTCTTCAAACGTCCTGTTTCCATATGGAAACTTCAGTTGTACTAAACGTTTTATTTACAATTCCAATTGTTGTGAAATTCGTCCAAATCAATAAAGAAATACATGTTTGTTTAGTTTTGATGATGATTCGAATGTGATATTATATAAAATGGCGACAAAGTCAACCGTGTGCCCCAACTTATTATGATTATTTATTTATATATATATATATATATATATATATATATATATATATATATATATATATATATATATATATATAGCTTAAGAACTTATGAAGGTTAGTGACTTTGTGGTCTGTTCTTTCTCCAGCACGGAGAACGCTATTTGCGTTGTTCTGCTTGTTTTCATTGTTTGATGTTGTTCAGTATTTTACTAATGATGAAATTATAGCTATTCAATAATTCAATCAATTCGACACAGATTATTATGGATAAATTGGTAAAGAGTGAGGTGAGGGGGGTACAATAAATAATCCATGGAGGAGACTCGCTGAGGAAAGTGATTTATTTTAGAAATGGTGACAATTGTTGGTCGGCTGTGGGAATCGAACCAGGGGTCTCAGGAATCACAAGCCGACACAAAACCACTGTGCCATATTTCCATACTTATTATAAAGTTATTGAATTAAAGAAATATTATTTATTTCCGACAGATGTTTCATGTGTAAATTTTGGTAATATTATAGTTTTTAAGTTATTGGTAAATATTTAAATATTTTATAATTGGTTATTGTTGTGTGCATTTCTAATTTACTTTTCTGATTAAAAAGATTAATATTACGTCTTCTTTACGTGAATATTTAATCTGAAAAAATGCAAAACTGTATAGATGAGATGTAGAAATGAATAATATGTTTTTCTCGATCTTTGAAGACCCTTACAGATTGTGATTTAATACCTGTGTTGTACAGAGTAGGATAAATAAATAAATAAATAAATAAATATTGGCAATATGTTTTATTCAATAATAATAAATATTTTAAATAAAATACCATAAGTCTACAGGAGCTTCTTAGTTCCATCCTTTTATTAATAAAATAATATGCAAAAATAAAAATAAAATTTTTCTTTGATGTAAGTAGAATTTAATAAAAGGTAGGTTAAGCCTCGCCACCACGGCAAGGACCTCCCTCCCTCCTCTCTTACTATTAATAACAAAACAATAGTTAATCCTTATATTTTTATATGAAAGCGCTATAGCCAACTAGAATGTGTCAATAAACCTAAAACAGATAAAAATTAGTACATACATGAAATAATAAAACAATGCCGGCTTCAATAATTTATATAACGCTAATATAGTTATCACCTAAAACAGAAAAAAATATTAGTACATACATCATACTCCATAAATAATAATATAATAATAGTTATGCTTACCAATAGTGCTTTCATAATTTATCCTCCGAATATGATAATAAATAAATATATAATATTTTAGTCAGCGACTTTTTGACCTATAATAGTTTTTAAAAGCTATTTTCATAGCAATGCCGATACATAATTTTGTTAGAGAAATGTCAATTACTGTTTCTTCATTTTATAATTTATTTTGAGTAAGAATATACAAATAGTGAACCGCTTTTACCCGTAAGTGCTGTGTACGAGAGGGGTAAATTAGTATATAAGTCATTAATTTTCTTTATTAATTTAAAATTATTAGAGATTAAAAGAGTTAGTAGATCCACGGTCTCTAAAATATCTTCGAAGTTCAGTCGCAAATTTGGCGCCCGAGCAGGGACATCGAAGAATAGAATACAGACGTCCACAAAATGGTGCAACCCGGCACCGCGAAGACCAGCTGGGTCTACGAGCTCGCAAAGGAGCCGCTGCAAGAGGAGCTGAAACGTTTTGGCTTGGACTCCGACGGCACCGTCGCCGAACTTCGAGAACGCCTGACAAACTTCGTCCGACAGGCTACCTCCGCGACAAAGGACGCTCAACCTGAAGCAGCACCGGCCCTCATCACCACCGAAACCAATCGCACGGCTGCTCAAACCTGTGAGACCGTGCGGAAGTGGAATCTACGCTACGATGGCAAGACCGACCCCATAATGTTTCTCGAACGACTGACGGAGCTCCAGGCCAGTTACGAAATCGCAGAAGAACAGCTTCTTACCGCTCTACCCGAGCTACTCCAAGGTAATGCGATATTGTGGTATCGAAACCATCGCGACACCTGTACCACCTGGCAAAAGTTTCTCCAGCTGTTCCACGACTATTTCATCCCCGATATGAAATACCAGCTGGAGGAACTCATCAGTCGACGAATCCACCAAGCCGGAGAGTCGGGACAAGACTATGTCATCGCCGTCCAAACCATGATGCGCCGCCACGGAGGGTTTAGCGCTGAATAGCAGCTCCAGCGGCTCTACCGAAATCTGCGGCCCGAATATCGGCAGCACATACGCCGTCAGAACTGCCCCACAATCATCGCCTTGCTCGAGGAGATCCGGGAAGTAGAAGGGGTCCTACAAGAGCTCCGGATCGCGGCACGACCCAATCGCGGGCCCATAACCCACGAACAACCAACCGCCAATCACGCCGTGGCCTACGAACCAGGGCGCACTTGCTGGCGTTGCGGCGGCACAGACCACTTCAGGAAAGACTGCCGGAAAAATGGCGTTCTGTCCCGCAACTGCCCATGCTCGGGAAACGCCAGACCGGCTGGCACACACGACGGCCCTGCCAACCGGTCCTACAACCGCTCCCAGTAATACCTGCCGTCCACCAAAGCGACGACGGCCGGGTGCACTTGACAGTCATCGTCAAAGGACACCACACCGAAGCCCTCGTCGACACCGGATCGACCCTCGCCTATATTAACCAGGAAACCGCTCAACAGTACAGATCCCAGGGAGTACTACGCCAACCAGCCCCCGTCCACCAAGCACAGATGGCCAATGGGGAAACGGCGCAGATTACCGGGAAGTTTGAGATCAGTGCCTCCATCCAAGGAGTCACTCAAAAGATCTCCGTACTATGCCTCCCCACCCTGGCCCTGCCCATGATATTGGGAATGGATGCGATCCGCGCATTCCGCATCACCCTGAGAGCCGAACCACACCACGTCCACTGCAGCGTCCCCACACCACTAGGACAGATCCAGCTTCCCCCAACTGGAGCTCCCGAATTGGACGCGCTGCTTCGGGACGAACTTCCCCTGTTCGAGCGACTACAGGGGACTACACCACTCGTTACCCACCACATACGCCTGAAGTCGCATACGCCACTGAAACAGCGGTATCAGCCCAAAAACCCCAAGATTCAAGCCATCATCAACGAGGAGGTTGACCAGATGCTCGAGGCAGGAATTATCGAACCCTCTCGCAGCGCATGGAGTTCCCCCGCCGTAATCGTACGGAAGAAGGACGGTAAACCACGCTTCTGTATCGACTTCCGCCGTCTAAACGAAGTCAGCGAGAAAGACGCGTACCCTCTTCCATACATCAATAACATTCTGGAGAAACTCCGACAGGCGACGATCTTTAGCACCTTGGACCTAAAACAGGGGTACTGGCAGATACCGCTGTCCAGCCCCAGCAAGCCGCTCACCGCGTTTACCGTACCCGGCCGAGGTCTCTTCCAGTTCACGGTGATGCCATTTGGCCTCCACGCTGCGCCCGCCACGTTCCAGAGACTACTGGATACAGTCATCGGCCCCGAGATGGACCCATACGCCATCCCGTACCTGGACGACATCATAATCGCTAGCCGAACCGTCGAGGAACACGTGACGCATCTACAAGAGGTCTTCCGACGACTCCGAGCCGCCAACTTGCGACTGAACCCGGATAAGTGCGAGTTCGGCAAGACCAGCATTCGGTATCTGGGGCACGTTATCAGCAACAGTGGCATCGAAACCGACCCGGATAAAGTCGAAGCCATCACGGCAATGACCGCCCAAACCAACCTCAAACAGCTGCGTCAATTCCTCGGCGCTGCATCCTGGTACCGCCGATTCGTCCCCGGGTTTTCCATCGTGGCCCGGCCCCTGACATCACTTCTGCAAAAGGGGAACGGCTGGGTATGGGGGACCGCCCAAACGAACGCCTTCAGCACCTTGAAGGATGCCCTCACCACCGCGCCAACACTCAGCTGCCCAGACTTCAACCGGAGATTCTTTCTGCAAACGGATGCGTCCGACGAAGGCTTAGGAGCCGTGCTCGTCCAACACACGGAACGAGGGGAACGAGTCGTTGCCTACGCCAGTCGGACTCTCCGTGGGGCAGAGCCCAAATACTCCGTCACGGAGAAAGAGTGCCTGGCCATCGTATGGGGCATCCAGAAGATGCGACACTACCTCGAGGGATACGCCTTTACTATCGTGACGGATCACCAAGCACTCCGATGGCTGAACAAGTTGGAAAACCCCCCCGGCCGCCTAGCACGCTGGGCCATGTTTCTCCAACAATTCGACTTCGTGATCCAGTACCGAAAAGGCACCCTGAATCGCGTGGCCGATGCACTGTCTCGTCAACCGATACCGGCCACTCGCACACCCGACAATGCAACCGCTGTGTACGCCGTAGAACCAGACTGCCCATGGTATCGGAAACGCACCGACGAAGTGCGCAACCGTCCGAACGACTGGCCGCACTACCGGCTCCACGACCATCATCTCTACCGACGCATCGATGGCCCCAACGATGACGAGGAGTCCGCGTGGAAACTCTGCGTCCCACGCGCCGATCGACCACGTGTCCTCCAGGAAAATCATGACCACCCCACCGGAGGGCACGGAGGCATCACCAAGACCACTTCCCGGATTACCACCCGGTATTACTGGCCGGGAATGTTCCGGGATATCCGCCAATACGTCCGGAAGTGCCGACACTGTCAGCAGTTTAAAACCTGCCAACGGGGGACCGCGGGTAAGATGTACCCGCCACGCATCCACGGACCCTGGGACACTGTTGCGGCGGATATCATGGGACCACTGCCTACATCCAAGAAGGGGCACAGCTACTTACTGGTCCTCCAGGACCGCATGACTAAGTGGGTAGAGTGCCGAGCCCTTCGACGTGCCACCGCCGCCACCATCACCCGTGCCATCCAGGAGTTAGTAATATTTAGATATGGCTGCCCCAAATCTATTATTACTGACAATGGCACAGAGTTCTCGAACCGGATACTCCGAGACACTCTCACCGCATTGGGGATCCACCACCACCAAACCCCACCATATGCACCCCAATGCAACCCCGCTGTTTCAGATTCCACCCTCTCGGAACAGCCCCAGGATGGACGGCAAGGACGCCGCCCCGTGGATCCGCCTGCCAACCCGGCCGACTAGGGTGGGACCACCTAGGCTGGGACCACGTCGTGTGGGACCACCTAGGGTGGACACCCTGACGAGTGGCTCCGTCAGGGTGATAGGATGGGCTGGCAGCGGACCGTTACCGCTGCCAGGTACCGGTCGGGTTACTAGGCGCAAGAAGCCACGGATCCGTCCGGTGATAGGGATCCTGGAGGATCGCCTTGTCTGTCCCGCCCGCACTGCACCACCACCGACTCCAGCACATACAGCAGCCTCGTTGCCTGGATGGGAACCTGGCGATGGCGATGAGGCCCTGCGAGTGGCCTTGGTCGCCAGGTTCGGCCCATTCCCCGGAAGTGGAGCCACGGCACCAGTAATCCGGCCCCTCCGGTCGCCTTCAGCTGAAGACGACATCCTAGACCTGGCCACGTCGCCCATACCGTCCGATACCGAGGACGACGTGGTGCAGGCCCCGTCGGGATCCGGAGACACCCTGGTGCGGCAGGACGTCAGCCTGACGCGGAGTCCAGTCCGACTCCCAGCGTCAGACGTCCACTCCCTTCCCCCGTGCAGCATCGAGGCAGCGGCGCAAGAGCTGATGGACCTGCTCTCGGCCCTCAGCGACGACGATGCTGAGTCGACCCCCCAGCAGCCGGACCCACCGCAGCTCACCTGGCAACCCGTTCCGCCGGCCGGCCAGGACTACGCCGTCTGGATCCAGGAGCAGCGACCCCCTGGATCATCGAGGACAAAGCGGCTGCGGATCCGGCTCCCCAACGGACTACGGGTCACCATCCCCCGTCGCCCAACCCCTCCCCCAAGCCCCTAGTGCAGTGTGCCACCGCCCTCCCCCCAACGACGAGGTTAGACATTTCTGTGCCGCCTTCGAACGTTTTTGTGTTAGTTAAGTGTAGTTAAGTGTAGGTAAGATTAGTTAAGTTTGCTTTGGTTTTTGAATTCATTTTGTTTAGTTTTTTTGGTTAGTCATGTAAATCCTGGTTAGTTAAGTTATGTAATTATGTTTTTTTTTACCGTTTTCTAGTTAAGTGTGTTAATATAAGTCTTTAGTTTAGTTAAGTCAGTTCATCCGTCTTCGAGTGTGAAAACCTCGAAGATAGCGAGTCACCTGAAAGTTCACCAGCCGTCAAAAGAAGAAGTCGTCTTCTCCGTCTTCTAGGTAAGCAACCGCACTCCGTTTGTTTTCCGTACCGTGTCGTGCGCTTCCTAGAGGTTGTTTTTGTTTTTCGTCGGGCTACCAGCGTCCGTCCCGTGTCCCCCCTCCGTTTTTCTGGTACTTGTACAGAGGCACAAAATATTACTTCTGTTACGCAGAGCGAGAAATCCTAGGCGTCCCAGTCGTAACGTTTGTGTTTCTCTCCGGGCTACCAGCGTCCGTCCCGTGTCCCCCTCCGTTTTCTGGTACTTGTGCAGAGGCACAAAATATTACTTCTGTCACGCAGAGCGAGAAATCCTAGGCGTCCCAGTCGTAACGTTTGTGTTTCTCTCCGGGCTACCAGCGTCCGTCCCGTGTCCCCCTCCGTTTTCTGGTACTTGTGCAGAGGCACAAAATATTACTTCTGTCACGCAGAGCGAGAAATCCTAGGCGTCCCAGTCGTAACGTTTGTGTTTCTCTCCGGGCTACCAGCGTCCGTCCCGTGTCACCCTCCGTTTTTGGTAACTTCACGAGATTGCCGGATCTCACTCCAACCACGTCGGAGCGAGAAATCCCCGACGTCCGCCGCGGCTACCGTCACGCCGTCGCCGAAGTCGACCGCATCCAGCACCTGTCACCGTCATTTTGGGGTACGCCCTCAGTCGCGATACTCCGTACATTATCAGCCGTAACTCGGGTACCCCACGGAAATCTCAAAAACGGTTTTCACTTCCACCATCAGCACACCATCCGTCATCTCCGAGCACCCAGCGTCGCGACGCCAGGCGTCGGTTTCCAAAAAAAGTTGGAAAACCACTCTTCGCCATTCGACACTACTAACCAGCCGCTACTTAGTGGACCCCGCCGTCGGGACGCTCGGCGTCGTTATTTTTACAAACTCCGGTTTTGCGCTCTACGTGTTCGCGGGCACCCCAGCAGTCGATTGCGACCACCCCCCGGGTCATATCAGCGTCGCGACGCCCGGCGTCGATTTTCGAAAATCCGAGTTTGGGCTCGTTGTACTCGCGGACACCCAAGCAGACGATTGCGACCACTCCCCGGGTCATATCAGCGCCGCGACGCCCAGCGTCGCCCACGGAAGCCAGGTAGAAACGATTCTCCCGGGTACACCGACCCTAGTGGTGGCAGCTATCATCACCCGCAACACCATCACCGTCCGGACCGTTTTCCAGTATACCAACGAATTGTTTTTTTTAATATCAAATAAAACGCAACAGCACTGTTTCACCATTATTGTATGTTTTATTCTTTCTTCATACCCAAACCTCAATCTCCATACCTGCTATCCGGAACCGTTGGCGCCCGAGCAACCAGCGCCAACATTTGTCGCCGAGTTGGTAAAGAACTCGTCACAAATTTGGCGCCCGAACAATGATCTATTGTCATCTCCAAAAAAGCAACGAGCAATAAAATTTAAAATCAAATACATGTTAACGTGCAGCACCCTATGTTATTTATCTAATTACATTTTTCGATGACGTCAATCGATCTTTATAACATTTTTAGTATAGTTCAAAAATGCTTTCAAAATTCAACCCACCATTTAAAAGGCTTTAAAGGAGCGCAGGATCTGCCAAAAGGAGGCAGCAATCATCCTGCAGGAAACATTTGACACAGCACTTATCACAAAACACTAACAGGCCATTTGATTTCACTGATTATACACTACAACACCAGGATTTTACCATTTACCCATTATTGGGTGTGGCATGATAAATATGTGTGTACCAGCTGTTAAATACGGCCCTAAAGATGTTAGTAAAACGAAAATCAATTTGTGTGCAATCTATAGCTTCTAGACAATTAGGAATTGGGAATTAAAATTAAATATATACATCGTTATGCTATTTACCCATTATTGGGCGTAGCATGTATATAATTATACTCGTACCAGCCGTCAAATTACAGCTCTCAAAGATGTTAATGGAGGAAAAATAAATGTGTGTGCAGTCCATGCTTCTAGACAGTTAGGAATAGAGAATTAGTTTATATGCAATCTATGTGCTCTAAACAACTAGAAACATTTACCCATTACTGGGTAAATAAAATAAATAAATATAAATATATCATCACGCCTTCTACCCATTACTGGGTGTGGCACTCTGCCGAAGCAGATCTCGGTAAGTGATATATTTTGCGCGTGAAGTGCGGTTACTAGTCGTCAAATCACGGCCCCCAAAGATGTTAGTGATGGAGGAGCCACAGGGGTAGCTTTTGAAATTATGAAAATTGTTTGTCGCCTGTGGGAATCGAACCAGGGTTCTTTGGATCCACAGGCCGATTTGCTATCACTGAGCCATTACCATTTATTTATATATAATATATCATAAAGCCATTTACCCAGTATTGGGTGTGGTATGGTAAATATGTGTGTACCAACTGTTAAAAACGGCCCTAAAAATGTTCGTGGACGGAAAATAAATTTGTGTGCAATCTATACGTCCTAGACAATTAGGAATTATGAATTAAAGTTAAATACATCGTTACGCCATTTGCGCATTATTGGGCGTGGCATATATACGAGGTGTGGCTATTAAATAACGAGACTGACGCTGCTACAGACGAAGTACGCATACACCAAACACCAGCGACCGTCAGTTTTTTAGCGTGAAGCTTTCTCTGTCGAATGCAGTACCTCTCGCTTCTCTAAACAAATCCGTATAGCAAGTTATTCAAGTAATTCAAGTTATTTTTTTGTTTCGCCGAAAAAATGTTAAGTGCAACATTAGAGCAACGAATTGTTGTGAAATTTCACATGAAACTGCTATTGAAACTTATATTGAAAAAAGTAGCCGAATTGTGAAAGGACAAGTCATAGCGCTGGCTCATTCCGCAATGTCTGTCAAGAGATTTCTAGGCAAGTACAGCATCCCAGTGTTGGAGCATCCGGCTTATTCGCCAGATCTTGCACCGTACAACTTGTATCCGTTGCCTAAGGTGAATAGCAACAAGATTTGAGGAAAGAGAAATCAGCACGCGTTCTGAAGAAGACTTCCAGCACTGTTTAGAACGCAGGAAGATTCGCATGGAGCAATGGAAGGGATAGAGGAGGGCTGTATATTCAAAGTAATAATAAGTAAATAGGTATGGAATCAAAATAAAATGTTAAAACAGCGTCAGTCTCGTTATTTAATTGCCACACCTCGTATCTTTCTCGCTCTGCTGAAACATTACTTCTATCTATTTAATTTCAGGCGTAACAGCATCACTAAGCCGGCGCCCTGCCGACCTCTCCCTCTCGCTCACCGTTCACGGTCTGCTCCTCGTAGACGCTCTCCAAACCTTCGGACCAGACTTCGAGCTGCTGGTGGCGAGTCATCGTCACGTGGGGATGGATTCCATGTCTGGGAGTCTGAGAGACAGCGAGCCAACCTCGCCGACGTCGCCTGGCAGTCCTGATCCTGGAATTATGCCCCGGGTTCGAGCTACAAGTCCTGTGGCGCTAACGAGGGCTCTCAGAGAAGCTGTGTCTGGGGTTTTGTATCCTGGTGGGCCCCAGTGTGACACGGAGGCCTTGATTTGTGTGGAGTATGTGCTGGTTAGAACTGAAGAGACAGTGCAAGTTGCTAGTATCCAGTTTAATAATTTGGATATTATTGGTAAGATTATTTTTCAAATTTTTCCAATTTTTAAACAGTCATAACTAGTCGATGGCGAAAAAGTGTTAAGTGTCTATTTATTTTGTAATATTAGGCTAGTTGGGGAGGGTTCGTGCTACGAAGTGGTGTATGCTGCAATGTTAAAACTGGGAGGAAGTTTTGGACGAATATTTCGGAAAGCAAATGAAATGAGGAAAAATTTTATAAGGAAAAGTTGTTGAGAATGAAATAAGGAACAACTTTTATTTGAAACATTTTTTGATATAATGTAAAATAAGCATAGTTGGGGAGGGTTCGTGGCACGAAGTGGTGTATGCTGCAACGTTAAAACATTTGAGTGCCAATATCTTACAAACTAAACTAGATAGGACTGTAGGGATTTCACTATTGGATTCAGCGCAGTTTGAGCTATAATTAACCAAATTTTCATTTAGTTTTGTCCAGTAATACCAACGTAATAAAATATTTACTATTGTGCCAGATTATTGATCGACAGTTCAGATTTGGATGTTTATTTTGGAAACTAAATGAAATAGAGAAAAGTTTTATAAGGAAAAGTTGTCGAGAATTAAATATGGAACTACTTTTATTTAAAATATTTTTTGATATAATGTAAAATAAGCATAGTTGGGGAGGGTTCGTGCCACGAAGTGGTGTATACTGCAATGTTATAATAGTTGAGTGCCATTATCTTATAAACTAGAGTAGATAGGAATGTAGGGCCTTCACCATTGGATTCAGCGCAGTTTGAGCTATAATTAACCATATTTTTCATTTAGTTTTGTCCAGTAATACCAACATAATAAAATATTTACTGTTGTGCCAAACTATTGATCGACAGTTCAGATTTGGATGTTTATTTTGGAAACTGAATGAAATAGAGAAAAGTTTTATAAGGAAAAGTTGTCGAGAATTAAATATGAAACTACTTTTATTTGAAACATTTTTTGGTAAACCGTAAATAAACTTAGTTAGGGAGGGTTCTTGCCACGAAGTGGTACATGCTGTAACGAATATTCTTCGAATATTCTTCGAATATTCTTCGTTCCTTGCGGCCTTTACAGGGAATGAAATAAACTTTATTGTCCTGATGTTGAATCGAGTCTACAATTTTTTTTTAGTTACAGATCGTCAAAGAACGCAACATTTTTTCCACTAATAACATTTTTTTTCCAGGGGGTTTGGAAGGGCGCATGTATCTCCTTAAAATAGACACTTTTAACTTTTTCTCCCTCGAAAATTCAATTTATAAAAATTGAAAGGGAAAAATTTAATTTGTTTTTCTTTACAGCAAACCAAGAAACAATCGTAGAACTCGTAGGTTTCATCCGTCGCGTATTTCCAAAAAAATCCACTCGTGCACCAATTCTTATTCCTCAACCTTCCGTCGAAGAAGAGCATCGTAGTCGTAGCCGCACAACATCCAGGTCCGAACTCCTTGACGAAAACAACATGCAAGAAGTTAAAACTCGCACAGAACTCACCTTCGACTTCCATCGACTTAATGTTTTACTTCTTCGTGCAACAGTTGAAGATGGTAAAACCATCGGCCGTAAAATCGGTACCGCGACAATGTGCGAAGCACGAATCCAAGCAACAGTCGATTCTTCTTT
Source organism: Pterostichus madidus (assembly GCA_911728475.2). Lineage (NCBI taxonomy): Eukaryota > Metazoa > Arthropoda > Insecta > Coleoptera > Carabidae > Pterostichus > Pterostichus madidus. Next base: position 23,984,861 of record OU452319.1, read on the forward strand.
ATCCGTACGAGGTTCTTAACACCAGAAGGACACCTTCACCAGAGGATCATTTCAATCGGTCGTGATCCTCTCGCTGAAGATACACTTACAGAAAACAGAAGCTTTAAACCTCTAGAAGAGGTGTCAGAAGAAACCGCGTTTAGTTTCATCATCAGAAGGAATCTCCAAGAAGATTTCGACCCGGTGGATGTGTCGATGAGGATGGCTTCTGTGTGGTACACACACTCACCTCAGTTTATAGGAGAACTACGTTCTTGTGCAACTGAGTTTAAGCAATATCTAAGCGATGTTGCCAGATCGATTAGATCGGCAGCAACTGATGTTGCTCTTGGATTAGTTCATGCAAGAACTGAACAGTTGGCGCATTCGATTTATTCTAGAGCTGGACTGGCTTATGATGTAGCTTCTCCGAGGAGGCTACGGAGACGGAGCACCTCGTCTGAGAGTCATACGCCGTTTACGCCACTTGGAGAAGATGACGAAGAGGATGGATCGTCGTTTGACGCTACGGATGTAAGTTTTAGTTTATATTTGATTTGGTACGATAGAGTGCCACTTCCAGTAATAGGTAAAAGACGACTAACTTCAAAGAAACTGAATAGATTACACATAACCTAATTGTTTGTTCCCTGACAGTCTAGGAGTTGTAGATTGCACAAAAATTTATTTTTCTTCCAGTCTTTGGAGGTTGTGGTTTTACGGCTGGTACTTGCATAAATATATCATTTAGCGAGCTACGGAAGAGTGCCACACCCAGTAATGGGTAACAGGCATAATAAAATATTTTTTATTTATTTATTTATTAGTTAATTTGATTTCAAAGTAACACTGACAGATTCCATAAACGTTTATACGATAGGTAGCTCAGTCGGCCTGTGAATTTGAGAATCCTGGTTCGATTCCCACGGCCGTTACATAATTTTCACCCTTGTGGCTCCCCTAACACTAATATATTTAGGGGTTGTGAACTGACAACTGGTAACCGCATAAATATATCATTTACCAATATCTGCTTCGGCAGAGTGCCACACCCAGTAATGGGTAGAAGGCGTGATGATATATTTATTTATTTTTAATTTTCAACCTCTAACCTCCAGGTTGGATTTAAGAACCCGGGTTCGATTCCTGCAACCGACAAACATGGTCACCACATTAAAAATTATCCTTGTGGCTCTCCCTTCACTAACATTTTCAGGGATCGTAATTTGACGGCTGGTACGTGCATAAATATATCACATACCGAGATCTGCTTCGGAAGAGTGCCACACCCAGTAATGGGTAGAAGGTATGGTGATATATTTATTTATATTTATTTAACTTCAAAATAAAAAAATCTGGTGTGCGCAGCACACGACTTTCTTATACACAGCATATTTAATATTTAGAATATATGAATGTTATATAATATTATTAAACATGTAATTTAGTTTTTCACTAATTCAGCATTTATCTGTTTGAAACATATCAAATATCAAATTTGTTTACGTTTTAGTAATGTTGACTACTTTATGTCTAACTTTACTGATGAGGCATATACAGGCTGTCCTGTGTTCGAGCCTAACCCTTGGTGTCTCAAGAACCGTGAGACACGAAGTCGATTAAATTGAGGCAAAGTTGCCAAATTAGACGACCATTTTAATGATGTATTTGTTTTTCCGAAAACAGACATAGATAACTAGATAAAGCGAAAATTAAAATCTATGTTTTTTGTTTCTATTGCTACTATGATTATTGGAATATATTATTAAATATAAAAATTAGTTTTTTTCAAAATTAGACGCATATACAGGAGAATTGCAAATAACATTTTATGTTCCATGCTAACATCTTTGCTTTGAAACTTTTTTCGTAACTGAATCCATTTTTGAAATAAATGGAATTTATTGTTTTGTGTGTCCAGTAAACTTCCTCTTCCGGTTTTTCAATTTCATTCAACATCAACTCAGCTCTTCGTATTTTCATGAAACTTATAATTACCAAGTTTCGTTAACAAATCTGATCTCGTTGATGAGATATTGCACACTCGGACACACATCCATCCATCCATCAAAACGGATTCAGTGGACCTCAAAACACATATTAATTCATCACACAACAAACCACTAACATCTTTAGGGGATGTGATTTTACGGCTGGTAACCGCACTTTACGCGCATACATATATCACTTACCGAGATCTGCTTCGACAGAGTGCCACACCCAGTAATGGGTAAAAGAAGTGATATATTTATTTATTTTATATTTTGCTCTAAGATATAGAAGACAGACAATTTTCGTATATTTTTAAAATCTTATGTTTTAAAATGGAGTAGATAGCTCAGTGGTAGCACATCGGCTTGTGTATTTGAGATCCCGGGTTTGATTCTTACAGCCGACAAACATTTTTCATTACATTTAAACTACCCTTGTGATGCGTACGTGAAAATTTGTACAGTTTAAAGTTTTCTACCCTTATAATCCGTTTAAAAAATCTGATGCTGTGAGGGTTCAAATATCTGGACACACACTATATAGCAGTGGGTTTGAAAGTGCGAGTCGCGACCTTTCGGCGGGTCGCGAAGATATTGGTGAGGGGTCGTCGGATGGGATTTACAAAGACATCTTTCCAAAGGTTTATCGCATTGCAAGGTTTTATTTGAATTTTAAGAATGAATGAAATGAAAAATATAATATGTTTATTTAGATGTTTATATTCAAGTTTGTTTCTGTTTACGGTTAATTTAAAATAATATGAAAGTAGATATGAAATTGAGGATTGCACCATTTAATTCCTTATATATTTCTACATAATTAGGAATATTTTGATCCTCAATATATATTTTTTTTAATCGCCAGAGTCGTGATAACAAATATTTCTGTTAACGAAATGCCTATTTTTTTGGTGGACCAGTTTAAAACTAGATTTTTTTTTAATATGGTTCTATATAAATCAGACTACGAGAAATCGAATGCCGTTGAGCGCATCTTCATATCTTTTTTAGTTTTTGAGTTACAGCGATTTTTGACTTTTTTTATAGCTCAACTTTGAAGGCCCATATCTCGAAAACTAAAAGAGATATTGAAATGCGGTTTGAACGAGTGTATTTCTCGTGCACTGGTTTACTTATACTGATATTTTGAAAATTTTGAAAATTTTGCCAATTTTTGCAAAATTTTCTTTTACCCATATTTCAAAAACTTGAAAAGATAATCAAAATCTGTGAACATCAGTGAATTCCTTTCGTAAAAGTACATAGGTATGCAAAATTTCAGGTAAAAATTCGCACAGATAAAGTTTTTATTACAAAAAAACGAAAAATCACTGTTTTTTTAATTATTTCTTAAGGGGTACCCCTTAAGAATTTTACGAATTTAGGCCATTTTTAGTTTTTATGCTCTAAAAATTTTATCCGTGCAGCAAACATTCTGAAATTTTACATACATATGTACTTTTACGAGAGGAATCCACTGGTTTTTACAGATTTTTATTATCTCGTCAAGTTTTTGAAATATGGGCAAAATAAAATTTTGCAAAAATTGGTAAAATTTTCAAAATTTTCAAAATATCAGTATAAGTTAATTGGAGCACGAGGAATACACTCGTTCAAACCGCATTTCAATATCTCTTTTAGTTTTCGAGATATGGACCTTCAAAGTTGAGCTTTAAAAAAAGTCAAAAATCGCTGTAACTCGAGAACTAAAAAAGATATGAAGATGCGCTCAACGGCATTCGATTTCTCGTAGTCTGAATTATATAGAAATATATATTTTTTTAATTGATTTTTATACTTTAACCAAAAAAAAAATCGCATTTTTTCATTACCCAAAATTTTTGCGATCATGACTCCGGCGATTTAAAAAAATATTTTGCGGATCAAAATATGTACATGTACGCAGAAATATATGTGAAATTGAGTGGTGAAAGCCTCAGTTTCATATCTAGTGTCATATTATTTTAAATTAATCCTTAAGGTGGTACTATCATGGACGCATTTCCGACAAATTTTAATGAATGTTATTTTTCATGAGTTTCTACATTAATATATAAATTTGTTATTTTATTTATAACCTATATCCAGAGCTGGGCAGTAGCTAGCTACTTTTGTAGCTTAGCTACTAGCTTAGCTACATTTACCTTAGCTGTAGCTTAGCTAACTGTGAAAAAATATAGCTGTAGCTTGTAGCTAGCTATTTTTTTTTCTATTAGCTTAAAAATAACAACTGAAGCTACCTTTAAAGCTACTTTTTGTAGCTTAAAGCTACTTTTTAAGCAGAAGGTCAACAAAGTACGTATGCGTACACAAAATAATTATTTGTTGCCGGTTCTAACTGGCTCTAATACGCAAAAATACACAGTAGGTGCCAGATGGTATTTGCTATTTTTGATATTTATGTACGTAATAGTAAATTAACAGTCATTATAACAAAAAACTAATCATATGACAATGGCAAATTTAATTATTTCACAATAATTTTACAAAGTAGCTTTAAAATTTAACATCTACTTTAACGAAAGCTTTTAGCTGTAGCTTAGCTATATTTTACAAAATATAGCTGTAGCTTAGCTACTTTTTTAAAGAATAGCTTTAGCTGTAGCTTAGCTACTTTTTTTAAGTAGCTTGCCCAGCTCTGCCTATTTCATACATACAATTCAATATTTTTTTTTTTATGAGATAGTCATGATAGAACCACCTTAATGAGAAATATTTCCTGGACTAATTTTTAAAATCGTTGTTTTATGTTTGTATTGTATACATTATTAAATCAGCCTCATACAAACTGCAATTTTGATCACATAAAAAGCAAGAGCATCCTATATTTTGGTCTGGTCGAACCAGGATGCATATTTTCAACGTACCTTGTCCTGGTCGGAAGTTCTTGTAGTCAACGCCAGGTGGGCGATTAAATCTGACGCCTGGTGGTTTGCCCATGACCCACTCGGTTTGTACCGGTGGCATGGCTGCCTGACTATTAGTTGTACTAGTATTGTTACGGTGGTTGCTATAGTAACGGCCACCTCTGTTGCGATTGTTTAATAATTGCTGCTGTTGTTGTATTTGAAGCCTAAAATATTTCGGCATTTTCAAATTATTTT